>JACBWV010000626.1:23258240-23391492 GCA_013435795.1 Chlamydomonas sp. ICE-L
ATAGGTGTATGGGTATGTGTGTGTTGTATATGTGCTGTGTGTATTGGGATGTGTGTTATATGTGATGGTGTGTATGGGGTATGGCTTGTGTATAGGGGTATGTGTGTATGTGTGTAGTGTGTGTATATGGTATGTGTGGATGTGTGTGTATTATGTGTATGTGTGTATGTGGTTGTACTGTGTATGCGTGTATGTGTGTAGGTGTGTGTGTGTATGTGTGGTATGTGTCGGATGTGTGTGTATATGTTTGTATGGGTGTTATGTTGTGCAGTCGTTAATTGGTTTGCGGTGGTGTGACATTGATCAATAATGTGTGTAATGTGGTGTATTAGTGCAGTTTGAAGAAAAATTCGGCGAGAGTGGCTGTGTGTTTGATTGAGCATGAACATTGTGTGTTGTGGTATGGGCATTTTGGTATTGGTGGAGTTGTGTGCTGGTCGGTGTGACGCCACATGAACAAATGGATGAGGTGTGGATGTGTGTCGTTACCCGGTGTGGGGGGGCTGTAGGGGTGGTAGCCGCTTGGTGGGTGTGGCATGAATCAATATGTGTGTGTATGTGTGTATTGGGTGGTGGCGTCGTTGTGTCGTGTGGGGGTGTGACAGTTGAATCAATATGTGTGGTGGTGGATCAGGTGGTCTAAAATGGTGGGGGGGGTGATGTAAGTGATGTGACCAGATCCCGGGTAACGCGAACTGCTATGACAGGTGATAGGTGTTGTTGGTAATTTGGGGGTGTAGGCAGATTGGTGTAGGCGTAGTGTGTGACAGGGCGCTGAAAATATGTGTGTTATTGTAAAGGTAATTCAGGGACCTGGGCGGGGTTGCGTGTCGTGTGTGTGACATGAACAATATGTGTGTATGTGTGTATTGGTGGCGTTGGTCGGCGTGTGTGCTGCAAAACACCATATTGCTTGCTTAATGTGTGTATTGGTGGCAAGTTGGTGCCTCGTGTGTGGCATGAACAATATGTTTGTATGTTGTGGTATTGTGGCTTGGTGGCGTGGTGGTCGTGACATGAACATTGTGTGTATGTGTGTTTTGGGGCGTTGGTGGCGTGTGTGTGACAATGAACATATGTGTGTATGTGTGTATTGGTTGCGTGTGTGTGACATGAACAATATGTGTGTATTGTTTATTGTGGTGCGTTGTGGCGGTGTGTGACCATGAACAATATGTGTTATGTGGTATTGGGGGGGCGTTGGTTTGTCGTGTGTTTGGACATGAACAATATGTGTGTATTGTGTGGTAATTGGTGGCGTTGTGTCGTGTGTGTGGCATGACATTAGGTGTGTAATGTGTGTATTGTGGCTTGGCGCTGGCGTGTGTGTGACATGAACAATATGTGTGTATTGTTTTGTTATGGTTGGCGTTGGTGGCGTTAATATGTGTGCCATGAACAATAATTTTTGTTATGTGTGTGTTCGACGTGGCTTGGTGGCATGTGTGGTGACATTAAAATATGTGTGTATGTGTGTTTTGTGCCTAGTTGTGGGTGGTGGCGTGGTGGGGTGACATGGATGACAATATGTGTTAGTATTTACAGTTTTAGTATTTGTGGGTTGCCGCTGGGTAGCCGTATGTGTGGCATGAACAATATGTGTGTATGTGTGTAATTGGTTTTTCTGTTTGGTGGCTTGTGTGCGTGACATGAACATCAATGTGTTAGACTGTGTGTATTGGTGTCCGGTGTGTGTGACATGTACAATATGTGTGGTATGTGTGTATTTGGGTGGGGCCGTTTGGTGTCGTGTGTGTGACATGAACATACATAAGTGTGAATGTGTGTATTTGGCTTCATGTTTATGTCCGTTTGTAGCGTGTTTTTATTCCCTGAACCATCTTTTTTACATGTTTGTATTGTGTGGCTGTGGTGTTTACCATGAACACTAATGTGTGTATGTGTGTATTGGTGGCGTTGGGTGGCGTGTGTGTGACATGAACAATATTTGTGTGGATGGTGTTATTGGGGGCGGGTTGGTGGGCGTGTGTGTGACATGAACAATATGTGTGTATGTGTGTATTGGTGGCGTTGGTGGCGTGTGTGTGACATGAACAATATGTGTGTATGTGTGTATTGGTGGCGTTGGTGGCGTGTGTGTGACATGAACAATATGTGTGTATGTGTGTATTGGTGGCGTTGGTGGCGTGTGTGTGACATGACACTTCATTGTTGTATTGTGTGTGTGGCGTGTGTTGGATGTGTGTTACAAATGCACACTATGTGTGTATGTTTGTTGTTGGTGGCGTTGTTGGCGTGTGTGTGGACAATAACATTCTGTGTTTATTTGTAGTATTTGTGTCTCTGGTTGGCTTTGTTGTTGCTGACCATATGTGTGTATGTGTGTATGGTGGCGTTGGTGGCGTGTGTGTGACATGAACAATATGTGTGTATGTGTGTATTGGTGTGCGTGTGTGTGACATTAACAAATGGTGTATGTGTGTATTGGTGCGTTGGTGGCTTGTGTGCATGAACCATATGTGTTTATGTGTGTATTGGTGGCGTTGGTGGCGTGTGTGTGACATGAACAATATGTGTGTATGTGTGTATTGGTGGTGTGGTGGCGGTGTGTGTACATACAAATATGTGTTGATTTTGTATTGGTGGCGTTTGGTGGCGTGTGGTGACATAACATATGTTGTTTATTGGTGTATTGGTGTCGTTGGTGACGTGTGGTGACTGAAACATATTTGTGTACATTGTGTTGCGTTGGTGGCGTGTGGAGAGACTGAAAATATGTGTGTGATTCGTTTATGGTGGCGTTGGGGGCGTGTGTGTGGCATGAACAAAGTATGTGTGTATGTGTGTATTGTGGCGTGGTGGCGTGGTTGGTGACCACATGAACAATATGTGGTGTTTTTGTATGGTGGCGTTGGTGGCGTGTGTTGACCTGAACAAATATGTGTGTATGTGTGTGTTTGGTGGCGTTGGTGGCGTGTGTGTGACATGAACAATATGTGTGTATGTGTGTATTGGTGGCGTTGGTGGCGTGTGTGTGACATGAACAATATGTGTGTATGTGTGTGTTGGTGGCGTTGGTGGCGTGTGTGTGACATGAACAATATGTGTGTATGTGTATTGGTGGCGTTGGTGGCGTGTGTGTGGGCCGATGAACAAATGTGTGTAGTGGTGGCGTGGTGGCGGTGTGGTGTTGCATGACAATATGTTGTGGTAATGTGTGTATTGGTGGCGTTGGTGGCGTGTGTGTGACCATGAACAATCTGTGTGTATGTGTTTATTGTGGCGTGTGGCGTGGTGTGGTGACATGCACAATATGTGTGTATGTGTATATTGGTGGCGTTGGTGGCGTGTGTGTGACATGAACAATATGTGTGTATGTGTGTATTGGTGGCGTTGTTGGCATGTGTGTGACATGAACAATATGTGTGTATGTGCGTATGGTGGCGTTGGTGGCGTGTGTGTGGCATGAACAATATGTGTGTATTGGTGGCGTTGGTGGCGTGTGAGTGACATGAACAATATGTGTGTATGTGTGTATTGGTGGCGTTGGTGGCGTGTGTGTTACATGAACAATATGTGTGTATGTGTGTATTGGTGGCGTGTGTGTGACATGAACAATATGTGTGTATGTGTGTATTGGTGGCGTTGGTGGCGTGTGTGTGGCATGAACAATATGTGTGTATGTGTGTATTGGTGGCGTTGGTGGCGTGTGTGTGACATGAACAATATGTCTCCTCTGTGGCTGAAGCACATGGACGTGGTGCAAATTGGTTTAGGGTTCAAATTTGAAATATTAGCTCAAGGCACCCTTAAATCAAATCGTGAACTATTAATTATAGCTGTTTGGCCCAACCTTTTCTCCTTTTTGTGAATTTGCGATGCTCATATGTGCTCTTATGAGGATCTGACTGGTGTGAGTATGTCTTATAATTGTTACGAGATATAGAATGTTCAATTTTGTGTTGTTATTTATGAAACCTGAAAATGCTGTTTAGTGACTGACTGGCTGACTAATTAACAGACATTTCCCTGTTTTGTGGCTGACTGGCTGACTAACTAACGGACATTTTTACCGGTTTTGTGACTTTCTTGCTAACTAACTAACTAACTAAAGAACTAACTAACTAACTAACTAACTAACTATATAGATAAATAGATGGCTATGCATCGTTGGAAAAACAATTGAAATTGGAGGCAGTGTACACTGTATGTATGTACATTACAGTCCAGGGTTTGGCCCAAATTGCCGCTATAAAATAAGAAAAAGGGTTTGCCCTAAATGTCCTTTAAAAGCTCTAAACAGCTCAAACACGCTGTCCCTAGAAGAGGCCCAAAACCATACAGCTAGCAGGAATCCCACTTTGAGATTTGAAAAAACAATCCCTGCACTTGCCTGCACTGTATGTATATACGTTACAGTCCATGGGTAGCCAGCTTAGGCTATATGGACTTGGCCAACTACAAGTAATCAAGAATATTTCGATGAATAAATGGATTTTAAAACTTATGTAAAGGCGTGAGGGGAAGGGAAGGAAGGGGCGAAGCCATTCGCTTGCATCTTCTATGACCTGGCACATGCGTTTTCTGTGACCTGGCACAGGTGACCTGGCACAGGTGGCCTGGCACATGCACTTACTGTGACCTGGCACAAGCACTTACTGTGACCTGGCACATTCTGTGACCTGAAACAAGCACTTTCTGTGACCTGGCACAAGCACTTATTGTGACCTGGCACATTCTGTGACCTGAAGCAAGCACTTTCTGTGACCTGGCACAAGCACTTACTGTGACCTGGCACATTCTGTGACCTGAAACAAGCACTTTCTGTGACCTGGCACAAGCACTTACTGTGACCTGGCACATTCTGTGACCTGAAACAAGCACTTACTGTGACCTGGCACATTCTGTGTCCTGAAACAAGCACTTTCTGTGACCTGGCACAAGCACTTACTGTGACCTGGCACATTCTGTGACCTGAAGCAAGCACTTTCTGTGACCTGAAGCAAGCACTTACTGTGACCTGGCACATTCTGTGTCCTGAAACAAGCACTTTCTGTGACCTGGCACAAGCACTTACTGTGACCTGGCACATTCTGTGACCTGAAACAAGCACTTTCTGTGACCTGGCACAAGCACTTACTGTGACCTGGCACATTCTGTGACCTGAATCAAGCACTTTCTGTGACCTGGCACAAGCACATACTGTGACCTGGCACATTCTGTGACCTGAAACAAGCACTTTCTATGACCTGGCATGCAGGCGTAAGAGGTGGGAAGACGATGCAGGCTTCATCATGGCTGGACTCCGAAACCACCGATCCCAAGCAGGCCCAACGAGATGCCGCGCTGTCCTTGGCTGAGAATGCAGGTACTTGAACTTGAACTCATATATATATATGTGTATATATATATATGTTGTGTGTGTGCTGATAATGCAGGTACTTGAACTTGAACTTTTTTTTTTAACTTACATTTGTCCCTGGCTGAGAATGCAGGTACTTGAACTTGAACTCCTCTTCTTTCTTTTCTTCTATTTTTTAAACTTATGTTTGTTCCTGGCAGAGAATGTAATTTACTGAACTTGGACTCATCTATATATTTTTTCCCCCGCAGAGAATGCAGGTACTTGAACTTGAACTTGTATATATAAAACAATCCCTGCACTGTATTTGTGTACGTTGCAGTCCAGGGGTGTCCGGCTTAGGCTATTTGGACTGGCCCAACCACAAGCAATAAAGACAATGTATATAAATAAATGTATTTTAAGCGGGCTGGCCCCCCCAACCTCACGCCTCGTAATAAGGGGTACTATTAATTTATGTAAATATATTTTACGCCTTTTGGCGAAGCATGTGGTTGAGGGGGCAAGCCTGTTCGCTTGCGCTGGGCAAACCAATAAGAAACATCTAGATTATTACTAGGGGTGATAGCCCCTTTCAGTGATATACAATGGTCTAGTGGTAGACCAGATCGCTTGAGGATGAAGAGTCGGGGGTTTCGACTCCCCCCTCGGTCGCTCTTGGCGTTGCAGGTCGTCGTCAACCGCGATGGTAGCTTGTCTAGTTGAGGTAGGAGACCACTCCCCACCCGTGTACGACGGGCTCCCTTAACACCACGCCCCACCAGGCGTTATCATTATCTTTTACTAGGGGTGATTAACAAGCTTTTTCTTTGACCTGGTATTTTCTGTGACCTGGCACAAGGGTGATGAACAAGCATATTCTGTGACCTGGCATTTTCTGTGACCTGGCACTAGGGGTGATTAACAAGTATTTTCTGTGACCTGGCACTAAGGGTGATTAACAATCACATTCTGTGACCTGGCATTTTCCGTGACCTGGCATAAGCACTTTGTGTGACCTGGTACTTTCTGTGACCCCAACGCATCCCACTGTTTCTTGCAGCACCCCGGATTTGGGCGCTGGCCCTACTAAATGCAGACTCCTGCGCTACATCGTCAGCTACATCTTCAGCTACATTTGTGAGGTCAACTACACGCGCAACGGCGGACCAGGCAGCAGTGGTAGGGCCAAGTTGGGCAGCAGGGTCATCCAAAGCACCACTGGACTCGGGAGCATCAGTAGCAGCCGCAGAGGCAGGGACATCAAAAGAAGCACTGTCAGGGCGCGCTGCAGTGGTAGGGCCAAGCTGGGCAGCAGGGTCATCCAAAGCACCACTGGACTCGGGAGCATCAGTAGCAGCCGCCGAGGCAGGGACAGCAAAAGAAGCACTGACAGGGCGCGCTGCAGTGGTAAGGCCAAGCTGGGCAGCAGGGTCATCCAAAGCACCACTGGACTCGGGAGCAGCAGCAGCAGCAGCTGCCAAGACAGGCACATTAAAAGCACTGACAGGGCGAGCTGCAGAGTTTGCTTTCGAATCCAAACTTCAGATAGCAGACAGCTTGATGAGTGTGATGACTAACTGCCAACTACCCCCTCCCCCTCCCTTGGACTAGCCCTGACAAGGGGCTGGCCCTGACAGTCTTCGACTACCGTACACGCCTTAAGTATTGGCAAACGGTTTGGCAAACGACCCTTTGCCAAACCGGATTAGGGATCCAGCTTGAGACCACTCCAAGTGGTTGGCCTTTGCTATGTTATGGTTACCATGGTACTCTGTCTACTAGGCCCTTAGCAAGTTAAATGTTCCTCATTTGAATTGCTACATGGTTTTATTTCCAGCAAGATTGGGCAGACTACTTTGTGAGCATTCACTTGACCTTGAACTTGGTTACATGGCTACAGCCAGCAATTTGGCTGGCTTCAGCCATGTACTGGTCTGGCTACTAAGCCCTACCAAGTTTAATGCTTCTGATTTGAATTGTTACATTGTTATACAGCAAGCTTGGGCAGACTACATGGTGAACATGTAACAAGGAAATGTAACAATAACATAAGAACCTTTGCCAACTGGATTTCACGTCTGAGCTTGAGACAGTCAAAGCCATAGACCCCTTTGCCAAGTTAGTTTTGCCATGCTTTTTTGAGACACACTTTTAGGGGAGAAATTACATTTGGCAATACTTAATCTTGCCAGTACTTCAGGCGCGTACTGGTATACTGCTACCGGGCAGATTTGTAATTGTACTGCGGAGTACCTCCTCAGGGTCCCCTTTTTCTATGCTCTCACCGTCTCTCATTGTAACGATTATACTTCAGAAGCAGAAGAAGAAAATAGTAGGGTGCCCTGGCGGGTCCCCTGGAAGTCGGCCCAGGGGGTGGGGTATGATACACGATACACGATGGCTTCTGGGTTTGTAGTTCAGTTGTAAATTTAAATTTAAATTGTAACATCCGTGTAATACAGTTACTCACAGGACGTGAAGTTAAGGACACCACAGCATAAGCCGGAGCTAGCTATAGTCACCGTAGAGTTCGGTTGTCTATAATTGTTACCTTTGTTGTTCTATTGTGACTTCTGCTAGTTCCGGCTTACGCAGTGGTGTTCTTAACTTCACGTCCTGAGAGAGGCACATTACTCGGATGTAACAATTTCAATTTCAATTTCAATTACCGGTACCTTCGTTGTTGAATGTTGAAAAGTATGACAAAGTTGTCCACGTAGGGTACCGTATGCCAAGGTGAAACGAAGTGCAGCGAGATACATTTGCTAATTGCATTTGGTAACCCATTCTTCACTAGGGTACATGCAGTATCATTTTAGGGAATACAGAGTTTGTTACCGCGGTATTGAAATTGAAATTGTTACATCCGTGTAATACAGTCACTCACAGCACGTGATGTTAAGGACACCACACAACCACAGCGGAAGCCAGAGCTAGCTAAAGTCACCGTTACCGCAGTATATGTTTGAAAGGTTGAGAGAATTGGATAGGGAAGACGACCATTACTGCCTTCCTGCCTAGTTCCCGGCCCATAGCACGGTATGCTTTGGTTTCTCTGTCATCCTCTCGGCTTCTATGGACCTCTGCCATTCTATTTTTTTGAATGCTCACTTAGCACGACATGCTTTGGTTCCTTTGAACACCCATCATTTGAATATACCGATACCTGTAGAAACAGTATTGCTTTTACCTGTTTTTACTGCTCAAGACGGCGACCACCCAAATTGCTGACTGGAGCCAATGCAATCAAGTTCCAAGTATCAGCCACTTCCAGGGCTTGGGGCGCAGGACGATTTCACCCTAATATATGAATATATAGGGTTGGTCGGTCTCCTAAGGGGGAAAGACCGATGCGATACTTACGCGAAATCGTGCTGTTTTCCCAAGAACGCCGGTCATAATTACCGGTTAATCTGACTGGCCTGAAATCTTACCGACTCGTTTTCGATTCCCGGGGCGGATTACCTCTGAGGGCACTTCTTCGCGTACGTATCTCAGGGTTGCGGACTGTGGACGCGGCGTTTTCATTTGTCGTTTTCCTCCTGTCCTGTGGACTCAGTCTAGGGAACTGGAGCATGTCTACGATTTCCCCTTGAAGAATTCGCTTCTTCGTGACTCTCGTAGGTCATTACACCAGCGCATTGTGCTTGGCAAGGAAATCTGCTCTTTCGCACTAGTTCCTGCAGGTTGCGAAGTAGCAACTGTAGCCTAGGGAGTTGCTGCACCTGCCTCCATGGAACTTCGGGAAGTCAGTGAGCTAATAAGTTCATTAGCCTTACAGGCCACCAAGTTGAATAATGCTGCCATGCCATGTTACATTGATTCTTGACCTCCCCAATATTAAATTGTACGGATAAGTAAGCAACTGCTTGTGCATCCATCACCAAGGAGGCTGCTACTGCTGCTTGACGAACAATACACCACCCCCGGGGCCGACCTCCAGGGGACCCGCCAGGGCCCCCTACTATTTGATGATGGTTGACTTGGTGGGAAACAGATAAGCCTTCAAAACTGTAAAGAATTTGAGGAAACGACAAAACCCAAGAATCAGTGATAGGAGCATCCGCGATTACACCCTAATACATCGGATGAAAAACACAGATCAGGCCCCAGTAGACCCGAACCTCATCCGCCCGACTCGAATTCGGTGTCTACGGAAAGGTACTACGCAAATCTTCAAGGCTGCATGAGAAAGCGCGAAGAAGCCGTGGCTAGCGAGCTGTAATACCCATTAAAAGCTCGCTGCTGCATGATCCGAATTAATAAACATGTTTTTGTAATTAAATTAAAATCAAGCCTTATTTGAATTTAAACCTGTAAAACTTGTGCGGAACGCGAATCGCAGCGGGTGACGAAAATGGGGTGTAGCCATCATGACCGAGGTCACAAGCTAGCCATTCACTGGGCCCCATGATTTATACGATATGCGCCCATGCTTGGGATGCGCACATAGTTGACGCTCGGGGAGTGTAACACAAGGGAGTGTTACAGGGAGGCGCGTTACTGGAGCTCGAACTTGGACGTGAACGTGAACTTGAACTTGACAACCCAACTTCCGCGCCTGCCTCCAGGTCTCCAGACTAGATAGTGGACGACCACTGTCAGGCAGCTGCCCCCGGCTCCGAAACCAGCTGCCGCTGGCCCCGAAACCACACAGGTGCATTCTGGCTGCAGCAGGACCCTTCCCTCCTCGCAAGAATCCAAAGCTTGGGATGGGCCCCGAGTTGCACAACGTCGCAGCGCATATCTATCCAGATGTGTCGCGTACCTACGCAATCTGATCGCCCGCGGCAAGGCAGCTGCCACGGGGCGATAATACCAGACCGTGCAGCTTCCCACAACCTGGTCTACTAGATTCCTACTCGCTTCCACCCACCACCTTCCCCCTACACAGCACCCACCCCACCCCATCACGCTACCCACTTCCCATCTCCCCTCTACTTCTCTCCACTCTCTCCACCCTTGCGCCCGTTGAACTTTATACCCTGACGTCCATTGCGTTCGTGCATCGGGGACACTATTGTTCAATTCCAATCCGCACCGTTGTTGACCAGACCATGATAGGATTGAAAGCACACAGCCTTGCCGCGCTGATACTAGGCCTCACGCTTCTCACATGCGCTTAGCACTGAAGCATCGGAAGGTGAGTATATTCTAGCGCATTCAGCGTCAACCGCTTTGCGTATCGGATCAGCGCTCGAATCAGCGCTCGAAATCGAAAAGGATACCAATGAAACATGCCCCACACCAAGGCCCCGTCAAGCCGCGGGCACATTTGGAGTCCAGTAGGGCACCAGGGGAAATGAACTCATCAACATCATCTTTGTTGGTAGGACCCAGGACGTTCGGACTTGTGGAACTGGGTTGTGATCTCGAGGTACTGATGGTATAAACTGATGACTCTTCGGGAGACGAGATGGAGACCAGGCGAGCCGGCTTACAGAGATGCGGCAGAGGTAGTAGGACTACGGCACAGTGCGCTCCAACACGAACGCCCAAAGTCGACCATGTCCTGGTTAACTTAGGACACTACCCTACGGCTGCCCGCATCCTGTTCAGGTTGTTAAACAGGTGTTCAGGGTGTTAAGTACCTGTTCAACAACTACATGTTTAACCAATTATGTACATGAACAGGTATTCAGGTGGAACACCCTGAATACCTGTTTAGCAAACTGAACAGGGTGCAGGCAGCCATGGGGCTATGGGGGAATCGAATGTACCTTCATATGATGTACATTTGAGTATTTTATTGGTGGTTGGCCCTAGTGCAAGCAAAGGGGCTGGCCCCCTCAACCTCACGCCTCATAGAAAGGCGTATTATTTATTTATGTATGTATGTATGTATTTATTTATTTATTTATTTTGGTATTTTAACACATCCCGTAAACTCCGAATATCCGGCTTCTTATATGGCTCTTTTAATCTGACCAACCAACTCCGTGCTTGCTTGATGCTACCTACTTCAGTGAGATCGTCGAGCTCTTCGATCCCGTACCGTCGTGATTAGAGTCAGGAAGGCTGAAAGGCTGTCCATCATTGCAAGTCGTGGAAACGGTGAATCCGTCAATAGTAGTATGTATGTTACCGGTCAGGGGTAGGCCAGATAGGCTAAAGGGACTTAATGTCGACTTACTCCGTCAATAGATCGAATCTGTCAATAATTTGAATCCGTAAATAAACCATGGCCTGTTAATCTAGAGAGAAAACAAAACAAACATTTGAAAATAAAATCAAAGAAGCAGACACATAACTGATCAATCAAAACAAATTGGTCCCATATTCTGATATTCTCTAACAATGCCAATATAACAAAACTAATATAACAAAACTGATATTAAAAAAAATCAAACCTCTTTATAACCCTCATAAGTCATAACCAATCCCAACCCATATTTGTAACCCTTAGAACCCCAGTCTTCACCCTTGTTTCCCCACCCACTTGCCACTGCGAATTTGGAGCATGGTCTTCGGTACCCTTTTCTGCACCCCAACAGGCACCCTTCCCTCCCAGAATGCACCCTATTAGGCCCAATACAAGGGTGCGGAAAACCCCAAAATTTGCTGCGTGTGCCATCATACCTATAAAACGATTTTTTGGGGTTCAGTTCATCAGTGCTTTTTCTTTTGAAGCCCTTCCTCACGGTTGGGCAAACCCCTTGAGCCTATTTGGCCTACCCCTGGACTGCAACATACATACATACCTATCACCTGCACCACCTCCCCAGACCTCTTCCCAAGCACCATATTATCAAGGGATCTGTTGGCATGGAGGAGGCAGAAGAATAGGAGGAGGAAGAAGAAGTCCCCCCCACCCATGGGGATCAAGAAGAGACCTCCTCCACAGCTTCCCCCCCCTCCTCCACCACCTTCACCTTCGCCTCCAGAGCCGACCCCCCCTCCGCCCATGTTCCCTGCTGTGCCTTGGGGTCCCCCCGTTGCTGAGGGGCCATGCAGCGTGTGTGCGTACATGGAACGTACTTCCGTGCCGCTCATAAAACAGGATTGTGTCGACTTAGCTATGCAGCTGCAGTAGGTATGCCTTTTGTTTTTTTTGTCCTGTGTTCGTGTATCAAAACCAAAGGGGGTTATTTGAAGGGGCCCTGCTGCTGTGGATTGAAGCCGTACTTCTGTACTGCTCATTCGACAGGGTTGTGTTGACTTGACTTAGCAGCTGCAGCAGGTTTGCCTTTTGTTTTTTAGTTATGTTTTTATGTATCCAGACTAAGGGGGGTTAGTTGAAGGGGCCCTGAATCCCTGATGCTGTGGATTGAGGCCGTACTTCTGTACTGCTCATTCAACAAGGTTATGTTGATTTGACTTAGCAGCTGCAGCAGGTATGCCTTACTTATATTTTTTAGCCATTCATGTATCAAGACCATCCAGACCGAAGGGGGGCTGTTGAAGGGGCCCTGCTGCTGTGGATTGAGGTCGTACTTCCGTACTGCTCATTCAACAAAGGTTGTGCCGATTTGACTTAGCAGCTGCAGCAGGTGTGCCTTACTTTTCTTTTTGAAGCCCTGTGTAACTGTGTTCATGTATCCAGACCAAAGGGGGTTTGTTGAGGGGGCCCTGATGCTGCGGATTGATGCCATTCTTCCATGCAGAGTTTTTGTTTTCGTTTCAGAAAGTGGACTACCTGGTAGCTGCATGGGTTTAGGCCTCCTCCAGGGACAGAGTCCTGGCAGCTTTAGTAGGGCTGCCCGGGGTATTTGGGGGCAGTGCCCCCCAAGAGCTGGGGGGACCGGGGGTCTCTGGTAGCGAACATTACACCCCAAACGGTGTCTCAGATTGCGGACCTTGCACCCAAAACGGGGTCTCAGGTAGCGGACCTTGCACCCAAAACGGGGTCTCGGGTAGCAATCAGGTTAGGTAGGGGGGGGGGGGGGGGGGGGGGGGGAAATGGCTGCTTTCATGCCTCTTGTTCAACAGGATAGTACAGACTTGGCTTTTCAGCCGCAGCAGGTATGCCTTACTTTTGTTTTGGAGAGATAGGTGGGGGTGGGGGGGTGAAGGGGTGTGGGGGGGGGAATATCGGCCAGGTGGTGGTGGTGGGGATGTACTTGTGAGGGGAGAGGGGGGAAGTTTTGTGCAGGTGTGCTGCCTCATCCACCCACCCTGAGACTTCAACAACTGACCAACTCCCCCCCAACCCCAACCCCCCTCTACAAATTTGCCTACCATCCCCCTCCCCCCCTTCTCCCCCCCCCCCCACCTTCTGTACACAGGTTGACGGCCATTCGCCCCCCTCCCCGCCCCACCCCACCCCACATCTCCCCCCACCCACCACAACCCCCCCTCTACACTTTAACCTGCCCCCCCACCCCCATACCACCTCCCCCACCCATTACACCTCTTTAAACTTACCCCCCCATTACATACCCCCCCACCCCCCCCCTCCCTGTACCCAGGTTTGGGATGGCCATCCCCCCACCCCCACCCACCCCCCTCTAAACATTTGCCTGCCGCCACCTTGCCTGCCGCCACCACCCCCCCCACGCAACCACCATCACCACCTCATTACACCCTCTTCCCCAACCCCACCCCCCCACCCCCCCTCTACAACATTTGCCTGCCCCGCCCCAACCCCACCACCACAACCTCATTACCCCCTTACCCCCCCACCCCACCCCCACCCCCTGTAACCCGGTTGAGGCCCCACCCACCCACCCACCCACACCCCTCTACACATTTGCTCTGCAATTCCCCCCCCCCCCCACCCCCCCCCCCCCACCTCATTACAAACACCCTCTTACCCGCCAGCCATCCAACCACCGACCACCACCTCATGTACCCAGGTTGATGTCCCCTCCCCCCCCCCCCCCCCCCCCCCCCCCCCCTCATCCACCCATGCACCCACCCCCCCGAACACCCTTACCCCCACACCCCACCCTCACCCTCACCTTACCCTCACCTTCACCCCAACCCCAACCCAACCCAACCCACCCTACCTTTACATAGTTACTTCACTCGCCCTGACATGGACCCCAACCCATCCCCACCCCACCTCACCACCCTCACCCAAACCCTACCACCCTACCACCCTCACCCTAACCCTACCACCCTACCTATGCAGAGTTACTTCACTCGCCCTGACATGGACCCCACCCCACCCCACCACCCCACCACCCTCACCCTCACCCTCACCCTCACCCTCACCCCACCACCCTACCTATGCAGAGTTACTTCACTCGCCCTGACATGGATCCAACCCCACCCCACCCCACCTCCCCACAACCCTCACCCTCACCCCACCACCCTACCAATGCAGAGTTACTTCACTCGCCCTGACATGGACCCAAGCTCAGCCAACATAACCTTTCAGTGTACCTACTTCTCCCCGTCAGTGGCAACAGCATGCTCCACGTTTCATACTCCTGAGAGCGCTCAGCTCTTCCAAGGAAATATTCAGTACCTGGGGTGAGCAGTAAATTATAATACTAACAATGCAAAATTGATCATAATAATAATAATAATAATAATAATAATAATAATAATAATAATAATAATAATAATAATAATAATAATAAAAAATAAATAAATAAATACAAATAGTGCTCAGCTCTTCCAAGGAAAGATTCAGTACCTGGTGAGCAGTGAATTATATTGAAGTAATACAAAATAATATCGTAATAATACAAAATAATATCATTATAATACAAAATAATATCATAATAATACAAAATAATATCATAATAATACAAAATAATATCATTATAATACAAAATAATATCAATATAATACAAAATAATATCATTATAATACAAAATAATATCATTATAATACAAAATAATATCATTATAATACAAAATAATATCATTATAATACAAAATAATATCATTATACAAAAACGATGCCTTTCTCGTCATTTGGTAGGAGTCGCCCCACCTCTCTCTGACAAATTTGAATACCCTAAACCCTGTTCCGACTATAGTACCTTGATCACTCCTTGGGTTGTATCTTGGCATAGGCCCATGCATTTGCATTTGCGTTTTCATCCTGTGTGTTATTATTACTTGAAGATGTCTTCCTGCTGCCTATCCTTTTCAAATGTATGTTACAGTCCATGGATAGGCCAAATAGGCGAAAGGGACTTGCTCAACTGTGACAGGAAGGGCTGAAATCAAAAAGCATTGATGAAGTGAACCTGTTTGTCATTGGAACATGTCTTCAACTTAACATGTCTTCCTGCTGTTTATCCCTTTCAAATGTATGTTACAGTAGGAAAGGTATGTCAAACAGGGACCTGCATATCATATGATGTTGACCAAAGGCGAGTACAATTTCAAATGATATCAGACAAATTGCATCATATGATGTTGTATAAAATGGTACATCAAGCCTATCCAGACTGCCGGCATCATATGATATCATATGATGACATGATATCATATGATGACATGATATCATATGATGACATGATATCATATGATGACATGATATCATATGATAGCATACTGCCGCTCCCTAATTATTAACTGTAGCACCTCAGAAAGCACTCAAGCTTTGATAGGCTCGCATCGCACACATCACCCTACAAGGACTAGCACAATCCATGGTTGCTTTTTTGTTTTGTTTTTGCGTTCATGAACTGCCCCCTCTCCAGCCACCCCTCACACTGTGCAAGCCGCAGCTTCTGTGCACCCCTTGCTACTCTTGAACCCCCATGCCATCATGTGTCATTCCATGTCCACCCACCCATGGCCCCCTTCTTCCCTGACCACCCCCATGCCATCATGTGGCATTCCATTCCCCCATTCACCCTTGGCGTCCCTTGAACCCCCATGCCATCATGGGTCTGCATGTCACCCCCCATGTCAACCCTGCTTCCCTTGAACCCCAGCATCATGTCAGTCCAGTCACCCCATGTCCCCCTGATTTCCTTGAACCCCCATGCCCTCATGTGGTCATTCCATGTTCACCCCCTGTCACCCCCCTTGCTTCAATTGAACCCCCCTGCCATCATGTGTCATTCATTCACACCACCCCATGTCACCCCTTGCTTCCCTTGAACCCCCATGCCATCATGTGTCATTCCATGTCACCCCATGTCACCCCTTGCTTCCCTTGAACCCCCATGCCATCATGTGTCATTCCATGTCACCCCATGTCACCCCTTGCTTCCCTTGAACCCCCATGCCATCATGTGTCATTCCATGTCACCCCATGTCACCCCTTGCTTCCCTTGAACCCCCATGCCATCATGTGTCATTCCATGTCACCCCATGTCACCCCTTGCTTCCCTTGAACCCCCATGCCATCATGTGTCATTCCATGTCACCCCATGTCACCCCTTGCTTCCCTTGAACCTTCATGCCATCCCGTGTCATTCCTTACCCTCCATGTCACCCCATGTCACCCCATGTCACCCCATGTCACCGTGTCATTCCTTACCCCCCATGTCACCCCATGTCACCCCATGTCACCGTGTCATTCCTTACCCCCATGTCACCCCATGTCACCCCATGCCATCCCGTGTTATTCCTTACCCCCCATGTCCCCCCATGTCACCCCATGTCACCGTGTCATTCCTACCCCCCATGTCACCCCATGTCACCCCATGTCACCCCATGCCATCCCGTGTTATTCCTTACCCCCCATGTCCCCCTATGTCACCCCATGTCACCGGTCATTCCTTACCCCCCATGTCACCCCATGTCACCCCATGTCACCGTGTCATTCCTTACCCCCCATGTCACCCCACGTCAACACTAGCACCAACACACTCTCGCAGAGTTCGCACAGCAAGATACCCAGGACTGGCCTATGAAAATGAATTGAGGTGCAGCCAGACCTTTGTCGACAACATCAAGTTAATCAACTCTTGCTCGTAAGTTTGTGACATTTGTTTTACAACTCTACTCTCTTTTTACTCTCTCTTTTTACAAGTTGGTCAAGTCATGCTCGTAAGTTTGGACATAAAAAAACTTTGTTTTACAACATCGAGTTTATCAACTCTAGCTCGTAAGTTGAGACATAAACAAAACTTTTTTTTACAACACCTGAAATACCTGAATGACACAACCCTACTTCTCATCTACCTGGACTACCTGAAATACCTGAATGACACAACCCTACTTCTCATCTACCTGGACTACCTGAAATACCTGAATGACACAACCCTACTTCTCATCTACCTGGACTACCTGAAATACCTGAATGACACAACCCTACTTCTCATCCATCCACATCCATCCACATCATCATCATCATCATCATCATCATCAATCATCTACCCACATCCTCATCTGCCCAGGCGCTCACACCCTCCTCCTCATCCTCATACACCCACATCCTCCTCCTCATCATCATCCACCCACATCCTCCTATTCTCATCCATCCTCATACACCCACATCCTCCTCCTCATCATCTACCCACATCCACATCCATCCTCATCCACCCATATCCTCCTCCTCCTCACCTATCCTCATCTATCCTCATGCATGCACACAGGGGAAGCTATGTCCTCCTCAGTCCTCCTCCGTCCTCCGTCCTCCTCATCCTCATCCTTATCCTCATCCTCATCCTCATCCTCATCCTCATCCTCATCCTCATCCTCATCCTCATCCTCATCCTCATCCTCATCCTCATCCTCATCCTCATCCTCATCCTCATCCTCACCTCCCTCATTCCTCATCCTCATCCTCATCCTCATCCATCATCCTCTCTCATCCTCATCCTCAGCCCATCCTCGTCCTCATCCTGAAGCTCATCCGCATCCGCAGCCCTCAAGCCGCATCCTCCATCCTCAGCCAATCCTCATCCTCATCTCATCCTCATCCCTCATCCTCATCCTACATCCTCATCCTCATCTCATCCCCTCCTCGTCCTCATCCCATCCTCATCCTCATCCTCTTCGCACATCCTCATCCCCCATCCCCATCCTCGTCCTCATCCTCATCCTCATCCTCATCCTCATCCTCATCCTCATCCCTCATCCCATCCTCGTCCTCATCCTCATCTATCCTCATCACTATCCCCATCCTCATCCTCAATCTCATCTATCCTCATCCTCATCCTCATCCTCATCCTCATCCTCTCCTCAGCCCATCCTCACCTCATCCTCAATCCGCATCCTCATCCGATCCATCAGCCTCATCCTAGCCCCATCCTCGTCCTCATCCTCATCCTCATCTATCCTCATCCACCCACATCCTCCTCATCCATCCACACAGGGGAAGCTCTGTCCTCCTGCCGTCCTCCAGAGTCAACATGCATCCTCTTCCTCATCCATCCCCATCATCCTCCTCCTCCTCTATCCTCATCCACCCACTTCCTCATCAATCCCCATCCACCTCCTCCTCCTCTATCCTCATCCACCCACATACTCCTCATCCTCCTCCTCCATCCACCCACATACTCCTCCTCCTCCTCCTCCATCCACCCACATACTCCTCATCCTCCTCCTCCATCCACCCACATGCTCCTCATCCTCCTCCTCCATCCACCCACATACTCCTCATCCTCATCTATCCTCATCCATCCTCATCCACCCACATCCTCCTCCTCCTCCTCCTCATCTATCCTCTTCCATCCACACAGGGGAAGCTATGTCCTCCTCCGCCCTCCAGAGGCCACCTGCGCTCTGTTCGACCCTCCCCCACCTCCCAACCCCCCTCGGCCCCCACGCCATCCACCCCCACCGCCCCCAACCCCACCAGCCCCCGTGGTACCGGAGTGCGAAGTTTGTCTGACACTGAACCGGGCCATGGGAAGCCTCACAGGACAGGATTGTGACATTTTGGCTGAGAGGGCCTTCCAAGAAGCTCTGATTTCGTAAGTAGGGGGTAGATACCTCCTTTGTGGGGGATGGGGGTGGGGGTATGCCTTGGGGGGAGCAGAAAAGGGGCGGGTGTCAGCGTTATGACCAAACAATTGTTTAAAATCGTCATCTTGTCCAGATTTCTGACAGGGGGGCTGGGGGGGAGGTCCTCGGGGGTCAGCCCCAACTGACGGTGAAAGACTAGACTTACATAATGTTGGTGTGTGTAATGATGGGGATGGAGTGATGGTGGTGTTGAGTGATGGGGATGAAGGGATGGTGGTGTGGAGCGATGGGGATGGAGTGATGGGGGGGAGAGGGGGGGCATTAACACCATTATCATCCCACTGACCTGGACAAGCCTTTTAAAGATCTACCGGAAATCTGCTTAGTATGCTCTCTGGTTGTTGTGGATACGAGGGAAATCGGAATTGGAAGTCGGCGAGCAGCTCAGTTTGGCTGAAAACCCATGGAACAATCCAATTTAATATAATCCAATCCAATCCAATCCAATCCAATCTTCATCCAACTATGACCACCTTTGTCGATGATGTGTTACAGGGCAACAGACTTCTATGCAATCACCCAGTGCAATGTGAAGTCGGACATTATAGTAGCGTGTGCATCCTTTGTAACCAAGGCGGGAGCTGACACTTACATGTACTACCTCCAGACTCTTGAGTCATACCTTGGTAAGACTTGCGTAACATTAAATCGTTTAGTGCTCGGTTTAGTGTCTTTTTTAGAATACGTTTGTCGGGCGTTTGCATACAAAAAACATCCTGATACAAATATAAAAGTGTATTTTCATTACATTGTTTAGTGTCTTTTTTATAATACGTTTGTCTACCCAAAAAATCCTGATAAAATAGAAAATCCTTTCATGTCTTTTTAATAAATCATTTGTATACAAAAGCAATGCTGACATAGCTATATATATTACAAGTGTATGATCCACTGAAGCCAGCTAAAGTTCAATCTGGTATTTTTAACGATTTCGTTGATCCACATTGCAGGGTTTATTGTGGATTTGTTTGAACGATTTTGATTTTCCACATTGCAGGTTTTATTATGGTATTGTGAACGATATCGTTTATCCACATTGCAGGGTTATTGCGGTATTTTTAACGATTTTGTTTTACAAAATCGTTAAAAATACCGCAATAACCCTGCAATAACGATTTTGATTTTCCACATTGCAGGTCTGGTTGAGCTGTTTGGCCTGACATGCACCTTATCACATAAGGACCACATCACTGCAGCAAGTGACTGCTCAGATACACAGGTGAGGGGCATGAGTGGGGGAAATGAGGAGGCATGAGTGGGGGGAATGGGAAGGCATGAGTGGGGGTAGGGTGGTGGGTGGTGGGTGGAATGAGGGGGGATGAGTGGGGGTTGGGTGGGTGGGATGAGGGGGCACGAGGGGGCATGAGGGAGAATGAGGTACGGTACTGGTACGACACCAACCAACACCAACCAACGCCACCGGCCAACACCACCAACCCAACACCACCAACCCAACACCACCGACCAATCCAACACCCAACAACACCAACCAACCCAACAACACCAACCAACACCACCGACCAACCCAACACCCAACACCACCAACCAACCCAACACCACCAACAAACCTCAACAACCAACCCAACACCACCAACCAACCCAACACCTAACACCAACAACCAACACACCAACCAACACCAACAACCAACCCGACCACTTATCAGATCATCATGGAGCCTGATGTCTGCTTCCTTTGGTATGACACCAACCAACACCAATCAACACCACCAACCAACACCAACAACCAACACCAACAACCAACACCACCAATCAACACCACCAATCAACACCACCAACCAACACCAACAACCAACACCACCAATCAACAACCTATCAGGTTTTCATGGAGCCTGAGGTCTGCTTCCCCTGGTGTGACACCAACAAACACCAACCAACACCACCAACCAACACCACCAACCAACACCACCACTAACCACCTATCAGGTTTTCATGGAGCCCGATGTCTGCTTCCCCTGGTATGACACTCCTCCTCCTTCTCCAAGCCCTCCTCCTGCTCCTCCATCCCCCCCACCTCCCTCCCCTCCCCCTCCCTCTCCTCCAACCCCCCCGCCTCCCTCTCCTCCCCCTCCCCCCCCTCCAATTGTCTCCCCCAGCCCCCCAAGACCCCCCCCTCCTCCTCCCCCTCCACCGCCCAGCCCTCCCCCACCTCCATTCCCATCTTCTCCACGCCCCATTCGCTCCCCCAACCCTCCACCCGTCTCGCCGTGTGTCTTCTGCATGTCAGTGCAACGCTACGGGCGGCCTATTGAGGAAGAGGACTGTGAGATTCTGGCAACAACGCTAGCCAACCTCAACCTCTATGTCTTCCGAGGGTCGCCTCGATCACTACAGTTCTCCTTTAACTGCTACTCCTACGATCCTACCCGTGCCACTGCGTAAGTTCCTCGTACGCCACACCATAACGAAGTTTAGTCTGGTTTATAAGCTGTGAACAAGTAATTGCATCCACAAGCTTTAACAGTTCCCCTTTGAATTTCTACACCTGCAATCCTACCCGTGCCACTGCGTAAGTTCCTCGTATACCACACCATAACGAAGTTTAGGCTGGTTTAAAAGCTGTGTACAAGTAATTGCATCCACATGCTTTAACAGTTCCCCTTTGAATTTCTACACCCGCAATCCTACCCGTGCCACTGCGTGATTCCCCCTACTCCACACCACACCATAACGAAGTTTAGGCTGGTTTAAAAGCTGTGTACAAGTAATTGCATCCACATGCTTTAACAGTTCCCCTTTGAATTTCTACACCCACAATCCTACCCATGCCACTGCATACCCGCGTAAATGCCATTCGTACTGAATCCTCGGTGTTGCTGGTTTGCGTCGGGAGACCTACCTCCTGGGGTGAAATTCCTTTCACAACCCGCTCAAAACATCAAAAAAATCCTATGTCCTAGTTTCTTACTTAGGTAGGAATTTCTCTGCCTTGCTTTCCAAATCCTCCGTGGCGCTGGTTTTTGCAAGGGGTCCCGCCTCCTGGGGTTAAAATCCTTTCAATAAAAATAAAATCTCTCTTAAGCCTAAGATCTCTCTCTAAACCTAAGATCTGTGTCTCTAAACCTAAGATCTGTCTCTCTAAACCTAGGATCTCTCTCTCTAAACCTAAGATCTCTCTCTCTAAACCTAAGATCTCTCTCTAACGTAATCTCTGTCTCTAAACGTAATCTGTCTCTTAACCTAAGATCTCTCTCTTAACCTAAGATCTCTCTCTTAACCTAAGATCTGTCTCTAAACCTAAGATCTCTCTCCCCTAAATCAAACTAGACAAAATAATTTGAACGACGTCGGTATCTCCCACCGACCCTAAGTGCGCCTGCTATTTTGTAAGAGTCACAACACCATTTGAACTGAATCCTCGGTGTCGCTGGTTCGTGTCGGGAGACACACCTCCTGGGGTGGAAATCCTTTCACAAGCTGTCACAAGTAAAAAATAAAACGCAGAGAAATCCAATCCCCACTCTACACTTCCACAAAAAATCCAATCCCAAAAAATCCAATGCCAAACAAGCAAATCCCAAATTCAATCCACCCCCCCAAAAAACGAAGAGAAATCCAATCCCCACTCTACACTTCCACAAAAAATCCAATCTTAAAAAATCCAATCCCAAACAAACAAATCCCAAATCCAATCCACCAGCCCAAAAAACGAAGAGAAATCCAATCCCCACTCTACACTTAAACATGCAGTTGTGCCACCTTCAACAGTCAGCAGTTGGTTTCGGAGTTTACCGACCTGCTGTCTCCCGGAGCTGTGGACCCCTTTCCATCCAACATCATCATCCAGGCTATGGGGCTGAAGTGCGTAGGGGGACCGACGAATCGGATCACTGGCCTGGGAGGGGGCTATGTCGACATGTTTGAGAGTACCACTGGTTGTGATGTCCCAGGCTGGGTCCAAGTGCCCAAGTGCCCTACCTGATGACAGTATGGACAGAAACCCTAGCAGGGAGGTTTGATTCCTTCACGAGTTTTGGTGTCCTGGACCTGCGCGAATCTTAGACTGGTGGTGCCGGTGTGATTGGTCTTGGTGACATATATGACGTGTGTATGTGTCATTAACGACTTTGGTATCCTGGACCTGGTAGGCTGTTAGACTGGTGGTGCTGGTTTGATTGGTCTTGGTGTCATATTTGATGTGTGTATGTGTGCCTGTGCCATTAACGACTTTGGTGTCCTGGACCTGGGCAGCTCTTAGACTGGTGGTGCCGGTGTGATTGGTCTTGCGCCGTCACCTCCCATTGACCCAAGGGCGCCTACTCCCTCATCCCATGGTAGCTTTGTCCAGGTTAAGTAGCAGCTCGTTCCCTACCGCCGTAAGACGAGGTTCCCACAATACCACGCCCCACCAGGCGGTATAATTACTAAGCGCAAGTATAATATATGCAGTGGACCTAGTATGTAGTACTCTCTAGTACTAGAGAATATATATATTATGCGCAAGTATAATATATACAGTATGCGCAAGTATAATGTATATAGTATGCGCAAGTATGGGACCATGTGGACCAGGTACTTCAAATGGCCAAATTGGCCAGCGCTTTAGCTCACTTGAAAACAAAAAAGCTGCGCTTTGAAGTGCAAAAAGCGCAAAAATTGCTTGCAGCGTCCACAAGGGGTTGCAAAAAACTGCGCTTAAAGCGCAGAGGGGGTCAAAAAGTCAGCGCTCAAAAGCGCAAAAGCGCGCGCTTTGAAGTACCCTGATGTGGACCCATTATGTATTACTCTCTGGCAGGGTTGTTCATGACGCTGCGTCCTCCTTGGCAGATGCAACCTCGAAGGGTCCGTTGCGTCCAGCGACGCAACGTGGGGAGGGTCCGTTGACCAGAAGGAAGGGTCCGTAGCGTCGCAGGACGCAGGCTATACAAATGGTTGCGTCTCAGGCAGCAGAGCCGGGGGTCCTCCTGAAGTACCCTGCTCTCTAGTACTAGAGAAGGCTAACCCGCTCCTTAGATTTTGTTTCTCTTTTCTAGGGTACTGGAGGTTCTCAATCCTTGTCCCCTCAGCCATTCACCTTCTTTGTAGCTTCTTCACGAGGTTGATGTTTGCCTTCTTTGTAGCTTTTCCACGGGTTTGTTGTTTAGCAGGCAAACGATTCTAGGCTGGATGAAAAAAATATAGATTACAAAAACTGTAAATAGGCCCCGTGCTCAGTTAGGGTACTCATGAGCTCAGTTACTCAGTTACTCAGCTACTCAGTTAATCAGCTGGGAAACTCATGAGTTCAGTTAGGATACCCCAGCCAACCAACCAAGGTCAGTTAGGATACTCGTGAGATCAGTTAGGGTACCCTAACCCAACCAACCCCAACTAACCAACCGAGGTCAGTTCGGAAACTCATTATTCTTGATTATTTTTCTCCTATCATTCTCTCAATAGGACTATTTATTTTTTATTCTTGCCCACGTGCCATAGTGACTGTCCACGTTTTTTTAACTACGCGTTGCCATTCTGTCGCTGCATGGCGGCAACGCATGGGTCTGGCTAAGCTAGTCAGAATGCCCCCCCCACCCCACCCCATCCCCCGCCCCCGTTCTTCGCACCCCGCGGAGTTTGGGGGGTCAGCGCGTCGCACTGGGTTCGCACCAAGTCGCTCAATCTGCGACGCGTCACGGCAAAAACAACTGGGGAAGTGGGGATGTCCCGGCCGGAGCTGTTGCTCTCATATCATGTAACCGAAGAATTAAATTATCACTGCAGCACGAACTCAGGGCCCCCTTCGTCAAATCGATTGTTTGGGGTTCTGATCACCACTTCACCAGTGATTGTTTTGTGTGCAGCCCTTCCCAATATTGAGGTTGGGCAAGTCTATTTAGCCTATTTGGCTACGCCGTAACCGGCTACATTGTAATATCAGTATATCACACAGGGACGTCCCGTCCTAAGCTTCTAGCCACAACCCACACACACTCTCACACACACATACACACAGAGCCACCGCACCTCCTCGAGCTAAGCCGGTTCTACTTGCAACAGAAGCTTGCAGCGCAACCTCTAAACTTCAATTCACTATAGAAAAGGTGCCTGAAAGACTTTACATGGATGAATGAGCTGGTGGAATGGGGGAAAAGTTCTGAAATCGACGGCGATAAGCTGAGGCTGGAAAATTTGACAGCAAGCTTGATAACAACCCCACCCCCTCGTGGACCTTTGCCACACACTTTTCTCCACATTGCAGAGTTGGATGAAACTCAAGTGTGCCTGCAAAAACATGGGCGCCCAAACCTATATCAGCCCACTGGCCAGTCTGGCACTGGGCAGTCTAGCCTGGGTGGCAGCTGCCTGAAAGCTGCCATATGGGCCTGGGACAGCCTGAACAGTGAACACTACAGCCTGGGCGGTGGTGAGCTGCAGCATCTGGGGAACCTTTCTTAAAGGTTTGCCCCAAGTGTGTGAAGATTAAAAGCCCTCAGGAGCTAATACCACAAATAAAGTTATGCCTTTGAATCAGAGCCTTGAATTCATTGCCACTCAAATTTGAATTGAATTGAATTGAAATTGAATTGCCACTCAAATTTGAAATGAATTGAATTGTATTGAATTTATTGCCACTCAGAAGGTGCAACATACTATCAGGCTTACAGTGGGGAAAATGAACATTGAACCTGAATTGGTGGATAAAAACTCCAGTATGAAGCTGGTCAGTGGTCATGAATCTTGATTCCTTTGAAGGATGGAAATACTTAATTCAATTTATACAAACGCGATAATAATCGCACAATTAAATTATCATCCCAGCTGAGATGACGATTCAATAATATTGTAGAATTTAATTATCACTGTAGCACGAACTCAGGGCCCCCGTCGGTTAAACGATTATTTGGGGCTCAGTTCATCAGTGCTTTTTCTTTTTAAGCCCTTCCTACACGGTTGGGCAAGTCCCTTCAGCCTATTTGGCCTATCCCCGGGATGTAACATACGTACACAGTGGAAGTGAAACTTTCACCAGAAACTTATATATACAAATACAAGCTTTGGGGCACCCTGTTCTGGCTCTCTTCAGAGCCTACCTTTGATTAGTGGTCACAATGGTGGTGGTGGTGTAAAGGGCAAATGCCTTCCAGGCACAACATTCAGGGGCAACAGTGCCAGGTAGCACACTGGCCATCTCTCACCCCCCCTAAATTTAACTTGGTAGAAGAGGAAAACTGTGGTAGTTTCTCCCGCATTGTTCTCGACACGGTGATTATTCCAAGGCTTGTGCAGTGCATCTCACACGTGCACTTCGATTTCACGACTGAGGGCTGGGGGGGCATGAGGAAAAGAGATGCTCGTCATGTTACAAAACTACTGGTACCCAACAAACACATAGGAATACAGCTCCAGACGTACCAGCAGCAGAATTGACAGAATTGAACAATTAATTACATCCAAACTGCACTTGGTGCACAATCGTTTCTTCGGGTAGTAGGCATCCTATTGATCATTTGCAAGGAGCATTAGCCAACTAAACAGGCCACATAGGGGCAAATATGTTACTTACTAATGTTAGAACTATGCACTACAATTCAACTTAGTCTGCAATTTGTGCAGCAGGGCACACAACTCCTACCATTAACATAGGAAACAATACCACAAAATTTCAAATGGGAGAAAGATACCTCCATTTGGCATTCCTTCGCATCGCCAGCGTTCAAATCACCAGCGGCAAAGAAATACTCTCACCCCACTCAACCACAATCCTTCCCACCTACCTACCCTTTCCAGCCACCCCTCCCCAAAATAGAGCTTCTGTGTGTTCATGATGAACAACAACTGATACTGTTACCTCTTTCATCCTCTCTGAAGCCCAAGGCTCTCAACCTCTCTCAACCCGAAGGTGTGTAGTGTACAGGAGATGCTGATTCGCTCAATGGACCCCACTCTTCATCCAACCACACTTAATTATGACCTGTGTCCGCGAAGCAAGAGGATATATCCTGATACTGCCACACAATTAGTGCTGACAAATCCCATGCATGTGCGAGCTCACCCAATCGCGGCTGCTGCTTGCACTAACGTTGCCATGTACAGGCTTTTATTATCAGTTTTAAGCAACAGCTCCTATGCAGCTCACCTGACCTTCCCTAATACAGCTTACTGCACTTGGAAGCTACACAATCACCAGTTCACAATTGCTGAAATATTTTGGAGTATTGTATTAAAATTGTTGAGTTGGGAAGCTGCCTAGAAACAGTTGAAAGAAACAAGTACAAGACGCATGAAGAGTGAGATTTGCCCTATTCCTGCCTCGAAGTCAGTCATCCTAAGTTTCACACGCGTATGCTTGCCCCCAATTAAATGGCTTTACCCACTTCGAAGCATCGCCTTTTTTAATTGGAAGTGTTCCTAATATGCCGAGGCTGCATGTGTGATTCACTAAGGACCATGGCTACTTTTCGAGGCTCCAAGCACCATTCAAGCGGGAACTCCTTTGGGTTCATCGGGGAATGCCAACCTGACCTTCTGTGCCTCAGTGGGCAACTTCACGTTCTTGGCCAGACCTACTGTCTGGAGGGCCTTAATCAACATGTAGGTTACGTCCAGTTGGTACCACTCCAGTCCGTGGCGTGCTGAAAACTCAAAGGCGTGGTGGTTGTTGTGCCATCCCTCACCAAAGGCCAAGATGCCCACCCACCAGTTGTTCCGACTCAAGTCCCCGGTGTTGTACTTCTGGGTACCCCACACGTGAGTGGCGGAGTTGACAAACCAGGTGACGTGCCACACCCAGCAGCAGCGCAGGCACCCACCCCAGATAAGGGCTGGCAGGCCACCAACAGCAAACAGTAGAGCGAAGCTGGCTACCACATGATGCAGCCAGTACTTAGACAAGTGCTGGTAGAAGGGCTGAGAGCCCAGGTCGGCAGCGTTGTTGCGGTTGGCCACACGCTTGATGGTGATCTCATTATCCATCAGCCAGCCAGCATCGCTCCACCAGAAGCCCTCATAAGGGGAGTGAGGGTCCAGGGGGGTGTCACAGTGCAGGTGATGGTACCTGTGGCTGGATACCCACTCCAGGGGGTCACCCTGGGCGGCCAATACACCACAGTAGGCAAGCGTGTACTCCAACCACTTAGGGGTGGCAAAGCTCTTGTGGGACAGTTGCCTATGGTAGCTGAGGGTGATGCCCAGGCAGCCGGTGATGAAGTATCCAACAAAGAAGGTAGCAACCAGGGGCCAGGAGAAGGTGGCAGGAGCCAAGAAGCAGGCGGCGTGCATCAACACGATGAAGCCAATAAACATTTTGTCAGTGGCGTTGTAATCGCGGTTGAACCACAGGTTACGCTTGCCCTTTGCTTTCACTTCAGAGAACAAAACATTCTTCGTTCCCTCCTCAGCATTCTGGGCCTCCACAGAGGGCTTTCTGCAAGGCTTGGTTTGGAGCTTTGGCTCGGAGAACAGCTGGTCGTACTGCAGAGGGTTACAAGGGTATTGAGGTAAGTGGCATCCAAGGATCCGAGGGATTCAAGGCAAGGGAAAGGAAGAATTCTAAGGTTCCATGGATGGTCAGGCACAATGATTGGGCCCACTGAAAGAAGGGACACTGGTAAGCTGGAATGTAGTCCAGAGCATTTGTCAAGGTAAAATCTTAAATAGGACATCTGCCTAGGGGTCAACTCGGGACACGGAGGTGGACAGGATAGTAGACAGATGCTCTACTACGAGCTGTGGTGAATGCAGTTTAGGGAGATTATGGCCACTGCAGTGGCAGGTCAACAGTTTGTTTCTTACAGGCAAGCTTGTTTTGAGAACCTGCTAGGAAGCTGAGCTTTGGTTGCAACATGAGCTTGAGGAAACTCTGGCTGTGGTGAAAGCGGCGGTGGTGGGAGACCGAGTGAACAGTCAGACCTCATTTCCGGACTGACCAGCCAGATCTCATTTCCGGCTCCTTTTGTTTGGGCGTCAAGAAGATAATTAAGTCCAAGCAGCGAAGAGTCTTTCAACTAGGTTTACTAACCAGCCCAACGGCACTTAACAGCACTCAAGTCGCCAAGAGATTGACGGTGGACGTGGTGCTCCTCCGTCTGCCCACCGTCCATCGCCTGGCGACTTGAATACTCAACGCATCACCGGGGATGCAAGACGCAATTCATAATTTAGCTCAGAAGGCCTTGCTAAAGACGCAGCAGGGTCGTGAGGTTATGGGGAGAGTGATCATGCTGGAGGCAAGGTCTTACCTAGCACTGTAAGAGAGGTCGCTCATTTTGGGGACTGCTGGCTCAGGAAGGACAGTGATGTCCCTAAGTTCATCATCGATGCTGGTTTCGATATCGATGCTGGCATCGGCCCTGCGGAAGAGGAAGCATTGCAGAGAAGGCGGTGAGAAAGGGATGATGCAGTCGCGCTACAGAGACTCCAGTCCTGTGGCCCTGTGGCCCTACACAAGCCCTAGAGATCTGGAACACCAGTTTGATTCTGCACCGCACACATGAGCCTGCGCTGCATTCGCACAACACATGCTACTATAGCTACCATTCACGCACAGAGAACGGGCGAGGGGTGAGATTTTCGCATGAGGAGCACTTCAGAGGCTGGAGGAATTTTAGAAATGAGGGAGGCAGTGACGATGCAAGCACGTACTTGGCCTTGACGTCGCGCTCTGGGACAGGAGAGCTAGATGCCTTGCAGACGAGATTAATCCTAGAACAGCCTAGGACTGGCAGAGCAGGCCTGGCGGAAACGACTGTCCGCCTGGCGACAAACTGGGAGCTGCGGAGCTGTGCCTGCATGTTAGCTGTGCTCGAAGCTGGGAACAAGATCCAGGCGTAACTATTAGACGACTGTGCGCGCAATTAGCTTGAACTCAACAATTAGAAGCTCCCGTGGCGGTGGCAATGCATACGTCAAGTTCGTCACCGTTCATTTAATGGCCGTTGATCGCCGCGAGTAGAGGTACCCTAAACCCTGGCGCGACGTGCCAGGCGGACGCATTTTGCCTGATGACTCGTAAGGACTCGTCCGGACTCCTCCCTCCTTCAACTGATTTCCAACAGATCCTGACCTACGTTAGACTTAAATCTGAACCGTTACTCAACCGAATCTCGGTTCCCTCGGACCTACGAAGTGTCAGACCCCTGAAGCCAGGGCGCTGCCCGATGATGCTCGCTGACCGTCGCTGACATGGACGGAGCTGAGTAGTAGCCTCTGGTAGCCACCCGCTCTGCTGCCCAGTAACCGTTACTCGTGGCAGGTCAGTCACCCTATTAGCCGAGATCAGTGTCCCGAGATGCACATCGCCACCTGTCGTTGATCTTGCAATTGCCGACACCGGCGAACATGACAATTTTTGACGCCTACTATTCTGCCATCACTTCCACCCTGCCTGCTACACTAGAAGCTTCTCGCATGCTTTCTCCCCGACATCTCCTGTCATCGTTGCACCGACACTCTTTGCCCTGAGCGATCCTGGCAGTCCCTGCCCATGTGAACTGCGCGTACCACCACCCATGCAAACGCCCCATGTGTCGGAACTATTCAACGGCATGCAGCCATTTAGTAGTTGGTCGTTCCGAGAGAGAGCGTCGGAACATAAGGCAGCAGTCAGGCAGCTTATGTCTCTTCTGTCTCTAGATCTTCCTACCCTAACCCCAATGTGGGTCACCAGGTCATGAAGTGCTGGCTAATCCAGCCTTTCCTGGCAGTATATAAATATCTGTGTTTCAGCTAACCTTGAATACTCAGACCAGACAATGAGCTGCCTGAAGGCTGATAAACCTTGTACTCAAATCAAATTAGAACAAAACAAAACTACCAGCTGTACTCATCAGCTGATAAAGTTTGCATTAAACATACTTACACACACTGGCCCGCAGTACATGCCCTTTCCTATCATGCCTCCAACCTAACCCCCAGGTAAAGTCTCCCTTCCCTTCCCCTTCCCCTTCCCCCCCTCCCACTTACCCCCCTCCCACTTACCCTTACCCTTACCCTTACCCCCCTCCCACTTACCCTTACCCTTGCCCTTGCCCTTACCCGTACCCTTACCCCTCCCTTCCCCTTCCCCTTCCCCCTCCCCCTCCCCTCCCCTCCGCTCCCCTCCCACTTCAGACTTCACCTTCCAAGATCCCCCACGCACAAGCATCATTTTTTCATTTGTTTGTTTTATAGTTGTGAAAGGAATTTCACCCTAGGAGGTGGGTATCCCGACACGAAACAGCGACACCAAGGATTCATTTCGGAATGTAGTCCAGAGCATTTGTCAAGGTAAAATCTTAAATAGGACATCTGCCTAGGGGTCAACTCAGGACACGGAGGTGGACAGGATAGTAGACAGATGCTCTACTACGAGCTGTGGTGAATGCAGTTTAGGGAGATTATGGCCACTGCAGTGGCAGGTCAACAGTTTGTTTCTTACAGGCAAGCTTGTTTTGAGAACCTGCTAGGAAGCTGAGCTTTGGTTGCAACATGAGCTTGAGGAAACTCTGGCTGTGGTGAAAGCGGCGGTGGTGGGAGACGGAGTGAACAGTCAGACCTCATTTCCGGACTGACCAGCCAGATCTCATTTCCGGCTCCTTTTGTTTGGGCGTCAAGAAGATAATTAAGTCCAAGCAGCGAAGAGTCTTTCAACTAGGTTTACTAACCAGCCCAACGGCACTTAACAGCACTCAAGTCGCCAAGAGATTGACGGTGGACGTGGTGCTCCTCCGTCTGCCCACCGTCCATCGCCTGGCGACTTGAATACTCAACGCATCACCGGGGATGCAAGACGCAATTCATAATTTAGCTCAGAAGGCCTTGCTAAAGACGCAGCAGGGTCGTGAGGTTATGGGGAGAGTGATCATGCTGGAGGCAAGGTCTTACCTGGGCACTGTAAGAGAGGTCGCTCATTTTGGGGACTGTTGGCTCAGGAAGGACAGTGATGTCCCTAAGTTCATCATCGATGCTGGTTTCGATATCGATGCTGGCAGCGGCCCTGCGGAAGAGGAAGCATTGCAGAGAAGGCGGTGAGAAAGGGATGATGCAGTCGCGCTACAGAGACTCCAGTCCTGTGGCCCTGTGGCCCTACACAAGCCCTAGAGATCTGGAACACCAGTTTGATTCTGCACCGCACACATGAGCCTGCGCTGCATTCGCACAACACATGCTACTATAGCTACCATTCACGCACAGAGAACGGGCGAGGGGTGAGATTTTCGCATGAGGAGCACTTCAGAGGCTGGAGGAATTTTAGAAATGAGGGAGGCAGTGACGATGCAAGCACGTACTTGGCCTTGACGTCGCGCTCTGGGACAGGAGAGCTAGATGCCTTGCAGACGAGATTAATCCTAGAACAGCCTAGGACTGGCAGAGCAGGCCTGGCGGAAACGACTGTCCGCCTGGCGACAAACTGGGAGCTGCGGAGCTGTGCCTGCATGTTAGCTGTGCTCGAAGCTGGGAACAAGATCCAGGCGTAACTATTAGACGACTGTGCGCGCAATTAGCTTGAACTCAACCATTAGAAGCTCCCGTGGCGGTGACAATGCATACGTCAAGTTCGTCACCGTTCATATAGTGGCCGTTGATCGCCGCGAGTCGAGGTACCCTAAACCCTGGCGCGACGTGCCAGGCGGACGCATTTTGCCTGATGACTCGTAAGGACTCGTCCGGACTCCTCCCTCCTTCAACTGATTTCCAACCGATCCTGACCTACGTTAGACTAAAATCTGAACCGTTACTCAACCGAATCTCGGTTCCCTCGGACCTACGAAGTGTCAGACCCCTGAAGCCAGGGCGCTGCCCGATGATGCTCGCTGACCATCGCTGACATGGACGGAGCTGAGTAGTAGCCTCTGGTAGCCACCCGCTCTGCTGCCCAGTAACCGTTACTCGTGGCAGGTCAGTCACCCTATTAGCCGAGATCAGTGTCCCGAGATGCACATCGCCACCTGTCGTTGATCTTGCAATTGCCGACACCGGCGAACATGACATTTTTTGACGCCTACTATTCTGCCATCACTTCCACCCTGCCTGCGACACTAGAAGCTTCTCGCATGCTTTCTCCCCGACATCTCCTGTCATCGTTGCACCGACACTCTTTGCCCTGAGCGATCCTGGCAGTCCCTGCCCATGTGAACTGCGCGTACCACCACCCATGCAGACGCCCCATGTGTCGGAACTATTCAACGGCATGCAGCCATTTAGTAGTTGGTCGTTCCGAGAGAGAGCGTCGGAACATAAGGCAGCAGTCAGGCAGCTTATGTCTCTTCTGTCTCTAGATCTTCCTACCCTAACCCCAATGTGGGTCACCAGGTCATGAAGTGCTGGCTAATCCAGCCTTTCCTGGCAGTATATAAATATCTGTGTTTCAGCTAACCTTGATTACTCAGACCAGACAGTGAGCTGCCTGAAGGCTGATAAACCTTGTACTCAAATCAAATTAGAACAAAACAAAAGTACCAGCTGTACTCATCAGCTGATAAAGTTTGCATTTAACATACTTACACACACTGGCCCGCAGTACATGCCCTTTCCTATCATGCCTCCAACCTAACCCCCAGGTAAAGTCTCCCTTCCCTTCCCCTTCCCCTTCCCCTTCCCCCCCTCCCACTTACCCCCCTCCCACTTACCCCCCTCCCACTTACCCTTACCCTTACCCTTACCCCCCTCCCACTTACCCTTACCCTTGCCCTTGCCCTTGCCCTTGCCCTTACCCGTACCCGTACCCTTACCCCTCCCTTCCCCTTCCCCTTCCCCCTCCCCCTCCCCTCCCCTCCGCTCCCCTCCCACTTCAGACTTCACCTTCCAAGATCCCCCACGCACAAGCATCATTTTTTCATTTGTTTGTTTTATAGTTGTGAAAGGAATTTCACCCTAGGAGGTGGGTATCCCGACACGAAACAGCGACACCAAGGATTCATTTCGGAATGTAGTCCAGAGCATTTGTCAAGGTAAAATCTTAAATAGGACATCTGCCTAGGGGTCAACTCAGGACACGGAGGTGGACAGGATAGTAGACAGATGCTCTACTACGAGCTGTGGTGAATGCAGTTTAGGGAGATTATGGCCACTGCAGTGGCAGGTCAACAGTTTGTTTCTTACAGGCAAGCTTGTTTTGAGAACCTGCTAGGAAGCTGAGCTTTGGTTGCAACATGAGCTTGAGGAAACTCTGGCTGTGGTGAAAGCGGCGGTGGTGGGAGACCGAGTGAACAGTCAGACCTCATTTCCGGACTGACCAGCCAGATCTCATTTCCGGCTCCTTTTGTTTGGGCGTCAAGAAGATAATTAAGTCCAAGCAGCGAAGAGTCTTTCAACTAGGTTTACTAACCAGCCCAACGGCACTTAACAGCACTCAAGTCGCCAAGAGATTGACGGTGGACGTGGTGCTCCTCCGTCTGCCCACCGTCCATCGCCTGGCGACTTGAATACTCAACGCATCACCGGGGATGCAAGACGCAATTCATAATTTAGCTCAGAAGGCCTTGCTAAAGACGCAGCAGGGTCGTGAGGTTATGGGGAGAGTGATCATGCTGGAGGCAAGGTCTTACCTGGGCACTGTAAGAGAGGTCGCTCATTTTGGGGACTGTTGGCTCAGGAAGGACAGTGATGTCCCTAAGTTCATCATCGATGCTGGTTTCGATATCGATGCTGGCAGCGGCCCTGCGGAAGAGGAAGCATTGCAGAGAAGGCGGTGAGAAAGGGATGATGCAGTCGCGCTACAGAGACTCCAGTCCTGTGGCCCTGTGGCCCTACACAAGCCCTAGAGATCTGGAACACCAGTTTGATTCTGCACCGCACACATGAGCCTGCGCTGCATTCGCACAACACATGCTACTATAGCTACCATTCACGCACAGAGAACAGGCGAGGGGTGAGATTTTCGCATGAGGAGCACTTCAGAGGCTGGAGGAATTTTAGAAATGAGGGAGGCAGTGACGATGCAAGCACGTACTTGGCCTTGACGTCGCGCTCTGGGACAGGAGAGCTAGATGCCTTGCAGACGAGATTAATCCTAGAACAGCCTAGGACTGGCAGAGCAGGCCTGGCGGAAACGACTGTCCGCCTGGCGACAAACTGGGAGCTGCGGAGCTGTGCCTGCATGTTAGCTGTGCTCGAAGCTGGGAACAAGATCCAGGCATAACTATTAGACGACTGTGCGCGCAATTAGCTTGAACTCAACCATTAGAAGCTCCCGTGGCGGTGACAATGCATACGTCAAGTTCGTCACCGTTCATATAGTGGCCGTTGATCGCCGCGAGTCGAGGTACCCTAAACCCTGGCGCGACGTGCCAGGCGGACGCATTTTGCCTGATGACTCGTAAGGACTCGTCCGGACTCCTCCCTCCTTCAACTGATTTCCAACAGATCCTGACCTACGTTAGACTTAAATCTGAACCGTTACTCAACCGAATCTCGGTTCCCTCGGACCTACGAAGTGTCAGACCCCAGAAGCCAGGGCGCTGCCCGATGATGCTCGCTGACCGTCGCTGACATGGACGGAGCTGAGTAGTAGCCTCTGGTAGCCACCCGCTCTGCTGCCCAGTAACCGTTACTCGTGGCAGGTCAGTCACCCTATTAGCCGAGATCAGTGCCCCGAGATGCACATCGCCACCTGTCGTTGATCTTGCAATTGCCGACACCGGCGAACATGACAATTTTTGACGCCTACTATTCTGCCATCACTTCCACCCTGCCTGCGACACTAGAAGCTTCTCGCATGCTTTCTCCCCGACATCTCCTGTCATCGTTGCACCGACACTCTTTGCCCTGAGCGATCCTGGCAGTCCCTGCCCATGTGAACTGCGCGTACCACCACCCATGCAGACGCCCCATGTGTCGGAACTATTCAACGGCATGCAGCCATTTAGTAGTTGGTCGTTCCGAGAGAGAGCGTCGGAACATAAGGCAGCAGTCAGGCAGCTTATGTCTCTTCTGTCTCTAGATCTTCCTACCCTAACCCCAATGTGGGTCACCAGGTCATGAAGTGCTGGCTAATCCAGCCTTTCCTGGCAGTATATAAATATCTGTGTTTCAGCTAACCTTGATTACTCAGACCAGACAGTGAGCTGCCTGAAGGCTGATAAACCTTGTACTCAAATCAAATTAGAACAAAACAAAAGTACCAGCTGTACTCATCAGCTGATAAAGTTTGCATTTAACATACTTACACACACTGGCCCGCAGTACATGCCCTTTCCTATCATGCCTCCAACCTAACCCCCAGGTAAAGTCTCCCTTCCCTTCCCCTTCCCCTTCCCCTTCCCCTTACCCCCCTCCCACTTACCCCCCTCCCACTTACCCTTACCCTTACCCTTACCCTTGCCCTGGCCCTTGCCCTTGCCCTTGCCCTTGCCCTTGCCCTTGCCCTTACCCTTGCCCTTGCCCTTGCCCTTGCCCTTACCCTTACCCTTACCCTTACCCCTCCCTTCCCCTTCCCCTTCCCCTCCCCTCCGCTCCCCTCCCACTTCAGACTTCACCTTCCAAGATCCCCCACGCACCAGTATCATTTTTTCATTTGTTTGTTTTATAGTTGTGAAAGGAATTTCACCCTAGGAGGTGGGTATCCCGACACGAAACAGCGACACCAAGGATTCATTTCGGAATGTAGTCCAGAGCATTTGTCAAGGTAAAATCTTAAATAGGACATCTGCCTAGGGGTCAACTCAGGACACGGAGGTGGACAGGATAGTAGACAGATGCTCTACTACGAGCTGTGGTGAATGCAGTTTAGGGAGATTATGGCCACTGCAGTGGCAGGTCAACAGTTTGTTTCTTACAGGCAAGCTTGTTTTGAGAACCTGCTAGGAAGCTGAGCTTTGGTTGCAACATGAGCTTGAGGAAACTCTGGCTGTGGTGAAAGCGGCGGTGGTGGGAGACCGAGTGAACAGTCAGACCTCATTTCCGGACTGACCAGCCAGATCTCATTTCCGGCTCCTTTTGTTTGGGCGTCAAGAAGATAATTAAGTCCAAGCAGCGAAGAGTCTTTCAACTAGGTTTACTAACCAGCCCAACGGCACTTAACAGCACTCAAGTCGCCAAGAGATTGACGGTGGACGTGGTGCTCCTCCGTCTGCCCACCGTCCATCGCCTGGCGACTTGAATACTCAACGCATCACCGGGGATGCAAGACGCAATTCATAATTTAGCTCAGAAGGCCTTGCTAAAGACGCAGCAGGGTCGTGAGGTTATGGGGAGAGTGATCATGCTGGAGGCAAGGTCTTACCTGGGCACTGTAAGAGAGGTCGCTCATTTTGGGGACTGTTGGCTCAGGAAGGACAGTGATGTCCCTAAGTTCATCATCGATGCTGGTTTCGATATCGATGCTGGCAGCGGCCCTGCGGAAGAGGAAGCATTGCAGAGAAGGCGGTGAGAAAGGGATGATGCAGTCGCGCTACAGAGACTCCAGTCCTGTGGCCCTGTGGCCCTACACAAGCCCTAGAGATCTGGAACACCAGTTTGATTCTGCACCGCACACATGAGCCTGCGCTGCATTCGCACAACACATGCTACTATAGCTACCATTCACGCACAGAGAACGGGCGAGGGGTGAGATTTTCGCATGAGGAGCACTTCAGAGGCTGGAGGAATTTTAGAAATGAGGGAGGCAGTGACGATGCAAGCACGTACTTGGCCTTGACGTCGCGCTCTGGGACAGGAGAGCTAGATGCCTTGCAGACGAGATTAATCCTAGAACAGCCTAGGACTGGCAGAGCAGGCCTGGCGGAAACGACTGTCCGCCTGGCGACAAACTGGGAGCTGCGGAGCTGTGCCTGCATGTTAGCTGTGCTCGAAGCTGGGAACAAGATCCAGGCGTAACTATTAGACGACTGTGCGCGCAATTAGCTTGAACTCAACCATTAGAAGCTCCCGTGGCGGTGACAATGCATACGTCAAGTTCGTCACCGTTCATATAGTGGCCGTTGATCGCCGCGAGTCGAGGTACCCTAAACCCTGGCGCGACGTGCCAGGCGGACGCATTTTGCCTGATGACTCGTAAGGACTCGTCCGGACTCCTCCCTCCTTCAACTGATTTCCAACAGATCCTGACCTACGTTAGACTTAAATCTGAACCGTTACTCAACCGAATCTCGGTTCCCTCGGACCTACGAAGTGTCAGACCCCAGAAGCCAGGGCGCTGCCCGATGATGCTCGCTGACCGTCGCTGACATGGACGGAGCTGAGTAGTAGCCTCTGGTAGCCACCCGCTCTGCTGCCCAGTAACCGTTACTCGTGGCAGGTCAGTCACCCTATTAGCCGAGATCAGTGCCCCGAGATGCACATCGCCACCTGTCGTTGATCTTGCAATTGCCGACACCGGCGAACATGACAATTTTTGACGCCTACTATTCTGCCATCACTTCCACCCTGCCTGCGACACTAGAAGCTTCTCGCATGCTTTCTCCCCGACATCTCCTGTCATCGTTGCACCGACACTCTTTGCCCTGAGCGATCCTGGCAGTCCCTGCCCATGTGAACTGCGCGTACCACCACCCATGCAGACGCCCCATGTGTCGGAACTATTCAACGGCATGCAGCCATTTAGTAGTTGGTCGTTCCGAGAGAGAGCGTCGGAACATAAGGCAGCAGTCAGGCAGCTTATGTCTCTTCTGTCTCTAGATCTTCCTACCCTAACCCCAATGTGGGTCACCAGGTCATGAAGTGCTGGCTAATCCAGCCTTTCCTGGCAGTATATAAATATCTGTGTTTCAGCTAACCTTGATTACTCAGACCAGACAGTGAGCTGCCTGAAGGCTGATAAACCTTGTACTCAAATCAAATTAGAACAAAACAAAAGTACCAGCTGTACTCATCAGCTGATAAAGTTTGCATTTAACATACTTACACACACTGGCCCGCAGTACATGCCCTTTCCTATCATGCCTCCAACCTAACCCCCAGGTAAAGTCTCCCTTCCCTTCCCCTTCCCCTTCCCCTTCCCCTTCCCCTTACCCTTACCCTTACCCTTACCCTTACCCTTACCCTTACCCTTACCCTCCCACTTACCCCCCTCCCACTTACCCCCCTCCCACTTACCCCCCTCCCACTTACCCTTACCCTTACCCTTACCCTTACCCTTACCCTTACCCTTACCCTTACCCTTACCCCCCTCCCACTTACCCCCCTCCCACTTACCCTTACCCTTACCCTTAACCTTAACCTTAACCTTAACCTTGCCCTTGCCCTTGCCCTTGCCCTTGCCCTTACCCTTACCCTTACCCGTACCCGTACCCTTACCCTTACCCCTCCCTTCGCCTTCCCCTTCCCCCTCCCCCTCCCCTCCCCTCCGCTCCCCTCCCACTTCAGACTTCACCTTCCAAGATCCCCCACGCACCAGCATCATTTTTTCATTTGTTTGTTTTATAGTTGTGAAAGGAATTTCACCCTAGGAGGTGGGTATCCCGACACGAAACAGCGACACCAAGGATTCATTTCGAATGGCGTTGCCACTTCTAAAAAAGAGGTGCGCAAATTTACTTCTCACGCCTCAAATGCAGATTTTGGAGGGTCTCTTTCAATGGAAACACATGTTTGGCTCAGGAATCGCAAGTGTGGGGGACAGTTACGTCTGAAAAAATAGATTTTGAGGTGCCCTTGAACAACCTCGTTAAGCATTCTATCTCCTACCAGCTGGACCAGGGATTATCTTTTCCGCTTTTCTTAGCAGCTTCTAGACAGCTTTCTGAGCCAGCCACTGGGATATACCCAGAAATCCCAGCAGTGCTAGAGATCTGATTACGCCAGCTTCAAGGTGCACTAGGTTGCTTGCGATTTGGCTGAAAAACCAGCCAGAAGAGCTGCATAGAAGCTGTTGCTTGTAGCTGAAAAGAGAAACTATGAGCTGGACCTGGACCTGTCTTTAAACTATTTGCTGCCTTGTGACCAGGGATATTCCTAACCGCGATATATCACGCACGCCATTTTTTAATGCTTATTCCCGTTTTGGTCCATAGTGTGGGTAATGTTTCCAGATCTCAGATCTTTGGTTGGAGCATCGGGCGCCACGATTGTTAACAGGCTGTGCCTACATTCTGTCGTGAGAAATAGTTACAAAGAGGGAACTCGAAAACCAGAGAACAAAGTGGTATCGGCGAGCTGGCCGATAGAGCAGTGGAGTCGTGGGCCGCCTAGATACCTTAGACTGGAACTTTAAAGTGGTACTTGGCAGTACATCGGCGAGCTGCCCGATAGAGCAGTGTAGTTGAGGGCAACCAAGATACTGTGACTACTTTCTGTACTAGGGAGTGTGGCGTAGTAGTGTTTATGCTACCCAAGTTAACTCAGCCCAGACGATGAGCAGCTTGAAGGTGGATAGAATATGGAATCAAAACCAAACAAAACTACCAGCTGTGCACCTCTGCTGCTCCATTGCTCATTGGGCATACCCTACACACCATAGCTTTTCCGCTACCAGCAGCAGCTTCTAGGCAGATTCCTCGGCTTGCTACCCAGCCAAAGCTAAAGCAAAGTATTGCATCTTGTAGCTGGAAAAAACAGTTTTTCAGTACTGTTAAAATCTATGGGCTTGGCCCAGCGGCTGGCTCAGCAAGCTGCCGAGAAGCTGCTGCTCGTGGTTGAAAAGCAAATTATGCTACACACACACTGGTCCAATGGATTTGCTCTCTCGTGTTTTTGGCGGAGCCCCCTCTTCAAGGGGGCGGCAGCCCCCATGTTTACCCATTTGTCCGTCCAACCGACCGACCATCTGATAGCGATCAAGCTTGCTCCCCTCTCTCTATGCTCCTCTTCTCTCTCCTCACCAATGCTTCATTCATTCTGTCCTCTCCCCTCTCTCTATGCCCCTCTTCTCTCTCCTCACGAATATGTCCTTTCCCCTCTCTCTATGCCCCTCTTCTCTCTCCTCACCAATGCTTCATTCATTCTGTCCTTTCCCCTCTATGCCCCTCTTCTCTCTCCTCACCAATGCTTCATTCATTCATTCTGTCCTTTCCCCTCTCTCTTTGCCCCTCTTCTCTCTCCTCACCAATGCTTCATTCATTCTGTCCTTTCCCCTCTCTCTATGCCCCTCTTCTCTCTCCTCACCAATGCTTCATTCATTCTGTCTTTTCCCCTCTCTCTATGCCCCTCTTCTCTCTCCTCACCAATGCTTCATTCATTCTGTCCTTTCCCCTCTCTCTATGCCCCTCTTCTCTCTCCTCACCAATGCTTCATTCATTCTGTCCTTTCCCCTCTCTCTATGCCCCTCTTCTCTCTCCTCACCAATGCTTCATTCATTATGTCCTTTCCCCTCTCTCGGTTGAGTCATTTTATCATATACTCATGTTGGATTCCATATCACATCTGGGCAAGTCCCTTCAGCCTATTCGGCCTACCCCTGGACTGATACAGACAGACAGACAGACAGACAGACAGACAGACAGACAGACAGACAGACAGACAGACAGACAGACAGACAGACAGACAGACAGGCAGGCAGACAGACAGACAGACAGATTGACAGACAGACAAGCAGACAGACAGGCAGACAGATAGATTGACATACAGACAAACACACAGACAGACAGACTCATGTTCTTCAACACCTTCAGCACATACACACCACGCACCTCTTCCTCTATTTCCACCAAGCTTGCCCCCATCTCTATATGCCCCTCTTCTCTCTCCTTATTAATGCTTCATTGTGCGGCGGAATAGCGGTGTGCAAAAGTAAACCTACAGTTACCTTCCCCAGTGCAACCGAACGGGAAAATTCCTTCAACTTCACGTCCCGGGGTAAGGCGTAAAAAACATGTTCTATTCATTCTGTGCTTGCCCTCTCCGGAGAGTCATTGTATCATGTATCAGTGCGCCCACTCTTTTGTAGGATTGGTATCGCCTTTCGAACTGAATCCTCGGTGTCTCTGGTTTGTGTCCGGAGACCCACCTCCTGGGGTAAAAATCCTTGCAGACACAAACAAATCATCAGGGTTTATCAGGAGGACCCCAGTCCTGAGACGCAACCCATTTGACAGCCTGCATCCTGAGACGCAACCAATTCCATAGCCAGCGTCCTAAGATGCAACCGACCCATAACCGACCCATAGCTTCCGTCGTGAGATGCAACCAACCCACCAGCAACCCACGAACCAATTGCAGCAACCAACCCACTGTGACGCACAGCAACCAATCCACTGCAGCAGCCAACCAACTAGCCAACTTACTGCTGCAACCAACCCACTGTAGCAACCAACCAACCAACCAACCCACTGCAACTCAACGGACCTCCCCACGTTGCAACTCAGGACGCAGCGTCCTGAACAACTCTGGTACTCATTTGCTTCAACACCTTCTGCTGTGGATTGGATTGTTACATGGTTTTCCAGCCAAATCTGGGCTGCTTACTGTCCAAAGCCAATTTCCCCTGTCCGATACCCACAGAAACCAAGGAGCCAACTAACAATGTTTATTGTGGGGGCTAGGCGTGGCAGCTTCTTGGCAGCTCCTTTAAGTCACCCTTGGGCAAAATCCGGAGCTAGCTCCGCGTCTGAAGGATGAGATGACGTATGTTAACTGTGTGTGTGTGTGTGTGTGTGTGTGGGTGGGTGGGTGGGGGATACCGGAATCTCAGGGTAGCAGAAGGTTTGGCCAAAACGGGCCCTAATACCCTAGCCTGTCGAATGTACTCTATGTAGCCCCAAGTAGCCCGTCGTGCGTACTCTACATAGCCCCACATAGCCCGTCGTACGTACCCTGCGTAGCCCCCCAAATAAACCGTAGTCTAGAGTTTGGACAGACCCATCCAGGATTTTTGCTATATTCTGTTATGTACGTATGTACTTATTTTCCTCCCATGGAACACGTTGATATAATAAAGCGGCTATCTCTGTTCGCCCCCACAGTTTTGAGCTACGTCATCATGATGGCCAGATCATACACAATTGCCACAAAGGGCAGTAGGATGCATAACAAAACTCTCCTATACACATGGCACTTTTTCTGGGTTGTTTTGGATAAGTTTGGCTATATTAGTTTTGCACTATTAGAGCTAATTTGGTCCAGTGAAACACTGATATAGGTCACACTTTCTTGTTCAGTGACACACTGATCTAGGTCACACTGTTTTGTGCAGTGACACACAGAACTAGGTGCTTTGATATCTATTTTACTTGGATTCCGATTTTCGGAGCAGGTTGGAGGTCATAATTATGAGAAATTGAATTTCTGGGGGACTCAACGCGACCCCAGTGCGAAGCGCTGACCCCCGAATCCTACGGAGCGCAAAGGGGGTTCAGGGGGGGCATTCCTGACCAGATCAGCCGGACCCATGCGTTGCCGTGCAGCAACGGAATTGCGACTGGACGCAACAAAAAAACAGTGCACCAAACATAATGACCTGGTCTGGCCCGTGGTATACTGCCGTGCTACATCAAGTGCGAAGTACATGCTGCATGAAGTAGCATGACATACTGTATGCATGAACATAAGTTGTGCTTGTATGCCCGTGGTATACTGCCGTGCTACATCAAGTGCATGCTACACGAAATACATGCTGCATGAAGTAGCATGACATACTGTATGCATGAACATAAGTTGTGCTTGTATGCCTGCGGTTTACTGCCATGCTACATGAAGAGCATGCTACACCAAGTACTTGCCACACCAAGTAGCATGGCATACAGTATGCATGAACATAAGTTGTGCTTGTATGCCTGCGGTATACTGCCTACTATACCAAGAGCATGCTACACTAAGTACATGCTACATGAAGTACATGCTACATGAAGTAGCATGGCATGCAGTATGTACGAATATAATTTGTGAAAAGAAAAACTATGATACACCTGGCCCTTAGGACGGTTCCTACAGCATAACCCTGTACCCATACCAGGGAAAATTCCCAAACAAGCATAACCCTAGAACCTTTAGCAGGGAAAGTACAGATTCTCTTGTCCCCCTACCACCTGGGCATGCCTGGACCTGAACATGTTTCAAAACTGTTCACATCCATCCGATTGCATTCTTCACTCTACAGTGGAATGGCGTGACGGTGTAGAGTGCCGTAGTGTTTAGCCTATTTGGCCTACCCCTGGACTGTCACATTGCACACATCCATCCGATTGCATTCTTCACTCAACAGTGGAATGGCGTGACGGTGTAGAGTGCCGTAGTGTTTAGCCTATTTGGCCTACCCCTGGACTGTAACACTGCATTTACATTTACATTGCCTCTTTTGCAATTTTGCTACCCCTGCAAGCAGGTATCGGTGCAAATTGGGGAGGCCCCCCTTCGACGTCCGTGCCTATCAATTCCGACTGGAGACCGTGTAGGAAGGTGAAAAAAGCGGCACTGTGCTTAGGATGTGTAGCTAGCCAGGGGAGCTGCCTACAAGCTGCTGCTCACAGCGGAAAATAAAAGCAGTGAAAAGCAGCTCCTTACTACATTGCCCCTTTTGCAATTTTGCCACCCCTGCAAGCAGGTATAGGTGCAAGTGGGGAAGGCCTCCCTTCGACGTCCTTGCCTAACAACTCTGACTGGAGACCGTGTAGGGCGGTGACCAAAGCCGCAGCACGAGGGCGAGCCTGCAATGCAATGAGGGATCCACAAGGTTATGGGGGATCCACATGGGTATGGCATTATATGGGGGGTCCAATGGGGGCCCCACATGGGTATGGCATTATATGGCGGGTCCAAGGGGGGGTCCACAAGGGCATGGCTTTATATAACAGTAATGACATGGTATGCCGTTATACATGGTATGATATTATACCAGAATTAGTGGTCCTGGCACTCCCCCTGGGGTAGGTCATCATGCCCAAGTGTCCACATGCCAACATCTTGCCATGTAAGAGTCTTGCGCTCTGCCAACTGAGCTAGACGGGCTGATTGCATCGCGTAGCATAGCACAAGATACCAGATCGCTTGAGGAAGAAGAGTCGGGGGTTCGACTCCCCCTTCCGTCGCTCTTGGCGTTGCAGGTCGTCGTCAACCGCAATGGTAGCTTGTCCAGTTGAGGTAGGAGACCGCTCCCCACCCGCGTACGACGGGCTCCCTTAACACCACGCCCCACCAGGCGTTATCATTACCTTTTACGCAATGCAATGAGGGTTCACAAGATTAGAGGTCCCGCCACACCCCCTGGGGGTAGGTTGTCAAACCTACTAGGCTGCAGGAGCATTGAGGACATCTTGCAAGTAGGCTAACTGCCCCTAACTGCCCCTAACTGAGTCTATGGGCAAAACATTCCATCCTGAAGTCCTCCTCACTGAGCCTATTCCCCTAACTGCCCTTCACTGAGCCTATGGGCAAACCATTCCATCCTGAAAGTTCCCCTTGCTGAGCCTATTCCCCTCACTGCCCCTCACTGCCCCTCACTGAGCCTATGGGCAAACCATTCCATCCTGAAAGTTCCCCTTGCTGAGCCTATTCCCCTAACTGCCCCTCACTGCCCCTCACTGAGCCTATGGGCAAACCATTCCATCCTGAAGCCCCCCTTGCTGAGCCTATTCCCCTAACTGCCCCTCACTGAGCCTATGGGCAAAACATTCCATGCTGAAGCCCCTTGCTGAGCCTATTCCCCTAACTGCCCCTCACTGAGCCTATGGACAAACCATTCCATCCTGAAGCCCCCCTTGCTGAGCCTATTCCCCGAACTGCTGCTAACGGCCCCTAACTGAGCCTATGGGCAAACCATTTCATCCTGAAGCCCCCCTTGCTGAGCCTATTCCCCTAACTGCCCCTCACTGCCCCTAACTGAGCCTATGGGCAAACCATTCCATCCTGAAGCCCCCCTTGCTGAGCCTATTCCCCTAACTGCCCCTCACTGAGCCTATGGGCAAACCATTCCATCCTGAAGCCCCTTGCTGAGCCTATTCCCCTAACTGCCCCTCACTGAGCCTATGGACAAACCATTCCATCCAGAAAGTTCCCCTTGACTTTGTGCAGCTACGTAAACTCCTAGCTAGATTTTCATGCCCCCCCCCCCCCCCCTTCCCAACCCCTCAGACCCTTTCCAACCCCTTTAAAATGAAAAGCAGCACCTTTTTATACGTTCAGGAGTCATACCTTATCATCCTTCCCTCATCCCTACCCCCCCTAACCCCCTGAAAACTGAAAAGCAGCACTTTTTAATACGTTCAAATGTCATACCCCATCCACCTTACCAAGATTTTGAGTCTAGCGGGGCACCAGGAATAATATAATCATCATTATGAATCAGGCCAAAGGTTCTCGAGCTCGAAAACATTAATAGCCCAGACCTGAGAAAACGATGGACCATTTCGCGAATAAACATTAATAATCATGCGTACACGATTAATATTGCCTAGGAAAAACGCTGAGTATGATCAAAATGAGTCGACAGTAAACGCACCCGGGCCTATGGGAAAGCCCAAACTCCTCCTCACATGCCCCTCCTCAAGAAAGTGTGAATTGTGAAGAGCATAATATTGGTATACTATTCAATCCTACCAAATGAATAAACAGTAAACATGCTCGGGCATAGCCCAAACTCTTCCTCACATGCCCCACCCCAAGACAGTGTAAATTGTGAAGAGCATGCTATTGGTTAACCATTCAATCCTATCAAATGAGTCGGCAACAACTTCAGCGCTCAGCATTACTCTAGCCAAGCCAGGGATCCCCCCCCCCCCCCCCCCCCCCCCCCTATAAATATCGATCGCCAGTTTTTACCCCTTTTCAGAGAAATTATCGCTGCACATCTCTTTTTTTTTTTGCCTTTAATGGCCCTAAAAAGCTTGCTAAAAAGTTACAAAAAACTAAAAAAAGCCCCCCCCTCCCAACTATAAATAGCTATCGCCAGTTTTGACCCCGTTTCAGCGAAATTATCGCTGCACAAAAAGTTTTTTTTCTTTTGCCCTAAATGGCCCTAAAAAGCTACACAAAACTATAAAAGCTATATAATAAAGCACTTTCAAGTTATAGTTTAAAAACACTGTCCATGGAGGAGGCCTAAAACCATAAAGCTAGGAAAAACCCACTTTCAGATTTGAAAAAAATCACTGGGCCAAGCTAGTGCCAAGACACGGTAGAACATGTGCCAACAGAAGGCTAATCAAATGTAGAGGTAGAGGCACTCCCTAATAAAACCAGGCCAACGTACCCGGGGAAGCCGGGGAAGCAGCAAGACATGACCAGCGCCTCGAAGCATTTTAATCCTATCGAATGAGTCCTATCCTTCAAATTCAAATTCAATCCTATTGAACGACTCCTATCCTTCAAATCCAAATTCAATCCTATCGAACGAGTCCTATCCTTCAAATTCAAATTCAATCCTATCGAATGAGTCCTATCCTTCAAATTCAAATTCAATCCTATTGAACGACTCCTATCCTTCAAATTCAAATTCAATCCTATCAAACGATTCCTATCCTTCAAATTCAAATTCAATCCTATCAAACGAGTCCTATCCTTCAAATTCAAATTCAATCCTATCAAATGAGTCCCATATTTCGAATTCAAATTCAATCCTACTGAACGAGTCCTATCCTTCAAATTCAAAGTCATTCCTATCAAACGAGTCATGCACGCATTAATTAACAGCAATTAACGCACCCGGGCGTATGGGAAGCAGCAAGACATGACCAGCGCCTCGAAGCATTTCAATCCTAACAAATGAGTCCTATCCTTCAAATTCAAATTCAATCCTACCGAACAAGTCCTATCCTTCAAATTAAAATTCAATCCTATCAAACGAGTCATTCACACATTAATTAACGGCAATTCACGCACCCGGGCGTATGGGAAGCAGCAAGACATGACCAGCGCCTCGAAGGACTTGGGAGTTCCTGGAGGGAAGGTGTGCTTGAAGGTTTGGGGGTTGATCCTAGATGCACCACTGTTGGTCCGCCAGGGTGGCCGTCCAGTGTACATCTCCCAGAGCATGACACCAAAAGAGTACACATCGGCCAGTTTGGTGATACAGCCTGCTGAGTAGACCTCGGGGGCAATCTACACATGTGGGGTTGAGGGGTGGAGGGTATATGGGTTGGAGGGTGGATGGGGTGGAGGGATGGGGTGGATGGGGTTGGAGGGTGGATGGGGGATGGGGTTGGAGGGTGGATGGGGTGGAGGGGTTTATGGATTGTTATGTGACCCAGACCAGGACACAGGATTTGGGTGGGTGGGTGGGTGGGTAGGGGTGAGGGGTCGCCAACGGCCACACGGGAAATGTACTGTAGATATACGTACTACAGAGGTTTTCTTTTCAGTTCTGAAAGTGGGAATCTTTAAGCTGTTTCTTTTTAGGCAATCTCCACGGACGGCGTCCTTAAAGCGATATGTAATGCGAAACGCAGTGCTAGGCGCCTTTTTTTATGGGGATTGCAGGGGCGTAAGTTTTTTCAATTTTCAGAAAAACGAGTTCGGTACAGATTTGTTTTCAGGGGGGGGGTCCTTTAGGAAACATGCATTTTTCACACGGATGACATATGTTACACACGTTTGTAACAAATTTGTCAAGCTTCTAAGCCACAATTCTTGTACTACAAGATCAGCTTTTATCACCTAAATAACACGTCAGAAACGTTGACATCACCTATGTTGGCCTGGGACACCCATGTAGGGAACGGCAACTAATATTAGTGTTAGAAAAACTGATATTATCTAATATTATTACTGTGTCACAATAATATTAGTTTTTCAAATAAATTCGAAATTCTGGTGAGACGGCTCATCCGACTAACATTATCTCATATTATGTATTCACTAATGTTATACAACATAGATGACCCCTTCCTACATGCATAGCAATGCAAATAGACCAGGCCACACACATTCATGTGCATCTCAAGCAGCCTGCTCTATGCACAGTGAGCGAGAGATCCTCCATGTAACAAAACAATAAGGCATACTTGCGTAGAAAGGGGTTCCTTGGCGTGAGTTGGGAGATGTGGCTGTGATTCTCATTCAAAACAGTGAGCAAGGGATCTTTCACGTATTAAAACCAAAAAAGCAACTTACATAGAAAGGGGTTCCTTGACGTGCGTTGGAGATGTGGCTGTGATTCTCATCCAAAAAGCGGCTGAGGCCAAAGTCCCCAATCTTTGCTTGGAAGGAGGACCTGCGATTCGGATCTATGCGGAGCATCACATTGCCGGGGCTCACATCTATGTTGGTGCATAGGGGAGGGATAGTGAGAGGTGGTCAGTGGGTGGTGGTCAGTGGGAGGTGGTCAGTGGGAGGTGGTTAGTGGGAGTTGGTCAGTGGGAGGTGGTCAGTGGGAGGTGGTTAGTGGAGTTGGTCAGTGGGAGTTTGGTTCAGTGGAGGTGTCGTGGGAGGGGTTAGTGGCGAGGTGGTCAGTGGGAGGTGGTTAGGGGAGGTGTCAGTGTAGGTGTCCGTGGGAGGGGTCCGGGAGGTGGTCAGTGGGAGGTGGTCAGTGGGAGGTGGTCAGTGGGAGGTGGTCAGTGGGAGGTGGTCAGTGGGAGGTGGTTAGTGGGAGGTGGTCAGTGGGAGGTGGTTAGTGGGAGGTGGTCAGTGGGGGGAGGTGTCCGTGGAGGTTGTCGTGGGAGGTGGTCAGTGGGAGGCCGTCAGTGGGAGGTGGTGTTAGTGGAGTGTCATGTGGGAGGGTGGTTAGTGGGAGTTGGCGTGGGGTGGAAGGTGGTTAGTGGGAGTTGTTAGTGGGGAGGTGGTCCGTGGGAGGTGGTCAGTGGGGGTGGACAGTGGTTAGTGGAAGTGGTCGTGCGGAGGTGGTCAGTGGGAGGTGGTATGGGAGTTGGGTTCAGGTGGGAGGTGGTGACGTGGGAGGTGGTCAGTGGGAGGTTGTCCAGTGGGGAAGGTGGTCAGTAGGGAGGTGGTCCGTGGGAGGTGGTCAGTGGGAGGTGGTCAGTGGGAGGTGGTCAGTGGGAGGTGGGTGATTATTGGGAGGATGGTCAGTGGGAGGTGGTCAGTGGGAGGTGGTCAGTGGGAGGTGGTCAGTGGGAGGTGATTAGTGGGAGGTGGTCAGTGGGAGGTGGTCAGTGGGAGGTGGTCAGTGGGAGGTGATTAGTGGGAGGTGGTTAGTGGGAGGTGGTCAGTGGGAGGTGAATAGTGGGAGGTGGTAGGTGGTTAGTGGGAGGTGGTCAGTGGGAGGTGGATAGTGGGAGGTGGGTTCCAAGAAGAGCATCATAATGCAAGGCTTACATCTGTGTTGGTGCGTACAAGGAGGGGAGGGATAGTGGGAGGTGGTAAATGAGAGGTGGTCAGTGGGAGGTGGTTAGTGGGAGGTGGGTTCCAAGAAGAGCATCACATTGCCGGGGCTCACATCTGTGTTGGTGCGTACAAGGAGGGGAGGGATAGTGAGAGGTTGTTAGTGGGAGGTGGTGAGTTGGAGGTGACTATACTGACAACCCTACATATTTATATATTGATTTAATTTATGCACTACAGCTCAACCACAGTAGTTCTATATTTATAAATTGATCTAACGTATGCACTACAGCTCAACCACAGTAGTTAAGTATCATGTAGTCTGCCACATAAATATATATAAATATAAAAAAAAAAAAAATATATATATATATATAGAGAGAGAGAGAGAGAGGGAGAGAGATAAATAGAGAGGCCTACCTCCATGAATGATATTGCGCTCATGGATGTATGCAAGTCCTTGTGCAATATCAATGCCCAGCTGAAGGATGAATTCCTGTAGGATGAAAATTGTGGTTGCGGTGTGGAGGAATTAGGTGTGGTGTTGAGAAATTTGTTGTAAGTTGAGGAATTTGGTGTGGTGTTGATGAAAATCGTCGTCGTGGTGTTGAGGTGTTGAGGATTTTGTTGTGGTGTTGAGGTGTTGTGGTGTTGAGGAACTTGGTATGGTGTCGATGGATTCCTGCAATAAATGTTGAGGAATTTGTTGTGGTGTTGAGATGTTGAGGTGTTGAGGAATTTGTTGTGGTGTAGGGTGTCGGGGTATTGAGGAATTTGTTGTGGTGTAGGGTGTTGAGGTGTTGAGGAATTTGTTGTGGTGTTCAGGTGTTGAGGTGTTGAGGTGTTAAGGAATTTCTTGTAGTGTTCAGGTGTTGAGGTGTTGAGGTGTTGAGGAATTTGTTGTGGTGTTGTGGTGTTCAGGTGTTGAGGTGTTAAGGAATTTGTTGTGGTGTTGTGGTTTTGAGGTGTTGAGGTGTTGAGGTGTTGAGGAATTGTTGTGGTGTTGAGGTGTTGAGGTGTTGAGGTGTTGAGGTGTTGAGGTGTTGAGGAATTTGTTGTGGTGTTGAGGTGTTGAGGTGTTGAGGAATTTGTTGTGGTGTTGAGGTGTTGAGGAATTTGTTGTGGTGTTGAGGTGTTGAGGAATTTGTTGTGGTGTAGGGTGTCGGGGTATTGAGGAATTTGTTGTGGTGTTGGGTGTCGGGGTATTGAGGAATTTGTTGTGGTGTTCAGGTGTTGAGGTGTTGAGGAATTTGTTGTGGTGTTGTGGTGTTGAGGTGTTGAGGTGTTGAGGAATTTATTGTGGTGTTGGGGTGTCAGGATATTGAGGAATTTGTTGTGGTGTTGTGGTGTTGAGGTGTTGAGATGTTGAGGTGTTGAGGAATTGTTGTGGTGTTGGGGTGTTGAGGTATTGAGGAATTTGTTGCAGCGTTGTGGTGTCGGGGTATTGAGGATTTTGCTGTGGTGTTGGGGTGTCTGGGTATTGAGGAATTTGTTGTGGTGTTGAGGTGTTGAGGTGTTGAGGAATTTGTCCGGGTCAAAAATCCCAAAATAAATTTGAGACAAATGTGAAGAAGAAGAAAAAATGTTCCAACCTTCATGCCTTTGAATTTGTATTTTGATATGTATTTTGATTTGAATTTTGATTTGAATTTGGGTCCAAATTGTTCCAACCTTCATGCCTAATTAATTTGGGTCCAATCGGGACCTAGTGCACCTTGAAGCTACTACAATCAGCTTTGCAGAAGATCTGAAATAGTTCGGTGCAGCCCAGTGGTCCGTTCAGGGAGCTGCCTAGAAGCTGCTATGAAAAGCCGAAAATAAAAACCCTGCCACTCACCAATTTGATTCGACCAGTTAGTGGTTCCACGAAGATTCCTTTGTCTACGACTTCTGCCAGAGTACCACCATCACAGTATTCCTGAAGGGGTGGGTGGGTGGGTGGGTGGGCGGGTAGGCGGGTGTGTGTGTGGGGGGGGAGGGGTTCGGGGGGTATATGGGTGTGGGGGGAAGATGGGTTGGGTGGGTAGATGGGTAGGTGGGTGGGTGGGGGGAGGAGGGGTTGGGTAGGTCGATGGGTGTGGGTGGGGAGGGTTGGGTAGGTAGATGGGATCCACGAAGATTCCTTGGTCAACGACTTTTGCCAAAGTACCACCATGACAGTATTCCTGAAGGGGTTGGTGGGTGGGTGGGTGGGTGGGTAGGGTTGGGTGGGTGGGTGGGTGTGGGGGGGTGGGTCGGGGGGTTGAGGGGGTGGTGGGTGGGTGGGTGTGGGGGGAGATATGTGGGTGGGGAGGAGGGGTGGGGTGGGTAGATGGGTGTGGGGGGAGGTTTTGGGTGGGTGGGTGGGGAGGAGGGGTGGGATGGGTAGATGGGAGTGGGGGGAGGAGGGGGGGCGTAGATGGGTGTGGGGGGAGGGGTTGGATGGGTGGAGGGGGGTGGTGGGTGGGTGGGTGTGGGGGGAGATATGTGGGTGGGGAGGTGGGCTGGGGTGGGTAGATGGGTGGGGAGGTGGGGCTGTAACTTCTTGAAATTGTGTTTTGAGGTGCTTTATAATGTTTTAGACCATGTAATCAAACTTGTTAATGTGTATGCAGGATGTAAGACGGTTTTACGGTATTTACAGTTTTACGGTATGTCAGCAGGATTGCGGTTATACGCTTTTATGGTATGTTTGCAGGATGTATGACGGTTTTACGGTGTGTTGGCAGGATGTATGACGGTTTTACTTCTTGAAATTGTGAGTGTAGTTGCTTAACAATGTTTCAGACCAGTATGGTTGGTCCACTTGTTTTCTTTTCTCGTTTAAGATCATTCTGGTTTGTCCACCTTATCTTGTTTTTCTCGTTTTTCGTGTTTTTCTTGTTTTATACCTAAATGGTTGGTCCACATTGTCTTGTTTTTCTTGTTTTTCTTGTTTTATACCATTCTGGTTGGTCCACCATAGAGCGCAGATAGCTGCGCTTTCAAACTCATCTTGTACCCACCAGGGTCTTGGTTAGAAAAGGAAGCAGTGTCTTGATGTAGCACCATGGTGCTCCTTGTAGCTTTTGCTGTATTAATAACAGCTTAAAGAAAAGGCTCTAAAGACCAAAGTACAACTTTGGAGGCTCTTTAGGCAAACACAATTACTCTAACATAGCACCCCCAAAACACAAAGGTATATCAGGTCGCACTTGCGCTTACACACACACACACACACACACCACACACATATATACACACACACCACACAAACACACGCACACATATACAACGCAGACAAACACACACACACACACAAAAGAAAGCCTGGCACCCACTTGTATGATGTACAGCTTCCAATGAGATTGGGATGCAATTGTGGTACACACACACACACAACACACACCACCCAAACACACACACACACACACAAGAGAAAGCCTGGCACCCACTTGTATGATGTAAAGCTTCCAATGAGATTGGGATGCAATTGTGGTACACACACACAAACAACACACACACCACCCAAACACACACACACACACACGAAGGGAAGCCTGGCACCCACTTGTATGATGTAAAGCTTCCAATGAGATTGGGATGCACTTGCTAGCTCTAGGTCCTTCACCGGCCGTAGGTCGTGCGCATAGGTGTTCACTAAGGTACATCAGTTTGCACTTGTGCTTACACACACACACACACACACACAAACACAACACCCACCCACAACCCCCCCACCCCCCACCCCCCCACACACTTGTATGGTGTAAAGCTTCCAGTGGGATTGGGATGCACTTGCTAGTTCTAGGTCCTTCACCGGCCGTAGGTCGTGTGCATAGGTGTTCACTAAGGGACATCAGTTTGCACTTGTGCTTACACACACACACACACGCGCACACACACACACCACACAAACACACGAAGGAAAGCCAGGCACCCACTTGTATGATGTACAGCTTCCAATGAGATTGGGATGCAATTGCTAGCTCTAGGTCCTTCACCGGCCGTAGGTCGTGCGCGTATGTGTTCACTATATTGTCGTGGGAGAGCATCTGGTTGATGGCAGCTTCTGTCAAGGCCCTTTGCTTCACTCGCCGTGCCTCACTCGCATCGTGGAAGATGAGCACCTTGATGGCTACGACCATGCTGCGCCATTTGCCTGTAGGGGGGACGGGAGTGTGCGTGCGTGTGTGTGTGTGTGTGTGTGTGTGTGTGTGTGTGTGTGTGTGTGTGTGTGTGTGTGTGTGTGGGGGGGGGGGGGGGGGGGGTAATAAACGGTCAGGTAATGCCTCACTTGCATCGTCGAAGATGAGCACCTTAATGGCTTATATCATGCCGCACCACTTGCCTGGAGGGGTGGGGGTGGGGGTGGGGGGTATGGTGTGTGTGTGGTGTGTGTGTAATACTAATACTAATACTTATACTTATATAATAATAATAATAAAATAAATAGACCTACCATATATAATATAATAATAATAATCTCCCACCTTTGTACACCACCCCAAAGGCGCCCTGCCCTAGGATCTCCTCAACCTCAACCTGGCACAAGTCCAGGCCCATGCGCTGGTGCTGTGACGCCACCGCCTGGTTCAAACTCTCCATGGGGCATTGGAGGCTGTCGTGGCTGACCAAACCCTGGGACAGGGGTGGTGGTGGTGGGGAGGGGGTGGGGAGGGGTGGGGAGGTGGTGGTGGTGGTGGTGGTGGGGAGGTGGTGGTGGTGGGTAGGTGGTGGTGGGGAGGTGGTGGTGGTGGTGGTGGTGGTGGGGAGGTGGTGGTGGTGGTGGTGGTGGTGGTGGGGGAGGTGGTGGGGAGGTGGTGGTGGGGGTGGTTGTGGTGGTGGGGAGGTGGTGGTGGTGGGGGGACTGTTGGTGGAGATTGAGATGTCACACAGCAGTGGGGGGAAGTTGGCCTCCACTTAAGTTTATGGGGTTTAGGGTTTGATGGTTCCAGTTTTGTTTCAAATGTTTAGGGTTTAAGTGGATTTTGGGTTCAGGCTCTAGGTGGGTTCACGGTTTACTTAGGTGGAGGCTAACTTTAGTGGAGGCTAACTCCCCCCTACTGATGTTTGACATCTCTATCTCCACCAACAGTACCACCACCACCACCACCACCACCACCACTAACTACTATAACTGTAGAGAGGCTCTGTTCTCTTATCCCAAAGCTGTCATACCCCCACTGTTTGAGGTGCATGCTTGAGCAAAGCCCCCCATCAACACCATTACATGATACCCTGAAGGTGCTTCCCACACATTTACCACACATTTACCACACATTTATACTTGAGCACCCAAGAATGTTTAGGAATAATCAGTTGCATAAAGAAATTTCCCCCAAAAGATTGATGGTTTGCTCATCACTTCCCACATACTACCTTCACGCCGAACCCTACCCCCGCTCCCCCCTCAACTGGAGTGGCGGCTAACTTGACCCTACAGTGGACAGACTCTGTCCTCTTATTCCAAAGCTGTCATACTTCCACTGCGTGAGGTGCGCGCTTGAGCAAAAGCCCCCATTAGCCCTATATCACATACTCCCCTGGAGGGGCTTCCCACACACTTCCTTCACGCCTTACCCTACCCCCCCTTCACTTAAGTGGAGGCTAAGTTCCACCCACCTGGAACGGTGGAGAGACTCTGTCCACAGCTGTAATGCCCCCACTGTTTGAGGTGCGCCCTTAAGCCAAGGCCCCTAGACGAAAGCCCGAAGGTGCCTCCCACACACTACCTTCATGCCTACCCCCTACCCCCCACAAACCCCTTTCACTTAACCCCTTCCTGGTTTAGCTTCCTTTTGGTCAACTTTTCGTTCTCTGGGACTTACATACTCGTGCTCTACTCTTGTCCCCTTGGCCAAAACTCAGTATGCATATTATCTGAGCGCTTACAAAGTTTTGGGAGGTTTCGCTTACAGGTTTCGCTTACAGGTTTCGCTTACAACTGGTACCCCCCCACTGTTTGAGGTGGGTGCTTGAGCGAAAGCCCCCATTGGGCCCATCAGACGATCCTCGAAGGTGCCTCCCACACACTACCTTCACGCCTAACCCTAACCCCCTTAACTCCTCTTCGCTTATGTGGAGGCAAACTTCTACCTACATGGAATGGTGGAGAGACTCTATCCAGAACTGGTAACCCCCCACTGTTTGAGGTGCGTGCTTGCGCAAAGGCCCCCATCGGACCCATCAGACGATCCCCCGAAGGCGCCTCCCACACACTGCCTTCACGCCTAACCCCTCTTCACTTGAGCAAAGGCGGAGTTCTACCTACCTGGAATGGTGGAGAGACTCTATCCAGAACTGGTAACCCCCCACTGTTTGAGGTGCGTGCTTGGGCAAAGGCCCCCATCGGGCCCATCAGACGATCCCCGAAGGTGCCTCCCACACACTACCTTCACGCCTAACCCTAAGCCCCTTAACCCCTCTTCACTTAAGCGGAGGCAAACTTCTACCTACCTGGAAAGGTGGAGAGACTCTATCCACAGCTTGTACCCCCCCCCACTATTTGAGGTGCGTGCTTGAGCGAAAGCCCCCATCGGGCCCATCAGACGATCCCCGAAGATGCCTCCCACACACTACCTTCACACCTACCCCCTACCCCCCATAAACCCCTTTCACTTAAGTGGAGGCGGAGTTCTACCTACCTGGAACGGTGGAGAGACTCTATCCAGAACAGGTAACCCCCCACTGTTTGAGGTGCGTGCTTGCGCAAAGGCCCCCATCGGACCCATCAGACGATCTCCCGAAGGCGCCTCCCACACACTGCCTTCACGCCTAACCCTACCCCCTCTTCACTTGAGCAAAGGCGGAGTTATACCTACCTGGAATGGTGGAGAGACTCTATCCAGAACTGGTAACCCCCCACTGTTTGAGGTGCGTGCTTGGGCAAAGGCCCCCATCGGGCCCATCAGACAATCCCCCGAAGGCGCCTCCCACACACTGCCTTCACGCCTAACCCTAACCCCTCTTCACTTGAGCAAAGGCGGAGTTCTACCTACCTGGAATAGTGGAGAGACTCTATCCAGAACTGGTAACCCCCCACTGTTTGAGGTGCGTGCTTGTGCAAAGGCCCCCATCGGACCCATCAGACGATCCCCCAAAGGCGCCTCCCACACACTGCCTTCACGCCTAACCCTAACCCCTCTTCACTTGAGCAAAGGCGGAGTTCTACCTACCTGGAATGGTGGAGAGACTCTATCCAGAACTGGTAACCCCCCACTATTTGAGGTGCGTGCTTGGGCAAAGGCCCCCATCGGGCCCATCAGACGATCCCCGGAAGGTGCCTCCCACACGCTGCCTTCGTCCTGGCTCTCCACGTATGAGGCTAAGGCGTTGCTACCGCTGCTCTCTGCGAATGAGGCTAAGGTGCTGCCCCCACTGGTCTGCTGGGACGAAATCTGCGTCACGCTCAAAGGCAAAAGCACTACGTTCGGACTGCTGTCCCGCTCGCTACTACTGCTGGCCTCCGAAACCATGCTGGCCCTATGATGCAACGCGGACATTTCAACGGTGCTATGACCCGAGGGGGGGGTGCCACTAGCTTCCCCGCCCTCCCTCGGACGGTCCCTCACGCTTGCGGCCAGAGCCTGGCGTGCGTGTTCGGAGTTCAACGGCTCCGAGCCGAACAGCGGAAACAACCCGTCACTAGAGGAGGAGAGTGCGAGGACTGACGACGGGAGAGTGCGTTGAAACTGAGGCAGTATACCTGAGCTGCTACCCTTGAACAACATGGCAGTCACTGGGAGGCCATGCTCTACGCTCCCCCGCGCCGAAGCGACGGAGGTCACTTGGCCGCTGACCAGGTGGTCTGAGTACTTGGTAGATTGTATCGAGCCTGGGCCGGAAATAGCCGTGACGCCAGATGAGGTGTACTGCTTCTGTATCGAGCCTGGGCCGGGAGCAGCAGTGGTATCAGATGAGGTGTACTGCTTATGTATCGAGCCTGAGCCGGGAGCAGCAGTGGTACCACATGAGGTGTACTGCTTATGTATCGAGCCTGGGCCGGGAGCAGCAGTGGTATCAGATGAGTTGTACTGTTTCTGTATCGAGCCTGAGCCGGGAGCAGCAGTGGTATCAGAAGAGGTGTACTGCTTATGTATCGAGCCTGGGCCGGGAGCAGCATTTAGGCCTGATGAGTTGTACTGCTTCTCAATGGTAATGGAGATCGCACTGCAGGTCTGCGCCTCGTGCTGCAGGGCTGATGGACAGGCACTTGGATCGGACTGGATGGAACTGCCGGTGAAGAGGTGGGCATGAGCAAGAGCAGATGCACCGGGCGTAAGACCACGAGAAAATGGCTGATCTTCGCTGCCTGTGGGTGGGTGGGTGGGTGGGTGGGTGGGTGGTGTGTGTGTGTGTGTGTGTGTGTGTGTGCATGTGTGGGTGGTGTGGGTGGGTGGGTGTATGTGTGTGTGTGCATGAGTGTGGGGTGTGCGGGTGGTGCGGGTGGGTGTAGGTGTGTTAGTGTGTGTGGTGTGGGTGGGTTAACAATACCTCTTTTACTCCTCATGCTGCATGTGGGTGGTTTGTGTGGGTGGGTGTAGTTTTTTTTTTTTGTGGTATGGGTGTGTGTGTGCATGTATGTGTGTGGATGGGTGTGGTGTGGGTGGGTGTGGTGTGGTGTGGGTGTGGTGTGGGTGGGTGTAGGTGTGAGTGTGTGTGGAGTGTGTTTGTGTGTGTGGTATGGGTGTGTGTGTGCATGTGTGTGTGTGGATGGGTGTAGGTGTGAGTGTCTGTGGAGTGTGTTTGTGTGTGTGGTGTGTGTGTGTGTGTGTGCATGTGTGTGTGTGGATGGGTGTGGTGTGGGTGTGTGTGGAGTGTGTTTGTGTGTGTGGTATGGGTGTGTGTGTGCATGTGTGTGTGTGGATGGGTGTGGTGTGGGTGGGTGTGGTGTGGAGTAAAGTGGTGTGTGGTATGGGCGTGTGTGTGCATGTGTGCGTGTGGATGGGTGTGGTGTGGGTGGGTGTGGTGTGGAGTAAAGTGGTGTGTGGTATGGGCGTGTGTGTGCATGTGTGCGTGTGGATGGGTGTGGTGTGGGTGGGTGTGGTGTGGAGTAAAGTGGTGTGTGGTATGGGCGTGTGTGTGCATGCGTGTGTGTGGATGGGTGTGGTGTGGGTGGGTGTGGTGTGGGCGTCTGTGGAGTGTGTGTGGTGTGTGTGTGGTGTGTGTGTGGTGTGTGTGTGGTGTGTGTGTGGTGTGTGTGTGGTGTGTGTTGGAGTGTGTGTGGTGTGGGTGGGTCAACTTTACCTGCTTTACTGTTCATGGCAGCCTCCCGCATTGCAGCCCGATGCTTGGACGTGCGCATGTAGAAGAATGTGCCGATGACGACCAGCGACCCCCCAACCACGCAAGCAACTGCGATCAGAGCAATGGCTGCTAAGGAGAGGTTGCTGGAGCCTCCCTCTGGCTCTGGCGCTGTGTCTGTCGGGCCTGCTGGGGCTGTAAGCCCTAACTGTAAGTTCTCCTGAGGGGGGGTTGCTATGTAAGCCCCAGCTGACAGACTGTCCACCATGAAGATTCCCCCACCCTTGATGCCAGCTAAGCCCAACACGTAGTAGTTAATGCATTTGGTGCTCGCATTCACTGCAAGGCAGAGGCTCCTGTTCTCCTGGTGGATGAGATGGAGCGCAAGGTGGGTTGAGTTGGGGTGGGATGGGGTGGGAGGAGTGGTTGGGGTGTGAGGTGTGGTTGTGGTTGGGGTGTGAGCTGTGTGAGGTGTGGTTGTGGTTGGGGTGTGGGGTGTGGTTGGGGTGTGGTTGGGGTGTGAGGTGTGGTTGGCGTGTGGTTGTGGTTGGGGTGTGAGGTGTGGTTGGGGTGTGGTTGTGGTTGGGGTGTGAGGTGTGGTTGGGGTGTGAGGTGTGGTTGGGGTGTGGTGGTGGTTGGGGTGTGAGGTGTGGTTGGGGTGTGAGCTGTGTGAGGTGTGGTGGTGGTTGGGGTGTGAGGTGTGGTGGTGGTTGGGGTGTGAGGTGTGGTTGGGGTTGGGGTGTGAGGTGTGAGGTGTGAAGCACGGTGGGGTGGTGAGGTGTGAGGTGTGAGTTGAGTCAAGGAGATGTGGTGTGGTGAGGTGTAAGGTGTGAGGTGTGAAGCAGGGTGGGGAGGTGAGGTGTGGGGTGTGAGTTGAGTCATGGTGGTGTGGTGAGGTGTGAGGTGTGAGGTGTGAGGTGTGAAGCAGGGTGGGGTGGGGTCGGGTTGGCGTGGTGAGGTCTTATTCTCTATCATCAAGATCATCCAACCACTTCACAACACCCTGTCTAGTGTTCAGCTACACGTTGAGCTACCTTAGATTGAAGTATGAGCTTGTTATGTCTAGTGTTCAGCTACGCGTTCAGCTACCTTCGATTGGATATCAGCTTGTTCTATCTAGTGTTCAGCTACATGTTCAGCTGCACATTCAGCTACATTTGATTGAAGTATGAGCTTGTTCTGTCTAGTGTCCAGCTACATGTTCAGCTACACATTCAGCTACCTTTGATTGAAGTGTGAGCTTGTTCTGTCTAGTTTTCAGCTACATGCTCAGCTACACGTTCAGCTACCTTTGATTGAAGAATGAGCTCGCTCTTCAAGGATAATCTTAAACCCTCCGAGATCTGTGGATAGATCTGGCCTTCCGTAACCGCTTGTATCGCCTGTACCTCCCGCGTTGGCAGCAGAAGTGTGATGTTCCTCAGTGTGAGGAGTGACTGCGATCGCAGGAACTCAAAGGACCAAAGAGCAGACGTCACGTTTTGCAGCTCGGTAGAAACCGCGTAAGTGTTGGAGTCCGAGGCTGGCCCCAAGCCAGTTAGGGTCAGTCTTTGGAGTGTGAGCTGCGACGGCTGCTGGATTGAGATAGCGTTGCTCATCCCCCCCAGGTCCAGGGTAGTGTGGAGCATTGGTCTCCCAGCGATGGTTACAGGTCTGGTCTGCAGAGAAGCCAGCACCCCATGTGCAGCTACAGTACCATTCTTCAGTGCATCGCGTAGTGACATGTTGTTCATAATTATGATGTGGGAAATGCCTGCAAGCTCTGCCTCCAGGACTTGGACAAGCTGCAGATCCAGGGGAGGGAAGGAAAGCATAAGAGGGTGGTGGGTGTTTGGTATGGGTTATGGGTTGTGTTGTGTGTTGTGTTGTGGGTTGTGGGTTTGAGATGCCCTCAAACTCTGCCTCCAGGACTTGAACAAGCTGCAGAAGCATGGGAGGTAAGGTAAGCATAAGAGGGTGGTGGGTGGTGGATGTGATTGTGGGTTGTGGGGGAGCAAAGCCAGCAACCCATGCGCAGCTACAGTTCCATTCTTCAGTGCATCACGTAGTGACATGTTGTTCATAATTATGATGCGGGAAATGCCCGCAAGCTCTGCCCCCAGGACTTGGACAAGCTGCAGAAGCAGGGGAGGGAAGGAAAGCATAAGAGGGTGGTGGGTGTTTGGTATGGGTTATGGGTTGTGTTGTGTGTTGTGTTGTGTGTTGTGTGTTGTGGGTTTGAGATGCCCTCAAGCTCTGCCCCCAGGACTTGGAAAAGCTGCAGAAGCAGGGGAGGGAAGGAAAGCATAAAAGGGTGGTGGGTGGTGGGTGTGGGTTGTGGGGGAGCAAAGCCAGCACCCCATGTGCAGCTACAGTTCCATTGCTTAATGCATCACGTAGTGTCATGTTGTTCATAATTATGATGGTGCGTTGTTGTGTTGTTTAGTTGCTGTGTTGTTCTGTTGGTGTGCTGGTGTGTTGTGGTGTTGGTGCGCTGGTGTGTTGTTGTGTTGCTGTGTTGCTGTGCTGGTGTGTTGTTGTGTTGGTGCGCTGGTGTGTTTTTGTGTTGCTGTGTTGCTGTGCTGGTGTGTTGTTGTGTTGGTGCGCTGGTGTGTTGTTGTGTTGCTGTGTTGCTGTGCTGGTGTGTTGTTGTGTTGCTGTGTTGCTGTACTGTTGTGTTCTTGTGTTGCTGTGCTGTTGTGTTCTTGTGTTGCTGTGTTGCTGTGCTGGTGTGTTGTTGTGTTGTTGTGTTGTTGTGCTGGTGTGTTGTTGTGTTCTTGTGTTGCTGTGCATTTGTGTTGTTGCGTTTCTGTGTTTCTTACCTCTGAGGCATTGCCCACAGTCCGTAGTTGATCGAGTGGTAGGTAGGGATCTACACTAGATATCGCCTGAATACCCGTGGATGTCAGGAAAGGAGACGTGCGTCGGATCTTGTTCGACAGCGTGGTGTTGATCCACTGGGTGCCACTGCCTCGCCGCTCATTCATGTATATGTTGTGGCTGTCAGCCCTGTTGATGTCAATGTAGAAGAAGATATACAACCTGAACCACTCTGCTGTCAGTTTAACTTGGGGCACGCGGGAATCCTGTGTGTGTTGAAGGGGAAGAGGGCGGGGTGAGGACCAGCTTCATTCATGTTTTTTTTCTTCTTTTCACATCTTGGGTTGAGCACTCATTCTTGAACCAGCAATCAGCTTGCAGTTCCATTTGGGGCACATGGGAATCCTGTGCGTGCGAAGGGGGAGGGGGGAGTGAGGATCAGTTTCATTCTTTGTATTTTTGTTTTGCTGTTGATCCACTGGGTGCCACTACCTTGCCGTTCGTTCATGTATATGTTATGGCTGTCGGCCCTGTTGATGTCAATATAGAAGAAGACATACAACCTGAACCACTCTGCTGTCACTTTCACTTGGGGCACACGGGAATCCTGTGTGTGTTGAAGGGGAAGGGGGGGAGTGAGGACCAGCGTAATTAAATAAATACATAAATACAGAAACAGTACAAGACGTGAGGTTGAGGAGGCCAGCCTGTTTGCTTTCACTGGGGCCAACCACCAAAAGACCTGCTTCATTCACGGTATTTTTGTTTTGCTGTTGACCCATAATCGGCCCATCTAAGGCTGAGCACTCATTCTTGAACCAGCAGTCAGCTTTCAGCTTCACTTGGGGCACGCGTGGATCCTGTGTGTGTGAAGGGGGATGGGGAGGGTGAGGAGCAGCTTCATTCATGGTATTTGCGTTTTGTTGTTGATCCATTATCGATATGATCCATATATATATATACATATATATGATCCATAATCGGCACATTATGGGTTGGGCACTCATTCTTGAACTGCTGTATGTGCATCAACTTGTGTACATGTTATGTTCTCAGGTCACTGGCTTGCGGCATGTCTATCTATGTGTTCATAGGTTACTTGCCTGGGCCGCTGACCAGTAGGCAAGGTACGAGTGTAAGTCAGGGGGCACGATAAGAATGCAGTTTACGAACATGAGGATGCAGATAATGTAGAGGAGGATGTTGTTTACGAAGATGAGGATGTTGTGTGTGGCCGCATGTAGGTTCATGTTAGCGTCATGCCTGTTCACATGTTCTGATATTACTTGCCTGGGCCGCCGACCAGTATGCGAGGTAGGAGTATAGGTCAGGGGGCACGATGAGAATGCAGTTTACGAAGAGGAGCATGTTGCGTGTGGCCTTAGGTCTGTCGAAGTTGGCGGCCCACATGGCGCCAACCAGCATCGACATTGGGTACAGTTCATCAGAGCCAAGCGCCAAGCCTACAACGGTCATGTTATGCAGCTCGAGGATCCCAGTATTCATGTCCACGTTCCAAACGTTCAGGTTATTGCCTAGGTCAAGCTCAATGGCCTCGGCAGCGGCCCATGGACTGGATGCGTCTGATAGGAAAGTGCTGTTCAGTCGCCAGCTGTCGTCCCGAGGCACGCCCATGATTTTGACGTTGCGGTGTACGTAGATGGGTGGCAGGCCCGAGTGCGACTCGGAAGAGGGGAAGTGGATGTCACTCCTGATCGTGATGAAGACTCGCATTGAAAAGCGTTGGAGATTCTCAGCCTTTTCCTTCAGCTGGGCGTAGTCTATTACCATAGCCACAGCGCATTGGAGCAGAGGTGTCGTGGGGAGGGCATCAGTTACCTGGTGGCGCAGTGGGGGGGAGGTGAGGTGGGGTGGGAGGTGTGGTGGGTGCGGTGGGTGGTGGGGAGGTGAGGTGGTGGGAGGTGTGGTGAGTGTGGTAGGTGGGTGGGGAGGTGAGGTGGGTGGGGAGGTGTGGTGGGTGTGGTGGGTGGGTGGGGAGGTGAGGTGAGGTGTGGAGGTGAGGTGGGTGTAGGGTGAGGTGGGTACCTTAGTACCCTTGTCTTCTCTAAAGGGCCGCTATCAAGTATTAGTCAGCTCTTCTTTGAGCCATATTTCAATATAAATTAGTTATTTACTAGATGCCAGATCTTTTAGAATAATAGAAAGGCATAAACCCTGAAGTCTTTCTCAAGCAGCCCTTCTTTTAGCTGCCTAATACTTCAAGTACCTTTCAAGTACCTTTCAAGTACCTTTCTTGATGGCCTATTCCCCTGTACCTGGGTAGGCTAGTACCGCCCATATAAATAGGCGGACTAGCCCCAAGTACCTTCAAGTCTTAGGCAGCTAAAGGGCTGGGTGGGGAGGTGTGGTGGTGTGGTGGGTGGGTGGGGATGGTGAGGTGGGTGGGGAGGTGAAGGTGGGGGTTGGGGAGGTGAGGTGGGTGGGGAGGTGAGGTGGGTGGGGAGGTGAGGTGGGTGGGAAGGTGTGGTGGGTGGGAAGGTGAGATGAGGTGGGTGGGGAGTGGTGAGGTGGTTGGGGAGGTGATGGGGTGGGAATGGTGTGAGTGTGGGGGGGAGTGGGAATGGTGAGATGAGTGGGTGGGGAGGTGAGGTGGGTGGGGAGGTGAGGTGAGGTGGTGGGGAGGTTGTGGTGGGTGGGGAGGTGAGCGTGTGTGGGGAGGTTGAGGTGGGTGGGAAGGGTGGTGGTGGCGTGGAAGGTTGAAGATGAGGTGGTGGGGAGGTGAGGTGGGTGGGGAGGTGTTGTGTGGGTTGGGGAGTGTGTGTGGGTGGGGAGGTTTGAGTGGGTGGGGAGGGTGAGGTGGGTGGTGATGTTGAGGTGGGTGGGGATGTGAGGTGTGGTGGGGAGGTGAGGTGGGTGGGAGGTTGAGGTGGGTGGGGAGGTGAGGTGGGTGGGGAGGATGGGAGGTGAGGTGGGGAAGGTGTGGTGGGTGGGAAGGTGAGATGAGGGGGTGGGGAGGTGAGGGGGTGGGGATGGTGAGGTGAGGTGGGTGGGGAGGTGTGGGTGGGTGGGGAGGTGAGGTGTGTGGGGAGGTGAGGGTGGTGGGAGGTTGTGGTGGGTGGGAAGGTGAGATGAGGTGGGTGGGAAGGTGAGGTGGGTGGGGAGGTGAGGTGAGGGGGGGTGGAAGAGGTTGTGGTGGGTGGGGAGGTGAGGGGGTGGGGAGGTGAAGTGGGTGGGGAGGTGAGGTGAGGTGGGGTGGGGAGGTGTGGTAGTCGGGGACGTGTGGTGGTTGTGGTGGGAGGGGAGGTGTGGTGGGGAGGTTGTGTGGGGAGTGGTGGGGAGTGGTGAGGAGGTGTGGTGGTGGGGAGCGTGAGGTGGGGGGGGGAGGGTGAGGGGGGAGGGGAGGTGTGGTGGAGGGGGCAGTCGGGTACCTGGTGGTGTGGTGGTGGGGAGGTGGGTGAGGGAGGTGGGTGGGGAGGTGTGTGTGTGGTGGGTGGGGAGGAGGGGGGAGGTGAGGGGGGAGGGGAGGTGGGTGGGGAGGTGAGGGGGAGGTGAGGTGTGGTTGGGAGGTGAGGGGGGAGGTGAGGTGGGTGGGGAGGTGAGGTGGGTGGGGAGGTGAGGTGGGTGGGGAGGTGAGGGGGAGGGGAGGTGTGGTGGAGGGGGCACTCGGTTACCTGGTGGTGTGGTGGTGGGGGGTGAGGTGGGTGGGGAGGTGAGGTGGGTGGGGAGGTGTGGTGGAGGGGGCATCGGTTACCTGGTGGTGTGGTGGGGGGAGGTGAGGTGGGTGGGGAGGTGAGGGGGGAGGGGAGGTGTGGTTGAGGGGGCATCGGTTACCTGTGGTGTGGTGGTGGGGAGGTGAGGTGGGTGGGGAGGGTGAGGGGGGAGGGAGGTTTTGGGGAGGGGGCATCGGTTACCTGTGGTGTGGTGGTGGGGAGTGAGGTGGGTGTGGCGGGAGATTGTGGTGGGTGGGAATGTGAGGTGGGGAAGTGTTGGTGGGGGGGAATGAGTGAAGGGAACGGTGGTGTGGTGGGAGGGTAGGTTGTGGTGGTGGGCAGGTGTGTTGTGGTGGGGACGTATGTTGTGGTGGGAGGGCAGGGTGGGGTGGGCAGGGGTGGTTGGTGGGGACGTATGGTTGTTGTGGTGGGCGGGGAGGGGTGAGTGGTGGGGAGTATGGTGTGTGGGAGGGGAGGTTTGTGCGCTGGGGGCAGGTGTGTGTGTTGGGGACGTATGGGTGCTGGGAGGGGAGGGGTGGTGGTGGGGAGGTGTGGTGTTGGGGGGAGGTGTGGGTTGTGGTGGGAGGGTAGGTGTGGTGGAAGGGGAGGTGTGGTGTGTGGGAGGTGGGTTGGTGTGGTGGGAGGGGAAGGTGTGGTTGTGGTGGGGAAGTGTGGGTGGGTTGGGACGAAGTGGTGTGGTGGAAGGGGAGGTGTGGTGGTGTGGGGCCGGCTGTGGTGTGGTTGTGGTGGGAAGGGGAGGTTGTGTGTGGTGGGGAACGTTTTGTGTGGTGTGGTGGGGACGAGTGGTGTGGTGGAAGGGGAGGTGTGGTGGTGTGGGGAGGTGTGGTGTGGTGTGGTGGGAGGGGAGTGTGGTGTGGTGTGGCGGACGTGTGTTGGTGTGGTGGGGACGAGATCGGTATGGTGGAAGGGCAGGTGTGGTGTGGTGGGACGTGGTGGGTGTGGTGGGACGAGTGGTTGTGGTGGGGTTGGGAAGGTGGTGTGGTGGGGACTGTGGTGGGGGTTGTGGTGGGACGAGTGGTGTGGTTGGAAGGGAAGGTGTGGTGGGTTGGGACGTGGTGGTGGTGGTGGACGAGTGGTGTGGTGGAAGGGGAGGTGTGGTGGGGACGTGTGGTGGGGTGGGTGGGGAGGTGTGGTGGGGTGGGGACGTGTGGTGTGGTGGGGATGAGTGGTGTGGTGGAAGGGGAGGTGTGGTGGGGAGGGAATCGCCTACCTGTTGTGGATAGTCCCAAATGTAGGATGTGTTGAAAGCAGACATGGGGTTATCCAACTGGAACAGCAGGAGGGGGTCCGACGGGCAACTGATGTTGACTCCCGTCAGCTGAACAGCCTGTAGCTGAGACTTTGTTGCTGTCACTGTGTAGTTCTCTAAGTAAACGAATCCTGGGCCTGACTGGAACTGTCCCATCGCAAGGGCGTCACACGCTGTGGTCTGGATACTTCGGAGTAGCTCGCACCCGGACCCCTCAGCCACCTCAACGTCCACATTGGACAGCCACAGCGCAGAGTTGCTATTTCCGAGGTAAAAAGCTGCTGACAGTAGATGCAGCAGGTCTTCAGATATGTCTCCCTGGCCCTGTTCCGATGCAGCTTGGGACTGGGTGGAAGGGGATAGCCCGAGAAGGGAGATTCCATCTATGTGGAGCTTGGAGTTGGTGCCTAATAAAATGCGACTTGGGCTCTCCGGAGCATCCTGCAGGGTGGAGGCAGTGGTTGGGAAGGTGGGAGGTGGTTTCCTGAACTCAATTCCAACCCTATCCACAACCAGCCCTCAACACCTAATATAGCTGCGCACCACGAATACCCCACGGGCACCACCACCACAGAACACCAATGAGACTTCTGCACAAGGAACGAATCTGCCGGGAAGAAGGTAGGCCTAGGTAGGGTCCCCGCTCACCAGCAGACAACCCCACGGGCACCACCACCACTGAACACCAATGAGACTTCTGCACAAGAACGAATCTGCCGTGAAGAAGGCAGACCTTGTTAAAGACACCATACCTTTAGATGTCAGGTTGCAAGTGAAATTGAAATTGAAAATTTTACATCTGTGTAATACAGTTACTCACAGGACGTGATGTTAAGGACACCACAGCATAAGCCGGAGCTAGCTATAGTCACTGAGGTTGCAAGCAAGATAAGGCGGTGCAACAAGCAGGATGTATAAAGCAGGTTTGCGTCCAATGTGCTCATGTAAGTAAGGCTTGGTTGTGTTGTCTGCAGGTCTGCCCCTTTCAGTGATATACAATGGTCTAGTGGTAGACCAGATCGCTTGAGGATGAAGAGTTGGAGGTTCGACTCCCCCTTCGGTCGCTCTTGGCGTTGCAGGTCGTCGTCAACTGCGATGGTAGCTTGTCCAGTTGAGGTGGGAGACCGCTCCCCACCCGCGTACGACGGGCTCCCTTAACACCAAGCCTCACCAGGCGGTATCATTACCTTTTTTGTCTGCAGGTGCAAGGGTACTGGCTCACCAGCAGACAACGGCCTTATAGATAGTGCCATACGCGACCTCCGGTTGATGCTGAAGCATTATGCAGATGCCAATGCACACGCAAATGCAAATGCAAATGCAAATGCAAATGCAAATGCAAATGCAAGGGACACTATACACATATTAAACCCACAGAGCCTAAACATCTTAGGATCAGCTTGCGGGAGCAGAATTTGTTGTACTTTCATACAAGATGGGTCTGGACAAGTCTTATTCAACTTTCTAATCTGCTTTGTATGCTCCCTGGTTTGCGTGGGTATCGCACGGGGGACTGGGAACAGGGAAACGGTGAGCAGCCCGAAGTTGGCTGGAAAATCATGTTATAATCCAATCCAATAAATAGAAGTTGGAGGGACCAGCTTAAATGAGCCAACCCAACAAAACGGAATATCAGCATCCACCCCTTGAGCTGCTCTGTCCCCATCCTACGCCTGGCTTCAAGTTCTGTATGTCTTCAAAGCCTAAATCAGTCCATGCTTCCCCAGTCCACTATATGCCTGTTTGATTGCCCTAACCCCTTGCAAGCCTGGTCATCGCAAGAAGGCTAAGCAGGTCAAAGAAACGCATGACAGGCGACATTCCGGGTGAGGTTAGAGCATGACTAGATTTCTTGCACTTCGTCGAGAAATGATTTAACCCCTGTATCTGACTTATTCGCTGCCGGAGCTCACGCGCATTCCCGTGCGCCTACTACAACCGTTTCTCAGGTGGGGGTCATGTGGCCCGTGTAATGTTTCTCACCCCTTCGAAGATAGAGAAATCAATGGCCGTAGATTCGTTCACAGCACTCCACTTCTGGTCCCAAGCAGCTGGCAACGCGATACCGCCAAATGCCTCGAAGAATCCTTGCTGCAAAATTAGTTGGACGAAGTCTGCATCCGAGGAGTCAGCAACAGCGAGCGCGGCATTCATCTCCTCCTGAAGGTTCCCAACAGTGGCTCCCCATCCTAGCACAGGCAGTGTAATCGCACAGAGCAGCTGCAAGATTAGCACTACCCAGCCAGATATGGGAAGCGAGTCGGGCATTCGTCCAACCGAGGTTGGTGACCTCTAGGGTCAGGCTATGGACTCGCAATGCTGGAGGGACTGTTGCAGAAGCAAGGATGTAATTTTCGGACGAAAACACTATGGCTATGGACGGACGAAAGGATAAATGCAGTCTTTTCCGCCGTAGGCCCACCCAGAAAGAAAGAAAGCAATGAGCCACGTCGGCGTGGCTTAAGGAGACTGACCAGAGGAGGTCCCGAGCAGCATAATAATGCACTATCGGAGCGTTTTGATATTAGTAGCAGCACCTCTCATGGGAGCCACGGGTGCGGGTGTAGCCATGTGCCTGGTTGAGATTACTATGTACATCACACGTACTGCATGCCACGTGAAGCTTCTGTTTTGTTTGCAAGCAGGGGCAGGGGCAGGGGGGGGGGGGGGCACGGGGGGGGGGGGGGGGGGGGGGGGGGGGGGGCATGCACTCATTGTCGTCAACAAGCCCTACAGTCCCGGCCCGGGGTAACGCTGTTTGGTTGTTCGGTGTTCTTTTCTTGTTCTGGCCCCACGCGCGCTCAGTTTTTTTCTTCTTCACAAACTCTCTTCATACTTATGTTATCAGGCTACCCCCACCGCCAAAGGGTGGACTGGGCATCCCTGCTGAGCACCAAGTCTGAGAAGGCTTCGATCTTCGATCCTAGATTTTCCAGGGTGGTCGAAATCTTCAGCCGCATGCAAAACTCTTCAGAACGCTAGATAATAGGACAATTACCCGAGGAGGCGCTCCTGCACCTGCCATTCGTAGATTAGGAGTGGGTGTACGCTCGGAAGCGCAGGAGCTCGCGGAATGCTGTGGACATCCCCTCAATAGGAGACCTCGGTGGGTTGGCAATTGTCCACCGTACAATATGGACTCGACTGAACTCGCTAAGCAACATTTTGGCCAGGGGGCCATCAAGAAGTTATTTTTGACACCTAACGCTATGAAGTATTTTTTTGCCCCCCCCCACCCCACCCCACCCCACCCCACCCCCATTGGCTGAAAAGGCAAATATCTTCCTCACCAATAATAATCATGTCATAAAAGTTAGGTGTATACTGACCCTCACGTCGAGCTCTATCAGTTGGCCATCTTTTAAATGTGGTTTGGCTTATGTACAAGCGACCCCTGCCCCACCACCACCACCACCACACACACACACACACACACACACACACGAAAGTATCTCCGGTAATAAGAGGTAGGATGCAACTAGTGAATTTCATCTGCAGTCACATTTTTTCGAAGTTTAGTTCATAAATAACATCAGTCAGAGGAGTCTCATGAGAACAACAATGGGGGGCCCAAGAGGCCTCAGGCAGTGAAACACCCCTCCATCCACCCGACACCTGCATATAGTACAGTATTTGTCTAGCCTGATCCAGTTACAGTTAAGCTACATTGGCGCTTATGGCTAGGCTCCTGATATTTTGCCCCATTACTGATTGGGGCTTTGGCCGGAAACCAGGCAGTGGCTTGAAGAACCTAGTTTCTGGCCTGGTGCGACTTAAGGTTGGCCATGTTGCTGGGAGGGCTCTGAACCACGGCATTGCAGGTGTTGCAAGTTGTTGTCAAGGGCTCGGGTGCTGGAGTTGTGGGCGATTTGGCCTGGGCTGTCCTAGCCTCGGCCTCGGCCCTGGCCCTGACCTTAAACTTTATTTGCATCCGTTGCTATAAACAAGCGCGGATTCCTGCTGCTTGAGCTTCCAACTGCTAAGTTGGGAACTCATTGGCTCTGGTTGTGAAGTTCTGGGTGGTGTCCAGACCTGGATTTACCTTCCAGTACATCCACTAATTACACCCTGGGTCTAATGGACCAACGACTGCAGAATCGTAGAGCTTTCGTCAAGGCGTTTTCAATTGTGTGCGGCACGTTAAATTCAGGACACAGACAAAGAAGTTGTGAAGAAATTTTGAGATCGGCCTCGACCCCCCCCCCCCCCTTTGGGACCCCCCCATATCTCAGCCCCTAGGCACTTTTTAAAACTTGTTTCACTGGTATGGGGGTCTAGGACCAAATCGGAGACGATTAACAGCGGGTGCCTACCCACATACGTTTTGATGGCCCCCCGATTTTGGCTATCTTTTAAGCGCATGGCCTTCCCAACATCCTAGGGCACTATTCTGTTCAAATATATCATGTCGAGCATCAGCACTGCGGTCTAGAACAAAATTTCCCCGGGACCCGTTGCCAATTTCCTTTAGTTTCGTGATTTAACACATATGTTTTGCAGGTCAAAAATCTGCCATGCCTAAAATAGGAGCTGTAGCTGCTGCCCCAGATGAAAGGAATGAAAAGCCAGTATCAGACTGGAAAGGGCTGCCCAATAGTGAAAGAAAGAAAGAGAAAAAATAGCAAGTATAGAAATAGCCTGAGGAGCTTGGGGCAGAATGATGGGCCAGAGCAGCAAAGAGAGCAACAATCCCCAGGTCCGATGATGCTGAAGCAAATACAAATATGATGCACCATTGTTTGAGGGCTAAGCGCATCTCGTCTTAAATGTTTTCACCACGAGGGCTGGCATTCTGCAACAGCCTGCTTGTGGCTTGCAGTTCTTGTTTCCCACCTACCCACATAACTTCAATCAATCATCTGGACATTTCCAACCACCTTGCAGGGAGTGGTTTCAGACTGGCACTTTGTGGGCTTTGCCCACTGGCTGGCTCAGGGAGCTACCTAGAAGCTGCTCCAACCGCCTTGCAGGGACTGGCAATACTCAGCCATACTAATCCCCGCAATTGCCTTGCCTTGCAGGGAGTGGCTTCAGACTTCCACTTGGGGAAATTGATGGCAACTCTGTCAGAGGAGCTCCAGGTGAGCAGGCTTGGGACAGGGCAGGTGAGGCCAGGTGAGCAGGCTTGGGACAGGGCAGGTGAGGCCAGGTGAGCAGGCTTGGGACAGGGCAGGTGAGGCCAGGTGAGCAAGGCTTGGGACAGGGCAGGTGAGGCCAGGTGAGCAGGCTTGGGACAGGGCAGGCAGGCCAGGTGAGCAGGCTTGGGACAGGGCAGGTGAGGCCAGGTGAGCAGGCTTGGGACAGGGCAGGTGAGGCCAGGTGAGCAGGCTTGGGACAGGGCAGGTGAGGCCAGGTGAGCAGGCTTGGGACAGGGCAGGTGAGGCCAGGTGAGCAGGCTTGGGACAGGGCAGGTGAGGCCAGGTGAGCAGGCTTGGGACAGGGCAGGTGAGGCCAGGTGAGCAGGCTTGGGACAGGGCAGGTGAGGCCAGGTGAGCAGGCTTGGGACAGGGCAGGTGAGGCCAGGTGAGCAGGCTTGGGACAGGGCAGGTGAGGCCAGGTGAGCAGGCTTGGGACAGGGCAGGTGAGGCCAGGTGAGCAGGCTTGGGACAGGGCAGGTGAGGCCAGGTGAGCAGGCTTGGGACAGGGCAGGTGAGGCCAGGTGAGCAGGCTTGGGACAGGGCAGGTGAGGCCAGGTGAGCAGGCTTGGGACAGGGCAGGTGAGGCCAGGTGAGCAGGCTTGGGACAGGGCAGGTGAGAGGCCAGGTGAGCAGGCTTGGGACAGGGCAGGTGAGGCCAGGTGAGCAGGCTTGGGACAGGGCAGGTGAGGCCAGGTGAGCAGGCTTGGGACAGGGCAGGTGAGGCCAGGTGAGCAGGCTTGGGACAGGGCAGGTGAGGCCAGGTGAGCAGGCTTGGGACAGGGCAGGTGAGGCCAGGTGAGCAGGCTTGGGACAGGGCAGGTGAGGCCAGGTGAGCAGGCTTGGGACAGGGCAGGTATCCTGAATCACTTTGGTGCATGCTAGCCAGAATATGATCCAGTCTATAGCAGTTCCTACCTTCCTTGATCATGTGCTAACATATATTGTAGTGCATGAGGAAGGTTGAAGTGTATTGCTGGCTTTGTACAGTTCTTGCTTTCCTAGTCTCTTAGCTGCCTCCTTTTTTTGCTTGGTATAAGTGTTCGGGATTTCATAATATTTCAGACTATTTCAGAAGATACTGTTGCATGTACGCATATATATATATATATATATATATATATATATATATTGTTTGGGTACTCTCTGTGCCCGGTCATTATCGAGTTTTCAAAGAAATGCTGCAAAGCCAAGATGATGCTGAATCAAATAAACATGCAAAGTTATCAAATACACATGTAAATTGATCCCTACCCCACCCCCACCCCCACCCCTTTTGTTGCGCAGGCCAGACACAGAAAAATAATGTCTTAGGCGAGTTGGCCTCCCAGCTTGCGACAAGAGTGCAGCAGGTGCGTATGTGTGGTATATTTCTACATATTGCGTGTGTTCCTCCTGATATTGTTACGATCTGTATGAAATTCTGGTACAAATCGTATGTACGGAGTGTCAATAAAGAATCACAGAAGACAAAACAAAAAATTGAAGGTTTGGGTTGCAAAAGGGGCGTGAGCTGCATTTGTCTTGCTTTGTTCGGGTAAATCTAGGGCCATAGGATCCCCCCCCCCCCCCCCCCCCCCCACACACACACACACACACACACACACACTCACACACACACACACACACACACACTCACACACACACACTCACACACACACACACGCACACACACACACACGCACACACACACACACACACACACACGCACACACGCACACACACACTCACACACACACACACACACACTTCTGAAGCACGTACCCTCATGAAAACACCATCTCCATTTGAGCACCTTGTTTGTTTCAGGCTTTATATGCAATGCACTCTGCCTTGCTATTTTGACCAACTTTAGCTAACTTAAAATTAACATGCGCACATACAGTCACACACAAATTTCACACATCCCCCCCCCCCCCTCTGACCACCAGCACTGTACATATTATTCCAACACGGACGGAGGGTTCGGTGTGTGATCATGTTGGCCCTATTGTGTGTACCACTCTTTTTGGCGGTGCCCCCTCTTCAAAGGGGCGGGAGCCCCCAGGGTTACCCTTATGTTCATCTGTGTGACAGTCTGGCCGAGCTGAAGCCTGACACATCAGCCAACAGTCTCGTAACTAACTCACTTCCGTTGCCACCAGTCGCTCCGTTGCGAACATTCTCCGCCATTTTTTAGCGTCGCTTGCGACCCTGCATAGAGCTTGTTTATGGTTTAGTCATGGTGATCACGCTTTCTTTGCTCTTCAGGGTACTATATTTAATATTTTGTTAAATTATTCAGCACTTAATGCGCACAAATGTCGAATTGGTCAGCGCTATGCAGTGCAAAAAGCGCAAAAACTGCGCGCTGCGTCCACGGAGGGTTGAAAAAACTGCGCGAAATCACGCTGCCGAGCGCGCTTTGTAGTACCCTGGTGCTCTTGTTTTGTACACATGCATGCATTGTACATATGTGGCTTTACATTTCCGGAGTGGGTGGGTGGGTTGGAAGCACTGTACATTTTATTCCAACACGGAGGGGGGGGGGGGGGGGGGGGGGGGGGGGGGGTCGGTCTGTGATCGTGTTGGCCTAATTGTGTGTGCCACTCTTTTGTATGGTTCACTCGTCGTGATCACGCTTTCTGTGCTCTTCTTTTGTACACATGCAATGTGACGGATAACGATCCTCACGTTCTCCTACCGATTACCACGTTTTCCTCTTAGGTTACAATTGGTGGAGTTGTTGAGGGCCCGCATGCGGCGAACGGTCGCTAAGCACCCCGGGTTCGATCCCCCTACGAACCATCGTGCAGCCCGGCTGCTTGAAGAAATCTCCTTCGGCATCATTGGTAACATGCATGCATTGCACATATATGGCTTGACAATCCGGGGTGGGTGGGTGGGTTGAAAGCACTGTACATATTATTCCAACACGGACGGGGAGGTCCGGTGTGTGATCATGCTGGCCCTATTGTGTGTGCCACTCTTTTTGATGGTTCAATCATGGCGATCACACTTTCTGTGCTGTTTTATACACATGCATGTAGTGCACCTTCATGGCTTTTCTTGATATGGATATTTCTTTCTATGATTCTTTGATGCTTGATTGATTTCTTTCTATGATTCTATGATGATTTATCTCTTTCTTTCTTTCTATGATTCTATGATGCTTGATTGATTTCTTTCTATGATTCTTGATATAGATATTTATTTATATGATTTTCTTTATATAGATATTTCTCCCCCCTACCTCGTACCCCACCTATCTGCTGCAACAATTGTTACCCTTGCACGAACACCGGTACACAAGGGCAACACTCTCATCCTATGCTCTTCGGACACCGACCCGGACCTACACGAGTTCCTCTCTGCAGCCTCGGCAACATGTCGATGAACATGGACAGGCAGCTGCCACCCTGAGGAGCCCGGTCACGGAGATAGTCCTGACAATGATCTATTTATGTCCGCAAAGTTTCCCTTGTTTGCGCTCTTGAGATCCCAGTCACTGAAGCATTCAATTCATCAATAAACTCTGCAAACTTTGCAAGAACCGGATGCTCCAAGAATTGAGTCAGGTCGTTTTGTGTTAATATTTTGCACTCTGTCATCTTTTCTTCCGGATTTCAATTGACCATCTAGTAGGCGTCGCCGTCCGGGTTGTTGTTAGGGGTCGGCAATATGATATCATATGATATCATGTCATCATATGATATCATATGATGCCGGAGGTCTGACTAGGTAACTTTGCCATGGGGCATCACATCATATGATATTAAATCATATGATTTTTGTATGATATCATATGATATCATACTCGTCTTTGGTCAACATCATATGATTTGCCGTTCACTTGTTGCAGTTGGTACCGGATGTACTCCACTAAATATTTAATAAGATTACTTAATTCTTCAGGTGTACGTTGTGCCATAATTTAATTAAAAGTTAGTACTAAGAAAAACAGTATTGGACACCTGCGCTGGCTCTCAAATAGCCTGGCTCCAGAAACTGGTTTCGTTCTGGTTTCCTCCTCTCCACGAGATTGGCCAGAACAGGTACCCAGTCCTGCTCGTAACACCCTTCTCGTAACACCCAAAATGCGCTCGAGTTTTCTGGGGTATTCGGGCTCGACGATTTCAAACGCTAGAACACCCATGCTTATGCCCTTCATGGGAGGCGCTCCCTTGGCACTCCTTCGCACATGGATTTTTTTAGCTGCGAAATTTCGCAATATGAGATCAAACCCATCGTTTACTGAAATTGGAGGGTGTAGACATTTGCAAATGTGACATGGCACTCAAAACCCAATCCTAATGCTTCAAGTTTACAGTTCCATTCTGAGTCCTAAGCACACTTGAACTTGGTATTTTCCTGGTTATGTTTTTCACTGCGGAAGACCAGTGGGGAGGGGTGACACGAGGAGGGGGGCCTACGAATTAGACCTGGACCAGGTATGATACGACTTCAAAGGGCTGGAAAGGTGAACCTAGAACCTAGAGCCTAGAAGGTGAACCTAGACCTAGAAGGTGAACCTAGACCTAGAACCTAGAACCTAGAAGGTGAGCCTAGAACCCTCTGCCGAAGACGACAGCCAAATTGCTGGCTGAAGCTATGTCCTCAGCACACACAGTTCCTACGATTAGTGGCTCCGAGTGGTGTCTGGGAGGGGGGTGGGGGAGTGAGAAGTGAAGAAGTGAAGTTGGCCAATTAAACTGAAATTGCACAGTTGTGTAGATATTTGCAGATGTGAAATGACACTCAAACCCCCATCCTTATACTTCAAGTTTGCAGTGCCATACCTCAGTCCTAAGCACACACAGTTCCTGCGATTAGCGGCTCGGAGTTCAACAGGGGTGGGGAAGAGAGAGCTGAAAAAGTGAAGTTGGCCCATTTACCTGAAATTGCAGGAAGTGTAGACATTTGCAGATGTGAAACGACACTCCAACCCCCATGATGGGTTGATCTTGTGGGGTTGGGCACGCAGCAGGGCCATGGCGCGCAGGCAAGTGAAGCAATAATGATTAATTCTTGCCATAAAATAAGCAAGCATACGCAACCATTTACAGGTTCAGAGCCAGGTGGTTGCTAGGTCCAGCCCTATTATTTCAGCCATCAACAACTAAACAAGAGGGTCCATTCCTTGTCCTGGCCATTTGACTTGAATAACTGTCTTTGATTATGTGTTCTCTTAGGATCTTAGGAGAGGGTTACCTTCTTTTTCTTGAAAAATTCGTTAAAACGTTAACTCGTTGACGTCAAGCGTCTTTTTTGGGATGTTTTAGGATCGTGATAGAGGGGTTAGTAGTTGGTAGTTTCAAGTACAGGATTGTGGGTCGACGTGTACAATTGTTTGAGCCCATAATTATTCGTTACATTATTTTCATGTATTTTCATGCATTTTCACATTATTTGTTACATTATTATTTGTATTTGTTACATTTATTTTCAGCCAACTGTGGGCTGCTCAATGTCTACCAATTCAAAGTCCTCTCGTTCTATACCAACGGGTTTTAGAGACTGATCCTGGTTGTACAAGCACAATTTCTCCCATGTACTTGGCTACATGTAAGTTTGTAACATATGTCTCCACCTACTACGGTTTCCAGTCCTCCCCCCCCCCCCCCCCCCGCCCGCGCCCCCCTCGATTTTTTTACTGAAACCGCGCAAAAAATACCAGTTGCGCTAAACGCATAATTTGTGTGAAGTCAGTCGCGCTTGTTTGGCAAACGCGCAGTTTTTTCGAGGCAGTACAAAAAATGGCATGTGCGCTTTAAGCACTTACAATTTGACAAATTGTAGTACCCTGGCCCCATCCTCATACTTTGGTGAAGTTTGGGGGGGGAAGTAGAAGGTAGACAAGTCTTATGCAGCGTCGCAAGCGACGCAAAAAATTTGCGGAGTGTGTTGGCAACGGAACGAAAGGTGGCAACGATGGAGGTGACCGAGGCCAGTTAGTTACGCGACCGTTGGCTGACGTTTCAGGCTTCAATTTTTCGGTCGGTCGGTCGGTCGGTTTGTCGGTCGCACGGACGGACAACGGGGTAACACTGGGGGCTCCCGCCCCCCAGATGGGGGGGCTCCGCCAAAAAAGATACCCCTGCTTGGGTGTCCTTTGAAGTGGAATTCTATGGTGTGTCCCGTACTCCCTTGGATAAGCCGGATCTTATCACAAGCTCATAATTAGATGACTCCCACCCTAAGTTTGTCTGTAAAGCAGCTTGGGTATTTCTGGCGATCATCCTCAGAAGTTGAGTAGGCTAGCTTCGGTATATTTACAACCAGCTTGGATATTTCTGGTGATCCTCCTCCTTAGTTTGGGTGGACTAGCTTCGATATATTTTATATTTACAACCAGCTTGGGTACTTCTGGTGGTCAATTGATCATTCTAAGTAGTTCAGTAGGCTTTAGTAAAAGATGAACACCATGTGGTTTTTGAAATTACTGGCTATAAGGGGATAAGCCTTACTGAATTCGAGAGAAAATCACCAATAACTGATTTCCCAACCTGGGAGTAAAATGATTCCTATACATTATCTGATGTGCAATCCAGAAGTGGAACGGCAAGCGAAGCGTTCTCTCCATGGATGTATGAAGAGATTGGATCGAGTCTTAGTTGAAAGGAATAATTCGTTTTGTATTAATTTTTTCGTTTTGAAGAAAAAACAAAAAGCAAACAAAAAGTTCGCGTCTGCGTATTCATGGCGACCTTTTGTACTGCCGAAAACAGCGAGCAACCCAATTGCTGTCTGAAGCTATGTTACCAAGTTCAACTTCAAGTTGCAACGCAGAATTTGCTGAGTCGCAGACGCAGAGTTTGAATCTGGTTGCTTCCCAAAAAGCAGATTGGGGAGTCCCCATAAACAACCCTGAATCCTACCCATGTTAACCATAATGGTTCATGACGCTGCGTCCTGCGTCGCAGATGCGACATTGAAGGGTCCATTGCATCCAGATATGCAACGAGGGGAGAGTCCGTTGCGTGGCAGAGGCAGCTTCAGAGGGCTGGTTGCGTTGCTGGACTCAGGCTATGGGTCGTGTTGCGGGTCGGTTGCGTCTCAGGACGCAGGCTACGTAATTGGTTGCGTCTCAGGAAGGAGGCTATAAAACTGGTTCCGTCTCAGGAAGAAGAGCTGGGGTTAACAACCCTGCTGAGTATGTCAGCCTTCGGGCTGATATTTACGAGAAATATTGTTACAATGAGTAGAAGACAGTGAAAACAACTGAAAAGTCTGGCGGTACTTAGCAGTACATCGGCGACGCTGCCCCCTAATAGGGCAGTGGCGTCGAGGGCTGCAAGCTAAGCAGTCCTGCAAACCAGACCTAGATGGCAGGACTAGGGAGGGCATAGCACTAGGGCAATGCCGGGCGGTGCCGGTACGTACCCCTAGCTGGCCTGGGTCAAAGGACTTGGCAGGAAGTAACTGCTGCCAGTCGTAGAACGTAGGGGAGGACGTAACAATGAAGTGATAGAAACTGAAAACAAGGTGGTACTGGCAGTACATCGGTGAGCTGACCAATATAGCAATGGGGTCGAGGGCCGCCTAGGTACCTTAAAAACCAGGGCTCTAAGGTGGTACTTGGCAGTACATCGGCAAGCCTTCGGGCTGATATAGTTATATTACATTTCATAACGTTGTCATCCGCCGGCCATTGTTGATCCAAGACAATCCCATCAACGGTAAGTTGTTAGAGGGGTAGCCAACTATGCTAAACGTGGGTATCCAACGAGGCATCCAACGAGGCATTTGTGGCATCTGACGTGGCATCTAACGTGGCATCCAACGTGGCAACTAACGTGGCAACGTGGTATCTACCGTGGCAACTAACGTGGCATCTAACGTGGCATCCAACGTGGTATCCTACGAGGCATTTGTCTATTAAAATGATGAGGTCAATCAGGGTGGCCATGTATAATGACAGAATCAAACCTGGGCCCACTATCTATATTATTACCTTTATTATTGCTGCTTTACATACACCACCGACTTAACGTTTTCTGCAGCTATTGGATTCATAGAACTGTCTTCTCATCTCATTACAACTCAAAACAACAAGGGATCTAACCTATAGTATTGATGCTTCATCTGTTTACACATCAGTCGTATGTGGTTCTTAACAGGGCTCCGAAGTCAGTGGTCACACTGCCGGGTTCCAAACAGGGTTTAGGGATGGTTTAAGAAGTTAGTGGCCACACAGCCGTCCCCACCAGAGGTGGGGCCGAGACCCTAACCACCCTAACTGAATCAACACAGGAGCACTCCCTCCCCCCCCCCCGCCCACTGGCTGTTAATGCTGTAGTCAAGCTCCGGCTTACACTATGGTGTCCTTAACTTCACGTCTTGTGAGAAACTTTATTACACGGATGTAAAAATTTCAATTTCTGTAGTCATGGGTGGAGGAAGGTCCCAAACAGGGTTTAGGGAGGGTTTCGGAAGTCAGTGGCCACACTGACCCAACCCGCTCTAACTAAATCAATCCAGGTGCGCAATTGTTTACCACTGGCTGTTAATGCTGTAGTCGTAGGTGGAGCCCTCTTTCAGAGATCCAAACAGGGCGCCGAAGTCAGTGGTCACACTGCCGTCCCCCTCCTCTGGTGGGACTGAGACGGCATCCAGCGCAACGTTCATTGCCTCGGGCATCAGGAGGGCTTGGATACACAGCTCAGCCACATCGCCACGGGGAATGGTCCTGCAGGAATGTGCGGTTCGGGTTTGGTTAGGTTATGTTTGGATGCACAGCTTACACAGCTGTTAGGTTAGGTCACGAGGACTTGTATACACAGCTCAGTTTGGTTCAGTCATGTTTGGATGCACAGCTTACACAGCTGTTAGGTAAGGTAAGGTAAGGTAAGGTTAGGTTAGGTTAGGAGGGCCATGATGCACAGATCAGCCACGCCGGATTGAGGAATGGTCCTGCGGGTATGTTCGGTTAGGTTGTGTTTGAATACACTGCACCCACAGCTGTTAGGTTAGGTAAGGTTAGGTTAAAAGGGCCATGATGCACAGCCACGCGCGGAATGGTCCTGCAGGGATGTTAGGTTCGGTTTGGGTTGGTTTGGATTGGTTTGGATCGTGGAATGGTCATGCAGGCGAGATAGGTTATGTTATGTACTAATCGGGTACCAATGTTATGTTAAGTATGGATTGATTTGGATCGGATCGTAGAATGGTCCTGAAGGCATGTACTTGGCAGGTGCGTGTGGTGGGTGGGGACGTGGAGGTGAATGGTGGTGTGGTGTGTCTTGGTGTGTTGGTGTGGTGCGTGTGGTGGGTGGGGACGTGGAGGTGAATGGTGGTGTGGTGTGTGTTGGTGTGTTGGTGTGGTGTCGTGGGTGGGGTGGGGACGTGGAGGGTGAATGGGTAGAGTGTGTATTGTGTGTGTGTTTTGTGCTTGTGGTGTTGTGTACGTTGGAGGTGAATGGTGGTTTGGTGTTTTTGGTGTGTTGTGCTTGTGTGGTGTGTACTTGAGTGGATGTCTGTGTTGTTTTTGTTGGATGGTTGTGTTTTGTCATGTGTTGTTGTGTTTGGTTGGTGTGGTGTTGTGAGTGTTGTTGGTGTTTTGGTACGTTGCGGTGATAAATGTTTGTGGTGTGTTAAGTTTTCTTTTTTTTTGTTTTTTTTTGTGTTGTTGGTGTGTGTTTGTTGTTGTTTTGCATGTTTTGGTTTTTTTTTTTTTGTGGTTGTGGCTCTGTTTTATTTTTTGTGTTTTTTTGGTGGCTTGTTAAAGGATTTTTTGTTAAGGTGTGGTCGTTTTTTTGTTTTTTACTTTACGTGTTTCATGGTTTTTTTTTTTTTTTTTTTTTTTTTTCTTTTTTTGTTTTTAGTTTGTTGTTTTTTTTTTTTTGGTTTTTTTTTGGTTGTGTTTTGTTTTTTTTTTTTTTGGTTTTTTATTTTCTTTCTTTGGTTGTTTTGGGTGTGTGTTGTGTTGTTTTTTTTTTTGTTTTGGTGTGATGGTGGTACGGTGTGCGGTGTGTGTCGGTGTGTCGGTGGTGCAGAGTGTGTTGGTGGTGTGGTGTGTGTTGGTGTGTGTTGGTGTGTGTTGGTGTGTGTTGGTGTGATGGTGGTGTGGTGTGTGTTGGTGTGTTGGTGGTGCGGTGCGTGGTGTGTGGTGCGTGTGGTTGGTGGGGGCGTGGAGGTGTGTTGGTGTGTTGGAGGTGTGGTGTGTGTAGGTGGTGCGGTGTGTGTTGGTGGTGTGGTGTGTGTTGGTGCGTTGGTGTATGGTGGTGTGGTGTGTGTTTCTGGTGTTGGTGTGTGGATTTTGGTGTGGTTGTGTGGTGTTGGTTGTGGTGTGGCAGGTGGCGTGTAGTTTTTTGTGGGAGACGTGGGAGGTGTGTGGGTGTGTTGGGTGTTGTGGTTTGGTGTGGTGTTTAGTGTGTTTGGTTGTTTTTTGTAGTGTGTTTTGTTTTTGGTTGTTTGCGTTGTTGTGTGTTTGTGTTTGTGTTTTTTGTTTGTGGTGTGGTTTGGGGTGTGTGCTGTGTGTGTTTTGTTTGTGTGTGTTTTTTTTCATTTGGTTTTTTGGTGTGTTGTGTTGCGGTGTGTTTTATGGTTTGTTTTGGTTTGTTTGTTGTTGGTGTTGTATTTATTTTAGTGTATTTTTTTCTGGTTTTTTTTGTTTGTGTTCGTGGTGTGTGTAGTGTGGTGGTGTGTTGAAGACAAACTCACTACCTACCTGTCCTGTTAAGGGCACTATTGGCAAGGCATAAACTCATTAGTGTTTGTATGTGCAGGTTACGTAACGTTAGGCTTGGCTTGGTTGGGTTTGGTTATGTTTGGATTGGTCTGGATTGGTTTGATTTCACGGTATACCAGCCTACAGGCTGCTTACCTTAGTAAAACATGGTAGGGTGTAATGGTTGGGTAATGGTCTGTTGCATGGTAGTTTGAATGAATGAAATCATGGTAGAGTGTAATGTTTGGCTAATGGTCTGTTGCATGGTAGTTTGAATGAATGAAATCATGGTAGGGTGTAATGTTTGGCTAATGGTCTGTTGCACGGTATACCAGGCTACAGGCTGCTTACCTTAGTAAAACAGCCACTAGCATATTTATGTCATGTTCATCGACTTGGACAGCCCAACTTTCGCTTCCTATGGATCCGATGCAAAATTGGATGATGTAACACTTGCAAATGTGCAAATACAACAAGATTTGACCCCCCCCCCCCCCCCCCCCCCCCCCCAACAACAACAAACATTCACTCATAAACTCTTAAACCCTTTCTTGAATTGTCGCTTCCCATGGATCATTTTTTGTATAACATGCAAAATTGCCCGATATAACTGTTGCAAATGTGCACACACTCATAAACTCAGCTCACCTGCATGTTTTTCAGAGGTGCCCTACATGTTCGTGGTGAGCTGGTCCCCCAACCCCCACCCCACCCACCCATTCACACAGCTCCATGGCTTCACCCCTCACCTCCCCCCCACCCCACCCACCCACCCACACAGCTCCACGGCTTCACCCCTCACCTCCCCCCCCACCTCCAACCCCCACAACTCAGCCCACCTGTAAGGTTTTTTTGAGGTACCATGCAGCTTGGTGGAGAGGTCGTCATCCACACACACCTCCCCCCCCCCACACACACACACACACCACACACACACACCACCTCCAACCCCACAAACTTAGCCAACCTGTAAGGTTTCTCGGAGGTGCCATGCAGCTTGGCGCTGAGCTGGTCGTCTACCCTGCACCCCCCCCCTCCAACTCCAGCCCCCCCCCCACCTCCAACCCTACAAACTCAGCCTACCTGTAAGGCTTATCAGATGTGCCTTGCAGCTTGGCGCAGAGCTAGCCCCCACCCACCGCCACCACCACACACACAGCTCCACTGCTTCACCCGTCACCTCCAACCCAATCCCCAAAACTCAGACCACCTGTAAGGCTTATCACATGTGCCTTGCGGCTTGGTGGAGATCTACCCCCCCCCCCACACACACACACCACCACCACCCATCCCCCCACCCACCGCCACCACCACACACACAGCTCCACTGCTTCACCCGTCACCTCCAACCCAACCCCCAAAACTCAGACCACCTGTAAGGCTTATCACATGTGCCTTGCGGCTTGGTGGAGATCTACCCCACCCCCACCCCACCCCCCCACCCATCCCCCCACCCACCGCCACCACCACACACACAGCTCCACTGCTTCACCCGTCACCTCCAACCCAACCCCCGAAAGTCAGCCTACCTGTAAGGCTTATCAGATGTGCCTTGCGGCTTGGTGGAGATCTACCCCCCCACCCACCCACCACCACCACCACACACACAGCTCCACTGCTTCACTCGTCACCTCCAACCCAACCCCCAAAAGTCAGCCTACCTGTAAGGCTTATCAGATGTGCCTTGCGGCTTGGCGCAGAGCTAGCCCCCCCCCCCCCCCCCACCACCACCACCACCACCCCCACCACCCACCACCACCACACACACAGCTCCACTGCTTCACCCGTCACCTCCAACCCAACCCCAATAGTCAGCCTACCTATAAGGCTTATCAGATTTGCCTTGCGGCTTGGTGGACAGCTCGTCATCCACACCCAACACGAGCTTCCTCTGGCCACCCTCCTCATCAAGGAGACCTAGCATGAATGAGAGGGCAAGTGTTAGACGAAAATGTGGAAGATAAACTTCCAGACCCACTTACAAATGATATAAGACAGATAACTGCAGCACAAGATAAGCTTACTCTAGCCACCCTCGTCCAAAGGAGACCTAGCATGCGTGCAAGGGCAAAGTTGAGAGGAAAATACGACAACCCAACCCATTCGTAAATGATATCAGACAAATAACTGCAGTGCAAGATAAACTTCCTCTGACCACCCTCGTCCTCAGGAGACCTAGCATGGGTGCAAGGACACAGTTGAGACGAAAAAACAACAACCAAAACCATTCGTAAATGATATCATATGACAAATTACTAGAGAACGGCAGTATGATATCATATGGTATCACATCGTCATATGATATCATATGATGCCGGCAGTCAGGCTAGGCTTAAGTAATCGTTTACAGACAATATCATACGATGCAATTTGTACGATATCATATGATATCATAATCGCCTTTGGTCATCATAATACAATATGTAGGGAACGGCAACTAATAGTAGTGTTTGAAAAACTAATATTATTTTAGTGTCACAATAATATTTGTTTTTCAAATAAGTCCGAAATTCTAAAAATGATGACAGGCCAAGATAACCTTCCTCTTGCTACCACGCCAAGAATTTATTTCCCGCTATACATTGAGTTTGGTAGTTTTGACCCAGTTTTAGAGAAATGGTCGCTATCTCCATAAGTGTTGAAGTCCTAAAACTCCCTAAGTTGAATCGCTAATGTGATTCAAGGTCCTACACAATCCCGACTGCTCAGAATTGAATTCTGAGTAGATCATATTGTCCGCGAATGCGTCAGCTAGACGTGCAGCTAATTTCTGTTCATATTGTCTGCGACTGCGTCAGCTAGGCGTGCAGCTAATTTCTGTTCGCATTCACACCTGGCCGCGTGCAGCCCAGCTCAGGAGGCCGGCTGGCAGTACACGAGATGGACAAAAAGCTTGAATCGACTTCAACGAGATTGCGGTATGGGATCGTGCAAGCTGTAAGTGTGTGCGTGAGAGAGGGGGTAGATGCTATAAAATATGCAGGGCCAACCTCTTCAAATTGATGGACCTCGGACCATGAAGGCCTTCCATAGCAACTTTGGAACTGAAGGGGTGGGTAAAACGAACCTTGCAGAAGTATGCAAAAATAATGTTTTGGTAACAACTTTTATGCCTCATGGAAATGACGGAAAAGTTAAAGGGCCCCCCTACCTAAAAGAAGGCTTACGTGTGCGTTCAACCAGATCCCTACAAACCCAGCACATGAGCCATAGACAAGTATCATGGCATAGTATGCTTATTTAATCAATATGCTAGGGGTGCAAAATATATCATTAGGTGCCTTGGAGGGGGGGGCAAGGAAAAAGATTTCGTACCGCACGTTCGATATGGATAGAGAACCGCGAGCAATAGTCGATACAAAAAAATCATGTCGATACAGCCACGGGCGGCCGAGATACGAGGGGGGGGGTGGGGGTGGGGGGGGGGTCCGACCGTTTTCCCAATTTTATTTGTACCTCGTGTAACTTTCTTGCCAGTGCGAATTTTTGAGCGTGACGTACACCATTGAGAAGGTCTCGACGAGCGAAGTACAAATCTGAAGTCGTTAGTTAGTGACACCAAGTGTGTAATTGCTGAATCTCCTGGAAGGTACATCCAGGCTGGACGTCACCCAGACCTTCGCGTCCAGCTTGGAACGAGCGGCAGTTGGGCGGATAAAGGCGCGCGCGCAACGCGTTCTGAATTCCGGTCCCCTACCGTACGAAGTTCCTAAAGCAGTCGAGCCCCCCCACCCCCCCCCCCACCCCCCCACACCTTCCCCCCCCTCCCCCCCACCCCAAAACACACACACCACCCGAGCCGACCATCAGGCTCCAGAATACAAGTTGAGTAGATCAAGCCATGATAATGATGACGATAAAGATAAAAAGACAGATAAATAACGCCTTCAGTCGATTTTCGTGATCTCCTCCTACAGCGCGGACGACTGCTGAGCGGCCAAGAAAGTTGTAAAAATACTAAAATCTATATAACTTTGTCCAAACTTGATATTTATAAATTTTGGTTGTATGGTTGGAAAGGCCTTGCCGAGATGATGCTCATGGACCCCCCTTTCACTATGTAATACTGTCTGGGTGTCTAGATATGAGGTCTCAAAGAGGGGGAGGGGGGGGGGGGGGGGGGGGTCCCCGGGGGTCAAAATAACAACTTCCGAACGTGCGGTCAGCCAACTTTATTCCTGCCCCCCCCTCGGGTGCCTTTTTACTTTTGAACTCCCCAGGCATTTTGGAGGCCTGGGTACCTCCTGTCACAAAAAGCAAAATGAACAACAGACATAACTAGGCAACAGACATAACAAAATGAACAACAGACAACAGACAAACAAAGAACAGACAACAGACATAACAAAATGAACGACAGACATAACCAGGCAACAGTTTTTCACTGTATTTGTTTCGCCGACGCGTCGCCATTCTGTCGCTGCATGGTGACGCATGGTTCTGGCTAAACAAGTGATAGAGGCCCCCCCAACCCCCATTACAGTAGGACCTATCCCCAGGGTGTATGATGGTATAACTATTGAACGGCAAATCATATGATGTTGACCAAAGACGAGTATGATATCATGCAAAAATCATATGATTTATCATATGATGTGGTGCCCCAGGCCAAAGTTACCTAGTCAGACCGCCGGCATCATATGATATCATATGATGACATAATATCATATGGTATCATATTGCCGACCCCTAGGTATAACCCAGATCACTGTGAACCTGGCACTGCTGACCTTTTTTCTGTGGCTGCATGGCAACGCATAGGTCTGGCTAAACAAGTCTGGCTAAACGAGTCAGAAATGCCCCCCTAAACCCCCATTACAGTAGGGCCTTCCCTCAGGGTGGATGATGGTAAAACCCAGACTGCTCTGGATCAGGCACAGCTGACCTTTTTTCTGTGGCTGCATGGCAACACATGGGTCTGGCTAAACAAGTCTGGCTATACGAGTCAGAAATGCCCCCCCAACCCCCATTACAGTAGGGCCTTCCCTCAGGGTGGATGATGGTATAAACCAGACTGCTCTGGATCAGGCACAGCTGACCTTTCTTCTGTGGCTGCATGGCGACGCATGGGTCTGGCTAAACAAGTCTGGCTAAACGAGTCAGAAATGGCCCCCCAACCCCCATTACAGGTAGCATTTACCCCCAGGGTGGATGATGGCATAACCCAGACTGCTCTGGATCAGGCACTGCTCAATTTTATTTCTGACGACGCGTCACCATTCAGTCGCTGCATGGCGACGCATGGGTCTGGTAAACCAAGTCTGGCTATACAAGTCAGACATGCCCCCCATACCCCCATTACAGGTAGCATTTACCCCCAGGGTGGATGATGGCATAACCCAGACTGCTCTGGATGAGGCACTGCTCAATTTTATTTCTGACAACGCGTCACCATTCAGTCGCTGCATGGCGACGCATGCGTCTGGTAAACCAAGTCTGGCTATACAAGCCAGACATGCCCCCCGTACCCCCATTACAGGTAGCATTTACCCCCAGGGTGGGTGATGGCATCACCCAGACTGGTCTGGATCAGGCACTGCTCAATTTTATTTCCGACGACGCGTCAACATTCAGTCGCTGCATGGCGACGCATGGGTCTAGTAAAACATGTCTGGCTAAAAAAGTCAGAAATGCCCCCCTAAACCCTCATTACAGTAAGGCCTTCCCTCAGGGTGGATGATGGGATAACCCAGACCGCTCTGGATCAGGCACTGCTGACCTTTTTTTTCCAGCGACGCGACGCCATTCAGTTGCTGCATGGCGACGCATGGGTCTGGCTAAACTAGTCAGATATTGCCCCCCAACTCCCATCACAGTAGGACCTACCCCAGGGTGGATGATGGGATAACCCAGACCGCTCTGGATCAGGCACTGCTGTCCTTTTTTTCCGGCGACGCGTCACCATTCTGTCGCTGCATGGCGACGCATGGATCTGGCTAAACAAGTCAGATATTGCCCCCCAACTCCCATCACAGTAGGGCCTACCCCAGGGTGGATGATGGGATAACCCAGACTGCTCTGGATCAGGCACTGCTGTCCTTTTTTTCCGGCGACGCGTCGAGATTCTGTCGCTGCATGGCGACGCATGGGTCTGGCTAAACAAGTCAGATATTGGCCCCCCAACTCCCGTTACAGTAGGACCTACCCCAGGGTGGATGATGGTATAACCCAGACCGCTCTGGATCAGGCACTGCTCATTATTTGCATACGACAACGCACCGACATTCTATGGCTGCGTGGCGACGCATGGATCTGTCTATATAAGTCAGAAATGGGCTCTCAAACCCCCATAACAGGTATGACCTACCCCCAGGGTGGATGATGGTGTACCCCAGACCGCTCTGGATCAGGTACTGCTCCGCCTTCCTCTTCCATTGCAATATGTTGCCATCCCCAGCAATCTTGTTCAACATATGGCCGGGGTCGGTGCCACCCTGAGCACAAAGATGCCATGTGTAGGGGGTTTGTGTTGAGGGGGTGCAGTTGGGGGGTTGTGTTGGGGGGGGTGCGGTTGGGGGGGTTGTGTTGGGTCGGTGCCACCCTGGGGACAAAGATGCCATGTGTTGGGGGGTTGTGTTGGGGGGGTGCAGTGATAGGGGTTGAGATTGGGGGGGGGGGGGGGGGGGGTAAGGGTGGCTTTGGGAAAGTATGTGCCTGTGCCTGTCCATGTGTTCGTGCTTCTGCTTGTGGTTCAGCTGTGACTATGTTTGTTTTTGTGCATGTGGTTGTGCATGTGGTTGTGCTCGCCATTGTGCCTGTGCTCGAGAATGTCATGGATATGTCTTTACGTGTACGGGTAGCTATCCGGGTAGCTGATAAGTACTCATGTGTACGGGTAGCTATTCGGGTAGCTGAAATGTCTTCATGTGTACGGGTAGCTATACAGGTAGCTGATATTTCTTCATGTGTACGGGTAGCTATACGGGTAGCTAAAATGTCTTCATGTGTACGGGTAGCTATACGGGTAGCTGAAATGTCTTCATGTGTACGGGTAGCTAACCATCGAACACACACTAAGGAAATGGTCGTGCAAGTGCGATTTTTTTGAAGTGGTGAAGTGGCTCGCAGTGGACCCAATGTGGGAGTATATGCAAAGACCGGCATATCAGATAAGGTTGACCAAATGTGGGTATGATATCATATAATACCGTACAGATTGCATCATATGATATCGTATGTAAATGGTTAATTTCGCCTATTCAGACTACCAGCATTATATGATATAATATGATGGCATGATATCATGTTGCCTATCCCTATGTATATGCATCTGCCTGCTGGATGTGTATATGCATCTGTGTGCAAGAGCATGGACGCACCATGGATGCACCATGGACCCAATGGGTGTATATGTAAGTACCGGCATATCATGTAATGTTGACCAAATGCGTCATACAAATTGTATCATATGATTTGTCATACAAATTGCATCATATGATGTCATATTGCCGTACACTATGTTTATGCATCTGTGTGCAAGTGCATGAACACACCCAACCCAACCCTGCGCACCATGGACCCAACAATGACGACATGCTTTAGGCCTGCCTCCAAGGCGCAGTCAATCTGGACCTTCTGGCCAAGCCAATCCACCTGCAGAGACGAATAGAAGGACTGTGAGATGAGGGTCCATGGGGTAGATGGTTGCGGAAGGGTTGAGTTGGTGCAGTACTGTTCCAGCAGGTGGAGTTGGTGCAGTACAGTTATGGCAGGTGGAGTTGGTGCGATAAACACACTCCACCTGAGGGTGCGTGAGTGGGTGGGTGGGTGGGTGGGAGGGGAGAGAGAGGGGAGGAGGGAGGAGGGAGGAGGGAGCGAGGGAGGGAGGGAGGGGGGGGGGGGGGGGGGCTGGCGGGGGGGCGGAGCGGGCGGGCGGGGGAGGAGGGGGGGGGGGGAGGGGGGGAGGAGGGGGGGGGGAGGGGAGGGAGGAGGGAGGTTGGTGGGTGGAGGGAGAGCGAGGAAGGGTGAGAAGGTCTTGGGTGGGCAGGCGGGGGGGAGCCACAGGGGGGAAGAGGTAGGGTCGGGGTGGGGGGATTTGCGGTGGAGTGTGAGGTGAGGTGAGGGAAGGTGGTGAGGTGGGGGAGAGGGGGCCAGTGGAGGGAGGATGTGCTTGGAGTGGGTGGTGGGGTGGAGCGGAGCAGGCAGGACGAAGTGTCACGGGACTGGATGGATGGATGGAGGGAGGAGGGAGACAAAGTAGGAGGGAGGGAGGGGGGGGGGGAGGTGAAGGGAGGGGAGGGAGGAGGGAGGGAGGGGGGGGAAGGAGGGAGGGAGGGAGGGAGGGAGGGAGGGAGGGAGGGGAGGGGGGGGGGGGCGTGAAGGGAGGGAGGGAGGGAGGGAGGAGGGAGAGGGGAGAGGGAGGAGGGAGGGAGGAACAGAGGGGGAAAGAGAGAGAGGGAGGGAGGAGGGGGGGGAGGGAGGGAGGGAGGGAGGGAGGGAGGAGAGGGCGGGAGGGAGGAAACAGACGGAGGGAGGATGAGAGAGCGGAGGGGAGGGAGGAGGGAGGGAGGGAGGGGAGGGAGGGGAGGGAGGATGGGATGGGAGGGAGGGAGGGAGGGAGCGGAGGGACAATCACCTGCTCTGGGGCCTGACCACCTTTCCAAACAAAGTTAGGGGGGCCAGGAGGTGCACCCTCTGGCTTGGGCACAATCTCGGGAACTGCACTAGTGACCACGATCATAGCATGGGCCCCCTTAAAGAAAGCGGGTGCAGTGGTGGGCATGCTTTTGCCAGCTTCGCTGATGTCCCAGACCTCCACATTGGAGGGTGCGAGTCCCAAGGATGAGGCCAGGTCTGTCTTGGCCTGGGTGGGAGTGGTGGGTGCGGTGTGGGTGTTGGGTGGGTGTTCGATGGGGTGTGGGTGGGGGTGTTGGTGGGTGGGTGCGTTAGGTTACCCAAGATAGATGATTGGCCAGGTCTTTCTTTCGGACTCGGGTGGGCAATTGGGGGTGGAGTGGTTGGGTGGCCGGAGTGTGGGCTTGTGGCTTAGGTGTGGCCGTGGGTGTTGATGGTTGTTGTCGGCGTGGGTGGGTGTATGGTGGCGGTGGGTGGTCTCCCCGGGCTGTGGCGTTAAAAAGTATGAGGACCACGGTATATCTTCGGGACGGGGTGGGGAGTGGTGGGGGTTGTTTTTTTTTCTGTGGGCGTTGGGGGTGTTGGGCGTCGTTGTGGAGTGTTTGATGGGCTTTTTCCCCCCCCTTGTTGGTTGGTTTTCTTCGTGGGCGATTGCGTGGGGGGTTGGTGGTGAGGTACAAACAAGACTGAGGAATTATTTTGGTCTATATTGGCATGGGCTTTTTTTTTGTGTCGGCCCGAACGCAGGGATGGGTGGGTCGGGCCGTTTGTTTTGGGGTTAACAGCGTGGGTGGGCCCTCGCTTTTTTTTTTTTGGAGGGCCCCCGTTTGGATGCTTGGGTTTGGTTTGCCCGCCGCCCCCCCCTTGTTTCCCCCCTTTTTTCCCCCCCCCACCCCCCTCGTTTTTCGCCCCCCCTCTTGTAGGGGTGCGATTGTTCCACACAAAAACGATCCCCCCCCCTGCACCTTGTGACAGGCCCTCCGTATCGGGATTGCCCCGTGTTTTGGTGGCGCGTTTCCGCAGGCGCCGGCTGGTGTGGTTAAACTGTTCCCTTTCGTCCCCCCCCCCCCCCGAATATGATTTTACTCCGGGTTCCTACCTTGTCTTTGTGCCGTTGGTGTGGACTGCTGTGCCGGTGTTATCGCCTGCACATGTGAGATGTGTGGTCCCTTAAGGATTGAGGTGGGGCCAAGCACTAGCTATTATGACAGCCCCCCCCCCCTTTTTCCCCCCCCCCCCGGTACTGAGGACACATTATAAGTGCTATTTCTCAAGTGCGCTGGCTTTGCCCCTAGGGGCAGAGCCCCAGATGTTGTTTATCCTTGTTTGGCTTGTTATTTGTTTATGTATAGGTGTGCCCTTTCCCTGTTTTTTTCCTCGTGCTTGTTTGGCGAGTAACTTTTTGCGGTCTACATCTCTGTCTGTTTGCTTGTCAGTTGGTTTGGTTGTGTTAGCTTGGTCAACATTGCGGCCTGCAGTTGGCTTCGGTCTGTGTCAGTTTTTCCGGCACATGGGCATGCAGCTTCGGTGCCGGCTTGGCTCAAGTTCGATACATTGGGCCTTTTGCTGCCTCCGCGTTTGGGTCGGTCCTAGTTTTTTGTGTTGACTTAGCGGCTGTAGCCTCGTTTCGATTTTTGCCCTTTTTGCCCATCGGTAAACTCCCCCCTCGACCCCCCGCCCCTTTTCCTAACTAAACACCACCCAAGCAAAACCCAGAATCTCAAACAATATACAATCACAGAGACCCCCTATTGTTCCCCCCACCACACTACCCTTCATCCCCCCACGACCCCCCACCCCCCCACACACAACACTACTAACACACACACAAATTTACCAACAACCCACCCTACAATGCAACACCGACTGCAAACTAAACACACACAAACCTGTTAGTTTCTAACATGTAAACCCCCCCTTCCAACACACAACAAAACCACCAACCAAACAGAAATACATCAATGTACGACATACACCACACCCATACAAAGCCCCGCATATGTCACACCATAAATCAATTTTACCTACCCCGCTGCAAACTGACGGTTCAACTATTATACCCCAACCTAAACACAACTTCGGTGTACTGCCATTTGCTCCGCAAACCCCCACCTTACAAACCACCACACATTCACCACAAAAACTTACCGCACAATTACTAACACCATATTGACACAAGAATTATACTTACTACACACATACACACACCATACACACCAACGTTTCTTCCCCTTTTTCCCCCGGCCGGAACACAACACCCCACATTCCAGCATTACACACAGACATCTATATATACCCGCCTTTACCACATATTCTGCCGCTACCACACACAACAAACACCCACACCCACTTCTCCCGCCTACCCAACACCACTACAATGCTTTTACACCACCCACTGCACAACTTTATTAACACACTCATAGGCTTTACTCCTTTTGTCTACCATGGCAACACCCCCCTAACCAACCACACACACCAAGACCATTACACACAACAAACCGGACCACCATATACTACACCCACATACAACAACATACCCACACAAAAAAAACCACAACCTACAATGTCACCATACTCTGACTGCCAACTAAACACACACAAACCTATTAGTTGCTACCATGCACCCCCAGCCTACCAACAAACAAAAAAATCACACCGCACACAAATACACAATGATATACCCACCAGCAATATATTCATTCACACTACCACACACCTACTGAGCGAATTCCCAATGCCTCAATAATAGATTTGCACAAACTCACAACTGGCCAAGTTCAAACTGCCAAACTAAATACAAGCAAACTCTATCCCCCCCCTCTCCCCCCCATTCCCCAGGAGAGTTAAACAGTGTTTTCTATTACAGATTTCTGTAGGCCGAGTTGAGTAGCTACTTGGCTACTCATGCCTGATTTCAAGATTGTTGCACAGCCATCCCATGACGGGGCACGAAGCGCGGAGTCCGGGGGGTTGCTGCATTCCGATCAACATGGTGTTGGCACTGCCATCCAGAATGGGACGGCGCCTAGGTGGCAGAGCGTCGTCGAGAAGAAAAAGGTGAGTTACATTAACTTGCTGTCTTTCTTCCTTCCCATACCACCATAGAATTCATTTTCCGCTACGAGCAGCAGATTTTAAGCACCTCCCCTGACTCGTTATTCAGTTAAACCTAATGAGACCGAAAGCACCTAGGAGTTAACACAATCAGCTGTCCAGAAGTGCTGAAATATTTGAGCGTAGCACAGTGGCTGGCTTGGGGGGGGCGCCTAGAAAGCTGGTGAGAAAGACGGAAAGGGAATAAGCCCTGATTACCCCACCAGGCAATTTCACACATAACTATGATATACATGACGGCAAAATCATTATGATATGACCAAAGCAGAGTATGAATCATAGATATAATACAAAAATCATCTGATGTTTAATCAATGATATTGATGGCCCAGGGCCAAAAGTTAACCCTAGGTCAGACACCCGGCATCATATGATATCATATGATATGATATGATGACATGATATTCATATGATATTTCATATTGGCCAGACCCTATAACATGCAACAACCGGACTTACCCACATGCAACCTCACCATGAACACTCACATGACAACCTCAACCATGCACAACCACTTACCCCAATCGAGACCTACCATGTGCTCTCCACACACAGTGTTCATAAGAGAATCATACATGGACAGCTACCCTGCACCCAATCAACCATTTCCCACCATGCACTGCCACAATCAGCATAGTTTGTAAGGGCACTCCCTGCCATAACCCAACAATCCCTCCCCCGAACCACTTAAAACCCTATACCACACGTACATGCCCCCCACCACACACACACACACACACCCTTCCTCCTGCCTACCAGCCACACATTCGTATGCACATGCCCCTTACCACACACCACCACCCACACAACTAAAATCCACTCTCCATTCTGCCTACACCACAATCCACACTACATGATACCAACCACACACAACCCACACCACCAACCCCACCTCCCTTCCATTACCACATGCACAAACAGCCCGCCCCCAAGGGAGCCACGCATGCAAGGTACCTGAGCAGATCTGACGGTAGCGACGACGTCAAACTTGTCGCTCCTCTCCGCGAGTTTCTTCGTCACCAGTCTACCTGTGCGCCCTCCACCTCCGGTAACTACGACCTGCGCGTTGCGTTTTATTACATGGCCTATCAGCCCAAATGATGATGACGGGCGGAGTAATTATATGAACGTGTGAAAAGTACTGCACTGAGGGGTGGTTGCCTGGGCAGAGACTTGCGTGGAGCGTGGAGCGTGGAGCGTGGAGCGTCCAATGCAGCGTCCACATTACGTTGACCTTCAAACTCATACATCGTTTACTGGTCAAGTAGATTAATTGTGGATGGGCACAGTGGACAACGAAGGAAGGATTGGAGGGGCTGTTTGGTTTGGGACTTGGCGCCGCAGTGGAAGGTCGAAGGTGTTATCGGACGTGTGGGATCGAGTCAGCCCCCGGATCGAGGGATCTCAAAGTATCTTGGCTCAGATCGATGTTGGTACATGGGGACTTGGTGGGGATTTGGATCCCTGCCAGGTGGGTAGAGAAGGGATCGGATTGGATCGTGGTCGTCGCGTGGTTCCAGCCCACCGGGTTCCAGCCGGGTTTTTTCCCGATTCCATGGGTAGAAGGCAGTGTGTGCGCGGTGGGCACGATGAGATCCGCAGTACTTATGGCTGGCTGAGCCTTGGCGTTAGGACCGGAATTATCCTCCTAGACGAAGCCAGAACCGTCCAGGACTGTGGGTCGTTACCCAATCTCAGACATAATTAGCATCTCGTTCATGTCTGCCAACACATCCTCGCCAGATCCAGGAGCATCACACCTGGGCACAACACACAAGCAACATGCAAAACACCAAACTGACACACGTGCAACCACGAATATGATGTTTGAGAGTAAAAGGTGTAACGGACCAGCGAAGTGGACCCCATCGGACCAGATCCGGCGCGCATGACCGTGTCCGCCCGTAGGCCGACAGGCCCGGACCTAACTGTACATCGCCTGCCACACCTCGGTCGTGGAGACCGGCTCTTCTTCCCGGTCGCGAGGAGTGCATAATAAACGCAGTTCTCGAGACCTATCTAATGTGGTGTCAGCATAACTTGAGACACCTCTATCCCTGGCATTTGCCAAAATGACGCACCCATGCTGATTTGTAAGGCCTTTAATATCCTTGCACATTCTGCTTCGCCACTTAACCATCACTCGCATACACAAAAGGACTAATGATATGGCGGGTGCGTTCAGAAGGCAGAGGCGGGCTTACGCAAATGAAGGCTGGTTTATTCGCAACGGCTCTCAATCACTTGTTGAGGCGGATTTAGCGCCGACATTACAGGCGGCCCGCTTGTGCCATTGCTAGCTTACCAGGAAGTGATATATGAAGCGTGTGAACGTGCATATACCCAAGCATTGGGAAGCGGTCGCCGATGGGGACCCTGGTTTGAAAGCGCTTTCGGGCCTGGGTACGCACCAGAACGTTCCACGCACCATCAATTCGGGCTGGTATTAGAGGCTACGAAAGGGTAGTGCGTTATGCCTTCTATGTGACTTCCACCTTTCTCCTCTTGGTTTTCTCCCTCGCTTGATATGCATTCAGTTTATTGTCTTTCCTTATTGTAGGCCACGAGACGCTGGGCTCCCGAACCATGGCGCAATCAGCCATTCCTTCTCCTCTTCGGCGGCACTCTGCAGTTGCTCCCAGCGAGACCCACACGAACGGGGCATTTTCGCCGGGTTTGCGCAATTGAAGAACGGCACCCGCAGCGCCTTACTTCAAATTACGCCGCGGCATGAATGTTGTGTAAACCTTTGAGGAAGCGTGTCTAGGCTGGTGGTGAGGGAGGTGGAGTGTAGGTGCTGTTGTACACCTGAGGGAGGTGTGGTAGGTTTGGGTGTAGTGTGATGGTGGGGTTATTGATGGAGGGAAATGCGAGGTGTGTTAGGTGGAGTGGGAGAGTGGAGTGTAAGGGGGGGGGGGGGGGGTGGGGGCGGGGGCGCGGGCGGGGGGGGGGGGTTTTATGGTTAGGTGAAGTGGCAGTTTTCAGTTCGGGTGGAGGGGAGGCGGAGGGGAGGGTGTTAGGTGGAGGGGTGTGTGGGGGGGTGGGGGGGTGGGTAGGTGTAGTGGTAGGTAAAGTTAAGGAGAGTGGAGTGGGGGGGTAGAGTGAGTGGAGGTGTGTTAGGTGGAGGAGGAGTGGAGTGAAGGTGTGAGGTGGAGTGGAGGGGCGGGTTGTTGGGTGGTGTAGTGTATGATTGGAGTGGTCGTGGACGGGGTTAAGCTTCAGTGGAGTGGGAGTGAGGGAGTGGAGGGTGTGGTGCGGTGTCGGAGTGGAGTGAGTGGAGGTGTTAGGTGAGTGGGAGGGGAGGGTGTTGGGTGTAGTGGTCTGAGTGGAAGTGGAGGAGGTTGTGTTAGGCTTCCAGTGGAGTGGAGTGGAGTGGAGGTGTGTGAGCTGTGTGGAGTGGGGAGTGGAGGTGGAGGAGGTATGTAGGTGAAGGTTGAGGGAGGAGACAGGCCTGGTGAGAGTCGTTTAGTGGTATTAGGGAGGTGTGGGTTTGCTGGGGGCGGATGAGGTTTGTTAGGTTTAGTCTGTAGTGTAGTAAATTTGTGGGTAGTGACTCTGTATGGAGTGAGGGGGTGGAGTTAGGGGAGTGGAGAGCGAGGATTGGTGTTAGGTGGAGGGGAGGGGGAGGGGAGGGGAGGGGGAGATGTTAGGTGGGAGGGGAGGGAGGGTTGCTGGGTGTAGTAGTCTGTGTGTTAGTGGAGGGGGAGAGGGCGAGGGGAGGGGAGGTGTGGTTAGGACTGAGGTGGAGGGTTGGGTGGGGGAGGGGTTTTAGGTTTAGTGCAGTGGATGGAAGGTGAGTGGTTTAGATAGAGTGGAGTGGAGGTGTGTAGGCTGTGGGGGCGGGGAGGTGATGGGGAGGGGCGGCTTAGATTTTAGTTTGAGTCGGAGTGGATGTGAGTCGGGTGGTGGACGGGCGGAGGGGCAGGGGGGGGTGTGTGTTAGGTGGAGGGAGCGGGGAGGGGGGGGGAGAGGGGGGTATGTAAGTGAGTTATAAAGTGATTGCGGAGTGGAGTCGGGGTGGGACTCGGTTAGGGAGGGGGAGAGGGGAGGGGGGGAGTGGTGTGGAGGGGCTGTGTTAGGTGGAGGAGTAGTGGACTGGGGGGTGTGTTAGGTGGGGGGATTGAGGTGGAGAGGGATGGGAAGGGATGTAGGTGGAATGGGCAGTGGTGGTGGAGGTGTGTGGTTAGTGGAGGTAGTAGGGTAGGGTAGGGGTTGTTGTGGTATAGTGAGTGGAGTGAGGTGCAGTGGAGTTGAGTGGAGAGAGAGAGTGGAGTGGATTGGAAGGGGTTGTGTCAGATGGAGTGAGGAGGGGTGTTAGGTTTGTACGAGCTGGGGAAGGGGAGGGGAGGGAAGAGGGGGGGGGTGGGGGGGGGGGGGGGGGGGGGTATAGGCATATGTGGGTTCGTTGGCAAGTAGGGGGGGTCATGGTTAGTATCCAGACCATGCACATGTGCACGACCAGACGTTTCTCGTGCACGATCCAATCGCACACCACCCTATGATGTTTCACATGCCAACGAGTCCCAGGAAAGGAGGAGAAGGTGGACAAATTGAACGAAGCCCGACAAAATAGCATTGATGACCAACCTAGTATTGTTGTTTTAGCTTGTCTTGGTTGTGAGAGTAGAAAATTAGCACGCAGATTGCCATTAATGTGTGGACTATCAAATGGATTGAATGATAGGGTACGGTGATATTCCATGACAGTCCTTTTAGTTGTAACATCCATTGACAATAAGATTGTACCAAGTCTGTCGATCCTCTTGGAGTCACCAAGATGGCAGGTGTGATTTGTTGCTTGCTCAATATTTTCCGCACAGCCACTACCCCCCAATTTTTCTACCACCTCCCATCATGAATGTTTCAATAATAAAGGCACACCTCACGAAGGTAGAACGTTACCATAGAGCAGCGTCAGATAGGCAAAACAGGCCATAAATAAAAGGGACGCTTACCAAATGATGGAAAGTTGCATAACGAGCTTGCGTTGAGGGTTAACAGACCAATAAAATAAAGGACTCACACCACGTGACGAACGTAATATGAGGCTGCGTCGTATGGGTAAAACAGGCCAAGACAAATATAGGACCACGCATAAAAAGCGATTGGAAGTTGCAAAGAGCCGCGTGGGATGGGTCAACAGCAATTAAAATGAAGGTCCACACCCCAAAGTGACGACCGGTACATATGAGCTCCTCATGTGGGCAAACAGCCGGACAAAATAAAGGACAAGCCTACCACATACCAAAGTGATGGAAGTGTATAGAGCTGAGTTGGATGGGTTAAAAGGCCAATTAAAATGAAGGACAAACACCTCCCACAAAGTGACGAACGTTACTGGAGAAGAAGACGGTCGTAGGGCAAAACAGCAAAGACAAATAAAGGAAAGCAAACTAAGTGGTGGAAGATGATAAGAGCCACGTAGGAATGGGTGGTAAGCGTAAACAGGAAAATTAAAGTGGACACACCTCACAAAGTGACGAAGTTACATTGAGAAGCGTCAGATGGGCAAAACAGGACACGACTATTGGAGATTCCGGTGGAACCCTGCGATGAGCAAGGAGCGCGACGTGATTATCTAGAATGGTTCAATATGATGCTTAGAACAAGAGGGGGGTAGGAGCCCCTATGGAGATGTAGGTTGCCGGTTTGAGAGACACGTTGAAGGACAGGTAGGGGTAGAACCACTTAAAACAGATAACGCTGACACTCTACCTGTTTAACTGTCAAAGAAATTATATATCAGAAAATCTCACACAAAAGGACACAATGAACTCAAACTAAAAAATTCCGACTAGAAGAATAATAGCCAAACTCAAGGCCCCAACGGTAGAGAAAGCGAAGAACAATGAACAGGAAATATTTTAATCCTAACACCAATGCCTAGACCCAAAACAACTAGCACTGAATTTAAATTATTCCAAGCGAAAGTGAAAGTAATTTCACCCTGGGACAAAGATTCTACGGACAAAAACTGCCACACTCAAACACACCAATACAACTGTCATACAATGCAGATGTAAAATAAAAGCATCAGAAGTCTGCCTGGCCTCCAAATGTAATACACAAGATGGTAACCTGTCTAAGAGCTACCGCGAGGTAGTCTTAATAGGAACCAGGCCTGGATGGAGGGAATGGGTGTGGGATCAGGGTGAGCCCACTGTACCGGATCCAACCAAGTAGTAGGCATGGCCGTGTGGGTATGTTCCAGGGGTACTGAATAAACGAATACAGTACGGCCTCGAGATATGCGCAGCCCCTTCAGTATAAACCCTTAGAGCGGACCAGAGCTCAACATACAGTTGGCACCGTAATTTATTATCCCTTTTTTTCTTATTGAGAATTTCTCATTTGTTAGATTCTTACCTCGCCACGGGAAGTGGTTAGATCTGGGTCTGCTCTAAGGGGTTTAATAACCTACCCACCAAAACCGGTGGTTGGGCGTTTCTGGTTTGTTTGTCCTCGCCCACCCCTGATGTAATGATGTTAATGGGTTTTTTTGCTTGTGGGTGCTTTTTTTGGTTTAAAGCACAGAGTTCATACAAGACACCTCACATAGACGTCCCCCACAAAAAAACCTTTTTTTTTCTTCCCCCTACCGATTTGACAAACATCCAGATCCGGTTGGAGTATCCTGAGAGCAGAAAGATGGCTGCGGGCATACGCTGACAAGTATTTCCCTCGACATCTGTCCCACGCAAATACAGAGTATAGCTTGCTTGGCCGTATATGAAGCTGTTGTCGTAGAAAAGGGTTTCATCGCCAAGGGTCGTGTGGCAAGGTAAGCCACCACAGTCAACGTGAAGCCCTGACGAAAGCTCCGCAGTGTTTCCGGTGAAGTTACTTCTCAAAACCTGCATAGGGGTGAGGGGGAAGAACACCTAAATATCATGGAAAAACCGAAAAACCCCACAAACCGCACACCCCACACAACAGCACACAGACCCCCCCCCCGACATACCCCAGCACACAATTTAATGTCTCGACCAGCACTCACCACAAACAGACCCCCCACACAAACAACACGCCACACACACATACACACCACCACATTTCCATTCTCACCTTCACTCACCCTCACTCAGCCACACCACACACAACACACACACCAATTTAATTCTCAATGGCTTCCGTCACCCACACACGCACACACACACACACACCCTAGACACACACAACCAACACACAACCAACACTCTACTCCACACAACCTAATTTAATTCTCATCCTCTACTCACACAACCACACAACGAACAGAACACACACACGCAGGCACACACACTTTAATTGCTCATCTTTCATCTCACCCACACACCCACACCAACACAAACACACCCACCACCCACACAAACACACTCAAACCACATTTAATGCTCATCTTCATTCCCTCAGCACCCACAAACCCACAAACACACAACACTCACACACACAATTTAAATCTCATCTCACTGCCACACCACACAAACACAAACACACACACACACACCACACACACACACAATTTAATTCTCATCTTCCTCACCACACGAACCACACACATACACTAAACACACCCACAATTTAATTCTCATCATCCCCACCCCACCCATCCCCACACCCCACCGCCCACATCCACCTTCGCTTTCCTCTGTCCCCTGTCCCGGTCACCCACACCCCCCCCCCCCGCCCCCCTTCCTGTCTTCCTCCTCTCCCCCACACCCCCCCCACCCCCTCCCCCCCGCCACGTTGATTCTCATCAGCACACACCACACACACACACACACACAATTTACTGCTCATCATCACACACAACCACACACACCTCCACGCACACACACACCGCATTGGAATGCTCCTCCGCACTCACGCTTTACATCACCAAGCTAACCCATCTAGCATTCTAATAGGAATGCTCAGGGAACCTCGGGTTGACAATGGTCCGCATTGAACAAGTGATCCAGGAGATGTCGTACATCTCTCCAAGGTAATGGCCGTTATTCTTCACAAGGGTGTTCTGGGATAAAAGCAGAATTAATGGGCTGAATGACTGGATGAAAGGATGTGAATTTGTTTGTACACAAATACAAATACAAATACAAATATAGATACAAATACAGATACAAAAACAGGTACAGATACAAATACAAATACAAATACAAATATAGATACAAATACAGATACAGATACAAATACAAATATAGATACAAATACAAATACAAACATAGAAACAAATACAGATACAGATACAAATACAAATACAAAAATAGAAACAAATACAAAACTGGCCAAGAAGGGACTGGCTTCACAATGGCCGTATGTAAACAATATATTGCATGGTATGTAAACAATAGATTGCATTGTATGTAAACAATAGATTGCATGGTATGTAAACAGGTGGCCCATGGGAGTTCAGATTACATCATACATCGAACAACATAGATCGTACATACAGCATACATACATCATACATACATCATACATCATACATACAGCATATATCATGTATCATATATTGTATAGCATACATCATAATACACCATAAACCGTACAGCATACATACAGCAAACATCACCATACACCATAGACCATACATGATACACAATTCACATAGCATGCAGCATACATGCACCATAAACCATACATACAGCATACATACAGCACACATCATCATTCACCATAGACCATACATGATACATCATACATACAGCATAATACACCATAGACCATACATGATACATCATACATACAGCACACGGCATAAAACATCATAATACACCAAAGACCATACATCATACATCATACAGCATGCATCATACATACATCATGTATCATCCATAAATCATAAATCATACAGCATACATACAGCATGCACACAGCGTACAGCATTCATGGTTTCATGGTTTTTCAGCCAACTCTGGGCTACCCACCGATTCAAAATCCCCCCATGCAATACCCACGGAAATTAAGGAGCGCACTAACCGGATTTAACATCATAATGAAGGATGATACAAGTCCTATGCAGCGTCGCAAGCGACGCGGAAAATTGGCGGAGCGTGTTGGCAACGGAACGAAAGGTGGCAACAATGGAGCTGACCAAAGCGTGTTAGTTACGCGACCGTTGGCTGACATGTCAGGCTTCAATTTTTGATTTTTCGGTCGGACGGACAAGTGAGTAAATATGGGGGCTCCCGCCCCCTTGAAAAGGGGGCTCTGCCAAAAATTAATTGTATACCTGTTGTTTCACACTATATGAGCATACACACCATACACACACACACCAAACACCCCAACTGCAGGATTCTGGATGTCAGGTCCAATGCCCCCCCCACACACACCACACACCACACACACAGGGTAAATAGTGTGGGATGTTGAATGGCATGATGTTGCCTACCTGTAGCACTGCTTGACCTCCACCAAACAGATTCACTGCAAGTGCATGTGCACCGACTCCCTGATGATCATTTGATTGAATCCAGTTTGACAATACTGAGCCGTCATTCCTTACAAACGTTGAGTTTTCAATCCTCAGGTTCACCCCACCGCCAATCACTTGGACTGCTCCCGTGTAGTTCGGTGAATGGCCCAGATTAACTCCCAGGGTACCCGTCTGGCGCACAGTGTTAGAGTTGTTCTCAAACACTGAGTTGGCTATGAGTAGGTCTGAGGTCCCGCCGTTGCCCCCGTGGTCAAGCATGTCAAAAAGTAGGGCTCCTCGTTTGCAGTTCCTGATTGTGATGCCGTTGAACTCGTGGTTGCCAGCACTGGCAAACTGAACGAGGAAGTGATCCAGTGGTTGTTTCACACACTCAAGCACTGGGCCATTCCCTGGACCTTCTAAGGCTCTCATAATGATGCTGACCCCTTCGGTCGCCCTTGCAGGATTCGTCCGGTTGTAGCCCAGCTTCAGCGTTGCATTAGCTTTGAAAACCACTCGGTCCAGGGTGATGGTGGCAACGGACGAGGGCGCAAGGGAAAACGAGTTGTTCACAGCCTTCTGCAAGTCCGCGAAGGTGGCACAGCTTCCTGGCTCCTCGGAGCAGCCGGACGGATGGCAGCATTCTAATTGCGGAGCCTGCTGAGCAGCAGCAGAGCGCAGTAGGAGTGCTGCTACTAATGCTAGGGTAAAATACTTGCAGAGCACGACGGAAAACACTCGGGTCATACTCAAAGCATAAAGCTATCTGCCCATGTCCGAAAAATGCGAGAGCGTAGCACAATTCCTTTCTGGAAAGATAGCCGTACGCTGAATCGGCGGATGTAAAAGGTGAACGGACAGCGAAGTGGACCCCATCGGACCCAGAGGCGGCATTGCCCAGTTCCGCCACTTAGTCGACAGGCCCGGCCTATACCCTTTCCGTCGCCTGCCACCCTCGTCGTGTCTACCGCTTCTTCGTCCCGTCGCGAGGAGTGATACAAAACGCAGCTTCCAGCCCTATACTGTGTTGACAAGCACTTGAGAACCTCTCCATCTCCCTGGCAGCCAAAATGACGCACCCATGCGATGTACGGCCTTTTAATATTCCACTCTCTTCGCAACTCACCTCCTCCGCATACACCACCAAAATGGCTGATATGGCGCTGCGCTAGAAGGCAGGGCGGCAGCAAAGAGGCTGGCTCTGCCAGGCTCTTCACTCTTGTTGAGGGGGTACGCCCCCGCTTTGCCATGCTAGCCCAGGCAAGGACATAGTTGAGCTGTGTATAGTGGCATACCCAAGCATTGGGAAGTCGGGCGCGACGGGACCCTGTTGAAAAGCTTTCGGGCCTGGGTACGCAACCATCACGTCCGCACACTCATCATTCGGGCTGGTATTAGAACAGAAAGGTAATGCGTTTCTTCCCATCTGATTCCTTGTCTCTCTTTTGCGTCTTTCCGCTTGATAGAATAAGTTTTTTTTGTTTTCCTTATTGTAGGCACGGACTTTGGCTTCGCCATGGCGGCAATGCTTGCCTTCCTTTTCCCCTTGGCAGCCGTCTGCAGTTGCTTCCCAGGCGAGCCCACCGAAAACGGGGCATTTTTCGGCCTGGTTGGCGCAAGAAGAAGGCAACGCACAGCGCCTTCGTCAATCCGCGATGAATTGGTAACTTTTGAAAACAGTGTGTTAAGGTGTAGTAGAGTGGAATGGAGGGGAAGGGGTGTAGGTTTGGTGGAGGGAGGTTTTTTAGGTGAAGTGGATTGGAATGGAGGTGTGTTAGGTGGATGGAGTGGAGTGTAATGTGGGTTGGGGTGTTGTTGGGGGGGGGTGTTTTTTTTCTTTTTTTTTTTTTATTTGTTTTTTTTTTTTTTTTTTTATTTTTACTTTTCTTTTCCTTTCCTTTCCCTTTTTCCTTTTCTTTTTTCTTTTTCTTTTCTTTTTTCTCGTTTTTCTTTTTTTTTTTTTTTTATTTTTTTTTTGTTTTTTGCATTTTTCCCATGTCTGCTGCCACCCATTCTCTTATCAAGTCATTTGGTCTGTTTTTTATCTTGTTGCCTCCTTCTTTATTTTTTCTATTTTCTTTCTTTGTCTTTGGGCTTTTCTTTTCGTCTTGTATTACGTTTGTCGTTGGACCGCCCTTTTGCTGTGTTTCTTTCCTTAGATTAGGGAGTATTAATTACTCTTATGTCATGTTGTCTTGTTCCTTTTCTTCTTTTTTGCTTCTTCCGCATCCTATGTTCTTATTCTTATTTCTATTTCTTTTATGTTTTGCACGTGCTATAGAACTTGTTTTGTTTTTTCTTTGTTGATCTTTTCCTTATTTCTTTCTGGTTATTTGCTGTTTTAAGTAGCTGAATTTTCGGTAGCATTTGCTGATTTTTTTGGTTTTGTTGTCATATCTTTGATGTTTTGTCGAATAGTGGGCAGGAGTTGGCACTGCTCGAGACACATAAGGACTAGTTGGGGGAAAGAAGGGGGAACAGAAACCGATGGAAAGGCTGGAGCACACGTGGTGCCGGGTTTTCAAAGTTGTTCGATTTGTCTTTATAATGAACGTTGAGAATATGCATCTAGCCTGCTTCCTTTTAGAGTGGCTATTTCTTCTGTTTCTTAATGGTTTTTCGTCGATTTGGGTTTGGATAATTATTGGGGTGTCTTATTCTTTTGCGATGGTTTTAACTTCTATTTTATATACATTTGTCACTTAAAAAATCTATGGTTCTATTTCACTCTCCGGAAAGCGCTAATATGTGTGTGTTTAAAGTGTACTTCCTGCATCTGCATTGGATGTCGGAGTCGTGATGTTATTGATTCCTGTTTTTTGTATATTTGTTATTACGTATAACTAGTAATAGAGAGGTGTGGGTTTTCTTCTTGAATTTTCTTAGGAAGTGAAGTGTGCTTATTGCTCGTCAAATTGAATGCTTTCAATCGTTTCATCCTTATTCTAGGGGTGTGCAAATTTGACGGTTTTTTTTCTGGATTTTGCTTTCATTTCTCTTTCTCTTTGGTGTGTTGAACCAAACGGATGTCTTTTTCATATTTACGTTTCTGCTGTTTTCGATATGTGAATTGCTTATGCATTGCATCCTGTACTTACTTTGTATTGTACAAGAGAAGACTGTTTCTTTTCGTTTCGATAATTTTTTTTATGTTCACTATTCCATTTTTATAGAGTTTACGTGTTTCATTATATCTATTTCGTTTCTGTTTTTGGAATGCTCTGGTTAAATTGGGATCAGGAGTTTAGTCTGTCAGCTGACAGGGCTTACGGGAAACTGTTGGGGGCCGGTTATACTTTTTTTCTCTATTTTAACTTTTTTTGTTATTTCTAATAGAAATTCTGAGGAATTTCAGGTGTGTATTAGCTAGATGGAGTGGAGGTGTGTTAGGGAGGCTGAGGGGATGGGTAAGTGTGTGATTGGTCTTCTTTTTCATTTTTTTTCTTTTCTTTTTTTCTCAGTTGTTTCATTTTTTGATTCTTTTTTTGTATGTTATTTTTTCTTTTTCTGTTTCGCTTTTATTTTTCTTTGTTTCTTTCTTTTCCTCCCTTTTCATTTTCTTCTTTTCTTTTGTATTTTCCTTTCTCTTTTCTTCTTCTCTCGTTTCTTTTTTTTTCTTTTATTTTTCTTTGTTCTTTTGCTTTTTTCCTTTTTTGTTTTTTCTTTTTTTTTTCCTTTGGTCTTTTCTTTTCTTTTCCTATTTTTATTCTGTTTTCCTTTCCAATTAGTTTTTTTCTTTTTTTTTCTTGTTGTATCTTTTCTTTTTCGGCCTGTTCTTTTTTTTTTTTCTCTTTGCTTTTCTTTTTCTTTTCCTTTTCTGTTTCTTTTCTGCCCCTTTCTTTTTCTTTCTTTTGTCAGATGGAGGGGAGTGTAGGGGTGGTTATTTGTACGCTAGGGGGTTGGGAATGGGATGGTAGGGATGGTGGGTTTGGGGGTTGTTTGGGGGGTGTGTGTGGGGTGGGGGTTTTTTTATCTTTTTTTTTGTTTTATTGTTTTTTTTTGTGTTGGTGGGTGGTCCTCTCCTTCTGTGTGTTTCTTGGCGTCGTGGTGGTCCCTTTCGTCTCCTCCCTTCTAGTTCTCTGCCCCTTCCGTTTCTCTTGTCCCCTCTCCCCCCCTTCCCCCCCTCTTCTTTTTTCCCATTCAGATTTCCCAGGAAAGGAGGAGAAGGTGGACAAATTGAACGAGCCACAAGAATAGCATGATGCCCCCCCTAGTATGTTGTTAGCTTGTGGTGTGAGTTGAAATTGCGATTGCCAATACTGTGTTGACATATCAAATTGAATAGAAGCGTGATATCTCCATTGTACAGCTCATCTTTTATGTAACATCCATTACAATAAGTGTACCAAGTCTGTGATCCTCTTGGTCCACCAGAGGCAGGTGGATTTGTTGCTTGTAATATTTTCCGCACAGTCCACTACCACCTCAATTTTCTACCACCTCCCATCATGAATGTTTAATAATAAAGGACACACCTCACGAAGTGTTCGAACGTTACATAGAGCAGCGTCAGATAGGCAAACAGGCCAATAAATAAAGGGCACGCCTTACCAAATGATGGAAGTTGCATAAGAGCTGCGTCTGATGGGTAAACAGACCAATTAAAATAAAGGACTCACACACAGTGACGAACGTTACATATGAGCTGCGTCGTATGGGTAAACAGGCCAAGACAAATATAGGACACGCCTACCAAAGTGATGGAAGTTGTATAAGAGCCGAGTTGGATGGGTTAACAGGCCAATTAAAATGAAGGACAAACCTCACAAAGTGACGAACGTTACATTGGAGAAGAGTCGTATGGGCAAACAGGCAAAGACAAATAAAGGACACGCCAAACTAAGTGATGGAAGATGCATAAGAGCCACGTCGGATGGGTAAACAGGAAAATTAAAGTGGACACACCTCACAAAGTGACGAACGTTACATTTGAGAAGCGTCAGATGGGCAAAACAGGACACGACTATTGGAGTTCTGTGGATGCGATAGAAGCCAAGGAGCGCGACTTTGATTATCTAGAACTGTGTTACAATAGATGCTTAGAACAAGAGGGTGGTAGGAGCCCCCTATGGGAGATGTAGGTTGCCGGTATTGAGAGACACGTGAAGACAGGTAGAACCATAAAACAGCTAACGCTGACACTCTACCTGTTTTAACTGTCAAAGAAATTATCATATCAGAAAATCTCACACCAAAGGACACAATGAACTCAAACTAAAAAATTCCTACTAGAAGAATAATAGCTAAACTCAAGCCCCACAGTAGATAAGTCGAAGAACAATGACAGGAAATATTTTAATTCACCCAATGCCTAGACAAAACAACTAGCACTGAATTTAAATTCATTCCAAGCGAAGTGAAAGTAATTTGCACCCTGGGAAAAGCTTCTAGGACAAAACCTGCACAACTCAAACACACAATACAACTGCCAATACAATGCAGATGTATACAATAAAAAGCACTCAGAAGTCTGCCGGCATCAACATGTAATACACAAGATGACAACCTGTCTAAGAGCTACCGGCGAGGTAGTCTTTACTAGGAACCCAGGGCCTGATGGATGGAATGGGGTGGGATCAGGGTGAGCCATGTACCGGATCCCACCAAGTACGTAGGCATGTACGTGTGGTACTGTCCAGGGGTACTGAATAACTGAACTACAGTAGGCCTAAGAGATATGCAGCAGCCTTCAGATCTTTATTTAGCTACACACCCTGTCGTTAACCACAGTGAGAGCGCCACGTCCTACTACAGAGAGTGCAGCAAGGGGCAGTAGACCTGCACGAAAACACAACTATGCAGAAAATCACTGCAGAAAATCAGACGTGACTGAAAAAATCACTACATGCCGCTTTGGGCAGTCTTGCCTCCTTTACTTTGGTCTAGCTCCCCCCCCCCCCCCCCCCCCCTCAAGGGGCAAGGGACCAGCCAAGTAGAATACAAAAAATCAATACCAGGGTTGTTCAGGACGCTGCGTCCCCCGTCGCAGAGCCAACGTGGGTCTGTTGCGTCGCAGGACGCAACGTGGGGAGGGTCCGTTGACCAGAAGGAAGGGTCTGTGGCTATACAATTGGTTGCGTCTCAGGCAGCAGAGCTGGGGGTCCTCCTGATCAATACATGCGCTTTGCTATGAGGGAGCACTAGCTCTGATCTAGGTCTAAGCGGCGTATCTTGGTCCCTTGGTATGGTACCCCCCCTAAGGAGGATGACCTTGGGGGGGTCCCTTGGAATGGTACCCCCCCAAGGGAGGAAGTCCTTGCAGAAGCCTTGGTTAGCTCGGAGGCGGCTCTGCTAGTCCTGTTGTCGGCAGCACGCTTGTGCTTGTCGGTGACATCCTCTAGGCCCCTCGCCTTCAGCTTAGCCTTCACTGTCTTTAGGTAGGTGTTAAGGAAAAGAGCCGTTGCCTCAAACCTCTGGACCTTGTCGAAGTCATCTGCTTGTAGCTGTTTCCATTGGGCAGTTGTCTCCGTAACCTGAGTGGGGGAAATGATCATTCTGCGTTGATGTAATATTGTTGGATGGAGTTATTGCTGGCACATGTTTGCCAGAGCTGGCAGTGACTAGGGTGGTACCACAGGGTGCAAACGCTTGGGTTGAAACATATGTTATTTGTTGTTTCATGACCACGCCCCCTAAAATTGCATTTACGTTATCAAGGCCAAGCTTCTTATTTGGATACTAACCACATGACCAGTAAATTTCAGTGGTGCAGTAAAGTATTTTGTCGCTTCCCTTACCTTCAGCTTCGACCGTGCCGCCCCCCCTTCCTTCTTGTACACCTTCGAGAAAATCTGGAAAGAGCTCGTCGGTTGCAATGTCTTGGCATGAGCCTTCAATTCATCGTCAGACATCTTGCTCAATCTCAGCTCTTGTAGACTCGCCACAAACTCCAAGTTGGGGGTTTCTGGAGAATGAGGGTGGGGTTGCTCCCCAGGCTGTACAGCGAACTGCCTAACGACTGTACTAAGACCAGTCCCGACGGGGCTTGGCTGTAACGGAGAAGCTGTCAGAGGCTTGCTCAAAAGGTTACGCACAGGGGAGCTGTTCAACAACAACGTGGCTGCACTTTCGCCAGACTTCATGCCATTGATATCTGCTTTGGACGGTAGGCAGCCACCCCAAACAGAGTCCTTCACCTGGGGGATCTGTGTGCACGGGTAGTGGAGTGGGATGTGTTAGTTTGTTGGTTGGGTAGGCTGTACGATTGTGGAATAACAAACAGGCTTTAGACGGCTGGTGGGTCAAACATGTTGGGGTGGGTGAGGGTGGGGAAGCTTTGATGGCCAGAAGGTCAAACAAATTTGTGTGTGTGTGTATGTTTGTAAAAAGCAGGCTTCTGAAGGCTGTAGTGTCAAACAAACAGGAATGGGGCCACGCTTCTAAACCTAAAATCAACTGACACAAACCTTCATCAACGCCTTGAATTGGGTCCAGTTACTTGCGCCTTCCCAAGCCCAAAGGGCCTCCAGCGAGCCTTGCTGCTCGATGTACTTCTTGACATGGACGATGAACCCACTCACGAAATCACACCTTCGCTTCCTCAGATTGTCCCTTTCTGCTTTTGTCAGGTGGTTTGTAGCATCTTGTTCAGAGTACCTAACCAAAAGCATTTTAGAAGACTGTGAGTGAAAGGTACACCATATATTTTTCACAATATGCAAGAGGAGCCCAGGCCTCAAAAGTTTCAGTGATGCCGGGTAATGCCGATAGTTTTTTCAGAGAACAGGGCTGTATTCGCATGTATCATGGCGATATTTAAAGGTACATTACACGTCATTCTGAGTACCTCATTTAGGGGGGGGGGGGGGGAGGGGGGGGACAGCCCTCATTTTTGTGTGTGCTAACTTTTTACTCAGACCTCCAAATGACATTCTGAGACCACCCATAAGTAGGCCGTGGTAAGGGTGGTCAATTGGCACCACTTTGGACCTCTAAGCACTCTATTTATGCCATGCTTGTTCTAATGATCCTGCCGTTTTTGTCCCCCCCCCCCCCCCCCCCCCCCCCCCCCCCCCCCCCCACTCCACCCACCCACATACACACACCACACCACCATCACCAACACACACAAGCCACTCCCACCCCGTCCCACCCACCCCTTGCCATATGAAAACAACACTCCCACCAACGTTGTTTGCATTACCATCTAACGTCCGGTTTCTTCTCTTCCCAAGCCAACTCCAAGTCGGCCAATGGCGCCAGGGTGATAGGCTTCCCAACGGTATACAGGTCCCAGGCCTGTAGAAGAGTGATGCAAACATACAAATAAATGAATAAAGGAAGGTACAAATGGATGATGGGGAAGAACAACAAGGATACAAGGCTGGAGGAGGAGGGGGAGGAGAGAGGAGGAGGAGGAGGGGTTGGAATTGGAATTGGAGTTGGAGGAGGAGGAGGAGGAAGAGGAGAAGAAGGAGGAGAGGTACAAGAAGGGCGTACCTGGTGCAAAGTTGTCAAGTCGGAGAAGTAAGAAGCCGTTGGTTTGTACTGTAGGAGCTCCTGTTGTGTCCACTTTGCAGATCCATTTGGCCGAGGTACTGTAGCAGACATGGAAGACACGCCTGCCCTTGGCAGAACAGGTGTTGCTTCCACACTCAATAGGCCACCCACCAATGCAACAAAAGGTTGTGGTTGCGCTGTTGATGAGCTGGGTACATCCGTAGAAACTTGTGCCTGCCCTAACGGTGAAGCGTAATTCATCACGACAGCTTCAAGTCCCGACGCTGAGCCACCTAATAAATTGGAGGGAGGGTTGTTAGTATAGTTGGATCCCCCCCCCCCCCCCCCCCCACACACACACACACACTACTGCCTAGGGGCCCACACCACTGCCCACTACCCCCCATGGACCCACACCACTGCCCACTACCCCTCATGGACCCACACCACTGCCTACTACCCCCCATGGACCCACACCACTGCCCTCTACCTCCCATGGACCCACACCACTGCCCTCTACCTCCCATGGACCCACACCACTGCCCTCTACCCCCATGGACCCACACCACTGCCCTCTACCCCCCATGACCACACATGCCCTCTATCCCATGGACCCACACCACTCCCTCACCCCCTATGGACCACACCACTGCCTACTACCCCCATGGAACCCACCACCCACTGCCCTCTACCCCCCATGGACCCACCACCACATGCCACCTACACCCCCCATGGACCCACATTCCAATGTTTTGGCTCACTTTTATTCTACCCCCCAGACAACACCACTGCCTACTACCCCCCATGGACCCACACCACTGCCTTACACCCCCCTCTATGGTTACCCCACACTGCCCTCTACCCCCATGGCCACCCACACCACAGCACTGCCCTCTACCCCCATTGGACCCACACCACTGCCCTGTACCCCCCATGGACCCACACCACTGCCCTGCTACCCCCCCATGGACCCACACCACTGCCCTCTACCCCCCATGGACCCACACCTACTGCCCTCTACCCCCCATGGACCCAGACTACAAACACACAACCCCAATAAAAGCACCCACCTCCTTGCAGAAATTTTGCTAGCATAGCGAAGATCCCCTTCTGGTGCTCTTGGAGGAGCTGCTCGAGCTTCCCAAGGGGTTTGGTCATAGAGCACCGTCTTTCCTTGAAAGCTTCCACAGCCTTCTGGAACTCGGGACATTTTCTCATGTGCACCAGAAGTGGGTCTGGAGATGAAGGCTCTGGCGTTGAAGGCATCTGAAGCTCTGCTTCCAGATAGATGGCATCTTGTATCAGAACCTCAGCCAAACGTACCAGCATGGCATGGCAGTTGCGTGGGGATTGCTTGGATGTGATGCATGCATCTACTTGATCGCTGAAGTCTTTGAACCAGGGGTACACGTGATGGCGAAGCGCATCCTCCATGGCTTGATCTTCAAAACCAATTTCGTAACGCTGATCCCAGTAGGCCTCCTTAGGTGGGACATCAACACCAACTGTATACCCAGCCAATGCTAGAAGAGCCTCCTTAGGGGCAAAGGTTGCATAGACTTCAGTGACAACCTCGCCCCCCCAATTACCAATCCGCCGATTAGCATCAAGGGGGGCCCTGGAAAAGCAAAATTGGAAAGCAAGGGGTGATGTTAGACTACTTGTCACTCGCTTGTGTCTGTATAGTATGTTTGCTCATGTGCCGGTTTCGACTGTGTACGTGTGTGCTTGCAGTTTGTCTGTACATAGTACTCATGGTGGCTAACGTACGTGTACCAGTCACGTATGTATGCGTGTGTGGTAGCATGCAGTTTTGTCTTTACACTACACGCATTGTGGCTCCGGTACCTACCCCATCAAATCAGCAGCCTTGGCTCCACCAGCTCGAAAAGCATGACAAACTTTGCTGGTGCAGATGTCAGCATTGATGAGCAAGGGCTTGATCCGTTCCCTACAGGTTTGGTATGAAACAGTCTTGCCCAGTTCCTTGCCTGCCTTGTTCGCACCAAACAAACTGAAGCCCACCCATGCACCCCACTCCTTGTGGGGAGAGGGAATCACCCTCTTGCCACAAGTCATCTGCATGAAAATCATTCTGGCTACAGAGTGGACAGCGCACTTGTAGATGCACTTGCCCCTTGCGATCGACAAATACTTAGCACGATTGTCTTTGCCTGTCTTGTTACCCCTCAGGATGAAATGGAAGACCCAGAAGGTGGAAGGACCCACGTCTGTCCTCCTGTCTGGGGGCATCATGTGTGCAAATCGCACAAGAAGAACGTCATCATTCCGGGCCAACGATTGGTGGCAAAAAGCCATCATAGCACTACATGAGACATAGGATGGGTTATTTGTTAGATGGTGTTGAGAGGTGCAGCATGGTGTTGAGAGGTGCAGCATGGTGTTGAGGGGTGCAGCATGGTGTTGAGAGGTGCAGCATGGTGTTGAGGGGTGCAGCATGGTGTTGAGAGGTGCAGCATGGTGTTGAGAGGTGCAGCATGGTGTTGAGGGGTGCATATTATTGAGTGGACTGCTCACTTCCAGTCCAGTTCCGGCAATGAAGGTCAGCCATGAGCTGTACAGCCTGAAAATGAATGACGCTGGCAGCTCGGAACCGGCAGCAGCGAATCTAGGGAATCTAGTCACCATCCCTTTTTTGTTTGCTGTTGAAATCGAGATCTCGAAAAGCCACTTCGATCAGACTAGAGATAATAGAAGCAGTCTACAGCAATAATCTAAAAGTGGATTTCAGAAGGATTACTCCTTCGCCTGGAAATCGCGGGAGGAAGACCACGGGAGTAAGAATCTGAGTTGAGTGACATACAGGCTAGCCTGCATCAGATACGCTTGAGGTACGCTCGCGGCGCGTGGCTTGACAATTTGAAGCTGATCTGAAGCTGCTATTGAATTCGCTGCTGACCAGCTTGGTTTCAGATCGCACCAGCTTCGTTTCAGATCGCAACTCGCAGTTCCGGATGACATAGTGCAGTCTGCGGATCTGCTCTAATGTTTCAACAGCGCCGTTTAGTGGGACTTAGTTAATGTAGTCAGTGTATATCCGGTTTTGAACCGAGTTGGGGTGTGATTTGTGGAGGGGTAGGGTTGGTGGGGATGTCGATTTGGATGGATGTGGATGCCCGTATTCTTGCCACGCAATGCGAATCTCGCATCCTGTCACATATGTGCGCACCACGTAAACCATATCGTAATATATCGCACTCGACAGGCTTGTAACGTATTAATGTAACGTATTAATAATTGCGGAATATTTACAGGTCACGAGGTACACAAATGCGTGTCGCTACGTCGTGCCAGGAGACAAGAATCAGTCAGGTAGTCAGAACCAGAGTCTCTGGTCAGAACGAACCAAGCTGCTTCGCGATAATATCTCCCAAGCCTGTCAGCTGGAACCCGACCTACCTGAACGTGGAAGGGCCTCTCGAACTGTTCATAGGAAACAATTAATTGGGGGCATAAATAGCTGCGGAATTGCGGAAACATGGGTCATGCGCATCGAAGAGGAAGACGGAGGGGTCCATTTTATAACTGCTGCCCTACAGTTTCCAAATAGATTCCGAATAGTTTCTTCCAAGGGAGCAGTTTACCGTGACATGGGGGTTCCAAGTTTACAACTACTCCCCTCAAGATTCCGATTAGTTGCTCCCTAGGGACCAGCTTCTCGTGGCATGGGGGTGCCCAGTTAACAACTCCCCCCCCCCCCCCCCCCCCCCCCCCCCCACACACACACACACACACACACATATCAGCCTGAATACACTCCAGAGAGTGGACAGAGATGCTTGCGTGAAACAGACGCGCCAATCTATACACGGAGACGAGAATAACGTTACAAGCACTGGAGACCCATCAAGGGACACCAGCGGTGAAAGGGGCGGCAGCCTGGAACCTAACAGGGTACAGGCTATACAGCGCGTGCCAGTGGAACCGGTGACGCAGCCAACAGGAAGCTGTCACTGAGTCATGAAGGATGACACAGTCTACGGGAAGCTGGCAGAGCAGATAGTTCTAAGGAAGTACATAAGTAGTCACCAAGTCATAAAACGCGTGAGAGCACCGCAATTCATGCTGATAACACACACACACACACACACCCCACCCACCAACCCACCCACCCACACCCAAACACCTAAACAAGAACACTAGTAGTTAGTCTAGACTGCAACTTCCCTGCAGCTTCACATATCTTTTGTCCCTTAAACTATGAGAGCCCACAGGTGCTTCCTTCCCCAGTCTTGACCTAAACGATCTTATTATCTAGTCCTTGACTAAGCTCTAGTGATATACTTACTTTTATATATTTTAATTATTTCTCTTTAAAAGCCCCTTATTTGACTCCAGGAATTATTGATTACAAGAATGCCTTGAGTTGGGGGGGGTGTGTTGAAGACCGGATCATATACCGGCTACTGAGTGACTTAGAGAAGCCAGTGTCTGGTCAGTCTTACTCTGCACTGTGCCCGTGTCTGTATGGCCACGAGCACAGCCGTGCAGTACTGCTGTACTGCCAACTGCTACTATATCAAACCGCTACTGCGGCTTCTAGCTATCTTCACTCTATGTAATGAGCATACCGATTAAGTGTCTGCAGTCTCACTCTAAAGAATACTAAAAAAAAAGGTGTGTCGAGGACAAACAAACCAAGCTCCCAACCACCGTTTGGGTGGCGTAGGTATTAAACCCCCAGCAGGACCCAGATCTCAACCACTAATAGTGGCGGAGGTAAGAAGCTAACAAATGAGAAGTCACAAGATCTGGGTCTGGGTCCTGCTCTAGGGGGTTTAATACCTACGCTACCAAAACGGTGGTTGGGAGTTTGGTTTGTTTGTCCTCGACACACCCCTGATGTAATGGGGTTTTTTGCTTTTTGGGTGCTTTTTCTTTTTGTTTAAAGCACAGAGTCTCATACTCCCTCGCGGTGTCAAGTAGACTTAAACATGAAATGTAATGTAATATAACAAGAAAAAAAGGAGAATAAATTACTGTGCCACTAAGCAGTCCAGGGCTTCCTGCATTGCTCTTCTACAAGTAGAAAGATAGTCGGCTAGGATGCTCCAAAAAGTGTTAGTGCTATTTCCATGCATTAAGGTTCTGAACCGCATTACTCGAATGTAACAATTTCAATTTCAATTTCAATTAAGGTTCTGAATGTGGAATCGCAGAACTCCACATTCCATACGGTATTCTCGGACGTGCCTATAGATATCTGTAAACAACTTCTGGTAGCGCACTATAACAAAACACCATAGTTCAACGTACACTAACTTATACAGCAATAGGGATGATATTAAATGCATAGCAAGACTACTTCTTCAAGCTCACAATTTCAATGTCAAATCAGAAAGGAGTACCTCTCGATAGAATTTGGTAGAATTTGCAGGTGCTGTGATATGATGGTTGACGGTAGAAGAGTAATCGAAGATGAAATGCATTTCATATTATAATGTCCGTTATACGCTGATTGTGACAACTATCCGTCCCTTGCGCTACCTGGAGGTGGCGACGAGATCCCCGAGGAAGGGGAACTGCCTAAACCGTTAAACACGTCCGCGCCCTTCGCGCGTCCTTCAGGCTATTCGAGTCGCCTGGAAGGTCAATACGAATCGACGGGTTTATCGCCAAACCGCGGGAGAATGTAGGATACTTCAGCCCGAGCTTAAGCATCTGAGGCCAGAAAATAGAGAGGTTCAATTCCTTTCCCTCCTGATACTTTATATCAAGTTAAGACGTCTTTCCAACGTCACACTGATGATATATTTTTTTGTTTGTTGAGAAAATGAACATTGAACTTAAATTGGTGGATAAAAACTCCATTACGAAACTGGTCATGAATCCTGATTCCTTTGAAGGTTGGAAATACTTAATACTATTTATGAAAAATGCAATAATAATCGCACAATTAAATTATCCTCCCAGATGAGATGATAAAAAACGATTGCTTGGGGTTAAGTTCATCAGTGCTTTTTCTTTTTAAACCTTTCCTATACGGTTGGGCAAATCCCTTTAGCCTTCTTGGCCTACCCCTGGGCTGTAACATACACCCATCCATCCATTCATTGAGCCGGTACATAGTCACATCCATCCATTGAGCCGGTACATTGTCACATCCATCCATTGAGCCGGTACATTGTCACATCCATCCATTGAGCCGGTACATTGTCACATCCATCCATAGACCCGGTACATTGTCACATCCATCCATTGAGCCGGTACATTGTCACATCCATCCATTGAGCCGTTCATTGTCTCATCCATCCATTGAGCCGGTACATTGTCTCATCCATCCATATAGCCGGTAAATTGTCTCATCCATCCATTGAGCCAGTACACTGTCACGTCCATCCATTGAGCCGTTCATTGTCTCATCCATCCATTGAGCCGGTACATTGTCTCATCCATCCATTGACTTTGCCTTTTCGCATCCCATAGTATGCGCGAGTGCACAAGCCAGCTAGCTGTCGGTATGTCGTTCCCTAGTGGCAGGCTGACGCTATGACCTAACCTAGTTAGGTTGACTATCTATACGAGCCCCCAGGTTCTTGATTTAATCAAGATATCTCTTGAAAATGACGGCTGGGTGACGGCGAACTTATTTCATCAAATTTGAAATTTTGAAATTGTTACGCCTTGCTACGGGGCGTGAGGTTCAAGGGACCTTCCCATTCGCTTGGACTCGGGGATTTTTAGTTTTTGAAGTTGTGAAAAAAATCACTCCAGGAGGTGGGGCTCCCGACACCAGCCAGCGACCAGGAGGATTCAGTTCGATTGGCGTTGCCCCTCCTACAATAAAGTAGGCGCACTTACGAGATATCAACCCTCGACCAAACGAACATTCACAACTACCCCTACTGAGAGTTTTGCTTTCACAGTCAGCTTCTGCGCCTAAGCTCGGTCTACCGCAATATAGCGGGTCTTATGTTTTAATTACCTACATCTGCGTGCGATTTGCGTTCGGTACTGTAGAATGTGGGTACAGTATAATAGCTTTGTCACTACCGATGTTTAAAGAAGGACACATGAACCAGGGTACTACATGTTGTCAAAAAGCGTGCGCAAAATCACGCTGCTGCGCGCGCTTTGTAGTACCCTGATATGAACCATGCAATCAAACGAACAGGAACGTGTAATGAAGCATTCATAATTGGAGTAGTCAGGTATCTCACAATTTAGCTTACAACGAAACCCGTGGCCATTATGCTCAGTTGGCCTATGTAAAAAATTGAAAATGTAAACATCCAAGAATTGGCGCAATAACCTCGTCGCAATGACCTTGTCGCAAGGACGTGCCCAGTAGGATTAAGGGAAGGACGGGCCCAAGCACACTTAAGGGGGTTCGAACCTCGCACCTGCCTCGAAATATGCCCTTTGCTCTGCCACTGAACCATTGGGTTCTGATCGGGTATGGGCCTGTCTGTAGATCAAAACTGCCCCCCTGGCTTAATCCACCTTTCACAGAAACGCCAACAAAATAAGAAATCAGTTACACCATGCCTCTGCCTCTGGGGCCTCAGGGCTACTGACAGCGGTCGGCTGAGTCAGACATATGTAGAATACTAATATACTGTACTGTACTGCCTAAATCTTGGGCCTCAGGGCTCCTGACAGCGGTCTGCTGAGTCAGACACGTGTAGAATACTAATGTACTGCACTGTACTGTACTGCCTATCAGGGGCCTCAGGGCTGACCTGCAGTGCAGTGACGTTCTAGCCGCCGCGTCTGCCGTCACACAATTCCTTCCCCTCACAGTTGGGCAAGTCTCTTTTAGCCTATTTGGCTTTCCCCTGGACTGTAACATACATGCGCAACAAGATTTTGAAACCGGATGCGTCTCCTGATGCAGCGCTTGGAGTCCCCCAGAACAAGCCTGCTACCCAGTACCACGTCCACACCAGAATACATGACGCCCGCTAGGTCGTCGTCAACCGCGATGGTAGCTTGTCCAGTTGAGGTAGGAGACCGCTCCCCACCCGCGTACGACGGGCTCCCTTGACACCACGCCCCACCAGGCGTTATCATTACCTTTCATGACGCGCGCTATTGCGCTCTAGCGCGCAAAGTTTTGGAGCCTGGCTGCGCGATTGACGCAATTTTATGAACCCCCTCTGGGCGCAGCGCACAGATTTCCGTTTTGAGTTGAATTAAAAGCTCAACCCAAAAGGAGGCAGTTGCGTCAAAAGCGCAGCCCAAAATGTCAAAATGTAGTACCCTGGTCGAAACGCATGAATGCAATTGTACAACTATTGGTATCGGCCATCTCACCGAGCTCTCCAAGACGACTGGCACAATTAATAGACAATTATTGAAGTGTCACACACGAACACCAAGGATATCAAATATTCCCCACAAATTTGCCAATAAGAAAGCTCATATGTAGCAATGTCACGTAAATGGTGGTCCTTCTGAAGGAAACACAGACATGATGCCTTATTTAAGTCTAATATGCGTCCTATATAAGTCCCCAACCTATTATTGTTGCTGCTGGCGGCTCAATGGCAGAGCTCCTTGAACAACGTAGGTGCCGGGTTCGAATCCCCACTGGTGCGCTTAAGTCCTCGCCGTCGCTGTCAACCGCCATGGTAGCTTTGTCCAGGTAAAGTAGCAGCCCGTTCCCTACCATAGTAAGACGGGGCTGCCTTAATACCACGCCCCACCAGGCGTTATCATCACGTTGCTGCTGGGGGGCACAAGCCCCAGCACCAGCACCACAACAAGCACTACCACCAGCACCACACTACCACTACCACAAGAAGCCCTAGCACCAGCACCACAACAAGCACTACCACCAGCACCACACTACCACTACCACAAGAAGCCCTAGCACCAGCAGTGGTGCTGTCTGTACCATCACTGTGCCAGTGATAGCAGGAATGCCACACCCCGTCGAATCCAGTGGTCCTGAGGCTGGTCGCTTGGGATCATGAGTTCCATCACGAAGTTGGTCGAGTGGCCAGTTGTGGCCAACACACCACGCCTCTCCGGAGTCACGTACAAGGGGCACTCGTAGTGTGGGAAGGTCTCCTGCTTGTCCTCCTCGCATGGCACCAGCATCATGTAAGGCGCGGGGCTAAAGAGAACCTTGGGTAGAGACTCTTCAAGCTGGGGTGGGTGGGTGGGTGGGGTGTTGGGGGTTGGGTGGGTGTGGGTTGTGGGTGTGTGTGGGGTGTTGGGTGGGGTGTGTGGGGGGAGGGGTTGGGTGGGTGGGTTGGGGTGCTGGGTGTTGGGTGGGTGGGTTGGGGTGTTGGGGGTTGGGTGGGTGGGTGGGGGGTTGGGTGTGGGGTTGGGTGGGGTGTGTGGGGTTGTGTGGGGGGAGGGTTGGGTGGGTGGGTTGGGGTGATGGGTGTTGGGTGTGTGTGTGGGGGGGGGGGTGGGGGGAGGGGGGGTGTTGGGAGGGAGGGTGTTGGGTGGGTGGGTGGGGGTGGTGTGTGGGGGGTTGGGTGGGTGTGTGGGGATTGGGTGTGGGGTGTGGGCGGGTGGGGGGGTGGGGGGTGGGTGGGTGGGGGGTGGGTGGGGGTGTTGGGGGTTGTGGGTGTGGTGTGTTGTGTGTGTGAGATGTGGGGGGGGAGGGGGGAGGGGTGGGGTGGGTCGGTGGGGGTGGGGTGTTGGGGGGGGTTGGTGTGTGTGTGTGTGGTGTGTGTGTGGTGTGGGAGGGGAGGGGGAGGGGGTTGGGTGGGTGGGTTGGGGTGTTGTGTGTTGTATGTGTGTGTGTGGTGGTGGGGGGGGGAGGGGCATGTGTGTGTTAAAAAAATCGGCATGTATGTGGACTGTGGTGTAGCTCCATCACCCAAATGCATTGGGGTTGGTGAGATGGATTAAAAATCGCCAAAAATAGAATAATAATGTGCAGGGAAAGAGGAAACTATATTATTATTTATTACAAGGCGTGAGGTTTGGGGGGCCTAGGGGTTCTCAAGGGTGCAACATAGCATGTCCCAAACAATGCGACGAGAATCGCACAAAGAAATTGAATAATCACTGTAACACGAACTCAGGGCCCCCGTTGGTAAAACGATTGTTTGGGGGTCAGTTCATCACTGTTATTTTCTCTTTAGCCCCTCCTGATATCACGGTTGGGCAAGTCCCTTACGCCTATTTGGCTACCCCTGGACAGTAACAACACGCATACCTGCATCGAGTCGGTCCACCTAACGTCCTAAACACCCATCACTCACCAACAACACCCACCGCTACCACGCACCACCAGCACCCACCACCCACAACGTCCTAAACACTGACCCTTATCAGGTCCACCTAATGTCCTAAACACCCACTACCAACACCCACCACCAACACCCACCACTACCACCCACCAGCACCCACCACCAGCACCACTCCCCCACCACCAGCGAACCACCAACAACCCAGCACCCCACCCATTCCAGCATCGCACCCACCATCCACACCATACTATGCATTACACTGAATCCGAGTATTGTTTTTGCAAAACCGTGCACCCCCACCACCAGCATGCACCCACCACCAGCACCCACCACCAGCATGCATACCTGCATCGAGTCGTTGCACCAACGTGCACCCTCCACAAACATGCCCTGAATGTATTTTAGCACGAGTCTTCAGGCTTCTCGTTTCTTTGTACTCCACCCTGGCCCGCGGGAGGAATGGCACCCCTGGTCAACAGAATGGTGCTGAGGATCAATATCAATATCACGAGGAAATGGACAATTAATTGTGAGGACCATTTCAACAGAGGGACCACATACAATCGGGAGGTAATCAAATCATGAGGAACTAGAATTGTGAAGAAATCAAAAGGAAATCAAATCAGGAGGCAAGCAAATCAGAAGGAAATCAAATCACGGGGGAATCAAATTGTAAGGAAATCAAAAGGAAATCAAATTGTGAGGAAATCAAGAGGAAATCAAATCAGGTGATAATCAAATCATGAGGAAATCAAGAGGAAATCAGACCAGGAGGTAATCAAATCAGAAGGAAATCAAATCACAGGGAAATCAGGAGGAAATCAAATCCTGAGGAAATCAAATTGTGAGGATATCAAATTGTGAGGAAATCAAGAGGAAATCAAACCAGGAGGTAATCAAATCAGAAGGAAATCAAATCACGGGGAAATCGGGAGGAAATCAAATCATGAGGAAATCAAAGTGTGAGGAAATCAAGTGGAAATCAGATCAGGAGGAAATCAAAGGGGTGGAAATCCTTTCAATAAATAATACAATACAAAGAAGAAGAAAATAATAGTAAAAAGGGCCAGGTCAACTGACACTGCTTAGGCTGTACAAGAATGATTACGCGACAATCAATAATTGTTCCTTGATGGGGATCTTGTACTTTCGTGCGTAGTTCTGCTTCACACCCGTCAAGAAGGCATGGGTGAAGTAAAAGCCAGAAATCCAGTACACTGGAGGGGGGCCCTTATCAATCCAGGCCTCCGGTCATATGCACGTTAAGGATAGTTCGGTTAGTAGTGGGTATAGTGGGTGGAGTGGTTGGTATGGTTGAGGTTTATCTCGGGTGGAGTTGGTTTGGTATGGTTTGGGTATAGTTGGGTGGAGTCGGTTTGGTATGGCTTGGGTATAGTTGGGAGGAGTTGGTTTGGTTTGGTTTGGGTATAGTTGGGTGGAGTTGGTTAGGTTTGGTTTGGGTATAGTTGGGTGGAGTTGGTTTGGGTTGATTGGGGTAGAGTTGGGTGGAGTTGGTTAAGGTAGAGTTGGGTAGAGTTGGGTATAAGTTGGTTTGGTTTGGTTTGGGTGGAGTTGGGTAGAGTTGGTCGGGTAGTAGTTGGATGGAGTGGTTTGGTTTTGGTTTGGGCTGACTTGGTTTGCTTTGGTTGGTAGAGTTGGTGTGGAGTTGGTTGTTTGGTTGTCGGCGGGTTGGATTTGGGGGTAAGTTTGCTTGAGGTTCGAGAGGTTGTGGTAGGGGAGGCAACGCGTGCACTGGAGGGGTTACAACGAGTTGCTCAATTTGCGACGCGTTCGAAACCAACAAAGCCTGGGCATTGCTTTTTATTAATTGCATATTTTTTTGTATTATGTACAAGTTAAGTACTTCCACAAAACCAGTAGTATCGTAAAGCTTAAAGCATATAAAGTTCTACATGCTGACTAATACGTTACTACTTAGAGTACATAATAGCATAGAAAATATAATAAGTGGTGTCACATAATTTATATCAAAGGTCTATTATCGTTGTAATGGCTTAAAATTCTCATATGTTATACACATATATAAAGCATGTGCTGCCACAAGCTACATAAAGCTCTATTAAGTACCTAAATCTCATAGTGAATACAGCATTAGATAAAGTCATTATGCGATATAGAATGAAGATACGTAGTACACATATTAGTAACGCATGCCAGCTCCCATAACGTCTGATTTTACTCGTTCATAAAATGAAAATAACGTATATGGAATATGCAGGAAGTTTATTCCGTATATTATAACTGATAAAAAGGGGAGACAACATGATGTTAAAGGCTATTATCCAATTATAAATTAGTAATAAGTTGGTATACCGAATCCATAGCTAAAGTGTTCTAGGATTGTTACAGTATTCGAACAAACTCACACATAATAATAGATAGGCGAAGTATACACATATTCTGGAAAGTCTATTTATAATCGTATACATAATACGCATATTATTAGTACTACACTATCTATCAAGTCTGATTAACGTACTTATAAGAATTACGATTCGAATAAGTATTCCACATATATCACGGTCTCACTTACGATATTATAAAATATAAGTACAGTATACACATGCCTATTATAAATTCGTCTATTTACGTATTATTAAAATATATCATAAGTAGAACACACGCTATATCAAGTCTGAGTACGCGTATAGTACCAACAGTCTCCAGTATAGGCTTATACACCATATATAACGCAAAGTGCTAAAAGCTGTAATAAAGGTCTTATCCGTACATCCCAAATAAACAGGTCTCTATCTGCCGTTTACAAGTAGCATACATCTATTGGCGTACATGCCGTCTCGATAGATCGTCTTTTATGACTAGTCGGATACTTAGATAGGCTAGATAGAAGAGATCGCTAAGTGGTCGGCACGACAGATGGCATCTTGTCAATGAGGTCTTGGACGTATGAGCCCAGCGGTTTTTGGGAGGGGTAGGACTTGGACATCCACATAGAGGGCACCTTGCCGTCATACATGGCGTGGCCTAGTTGCTCCAAGTCATCGCTCATTAGCACGAGACCCTTTAGCGCCTGAAGGAATGGCAAGGGAAGGACGATGTTAGAGACAAGGCAAAGGACTCCAAATGTGCCCCAAGCTTGACGGTGGTGGTGGTGGTGCCCCCCCCCCCCCCCCCCCCCCCGCACACACACACCACCACCACCACCACAGACTGAGGCAAAGGACTCCAAATGTGCCCCAAGCTTGACGGTGGTGGTGGTGGTGGTGGTAATGGTGGTGGTGGTGGTGGTGGTGATGGTGGTGGTAATATAAATTGGTTAGCTCCTGATGCTCCCTGGAGTCCTTTGCCTCAGTCTGTGGTGGTGGTGGATCACTTACTTATGAACATCATGCCCCCCCCCCCCCCACCCACCCACCCACCACCACCACCTCCACCACCACCACACACACAAACAAAGACAAGGCAACTCGACGACAACTTCATCCCCATATTAGCTAATTAGCTACCTAATATTAGCTATACTAACTCACTCCTCCCTCTGCCTAGCCTGCTTTGCCTTATCTGATATCCCGTGCTGTTACAGACGACGTTAGAGACAAGGCGACCGGGTTCATGATCATGCAGTGTTTATTTAAGTTATCCCCTCCTGGAAATCTATTGTTTATCTTGATTGTTTGAGGTCGGGCAAGTCCATTTAGCCTAAGTGGCTACCCCTGGACTGTAACATACATACACTCAAGAGACAAGGCAAACATACATCAAAGAGAACATACATTAAAGGGACAAGGCAAACATGCCGTAAAGAGAACATACATTAAAGGGACAAGGCAAACATGCAGTAAAGAGAACATACATTAAAGGGACAAGGCAAACATGCAGTAAAGAGAACATACATTAAAGGGACAAGGCAAACATGCAGTAAAGAGAACATACATTAAAGGGACAAGGCAAACATGCAGTAAAGAGAACATACATTAAAGGGACAAGGCAAACATGCAGTAAAGAGAACATACATTAAAGAGAACATACATTAAAGAGAACATACATTAAAGAGAACATACAGTAAAGAGAACATACAGTAAAGAGAACATACAGTAAAAGGAACAAGGCAAACATACATTAAAGAGAACATACAGGAAATCGACAAGGCAACCCACCTTCTGCAAGGACTGCAAGCTAGAACATATACACATACACAGCTCACACATTAAAGAGAACATGCATCAAAGAGACAAGGCAAACATACAAAGACCATATACACATACTCAGAACACATACACAGAACATACAGGAAAGCGACAAGGAAACCCACCTTCTGCAAGGACTGCAAGCTAGAAGATATACACATACATAGAACATACAGGAAAGCGACAAGGCAACCCACCTTCTGCAAGGACTGCAAGCTAGAAGATATACACATACACAGAACATAAAGGAAAGCGACAAGGCAACCCACCTTCTGCAAGGACTGCAAGCTAGAAGATATACACATACACAGAACATACAGGAAAGCGACAAGGCAACCCACCTTCTGCAAGGACTGCAAGCTAGAAGATATACACATACACAGAACATAAAGGAAAGCGACAAGGCAACCCACCTTCTGCAAGGACTGCAAGCTCCTATGGACCACCTCCAACAGGCGGTTGAAGCGAACCAACTCCTGACACAACACGGTATTCATCGACTCGAAGTATTCCACGGGGTACTTGAACCTGCATACAAAGAAAGAGATGCAAGAATGGGGCAAAGGGAGATATAAGCTGGGAGGGACACACCACGGTATTCATCGACTCGAAGGATTCCACGGGGTATGAACCTGCATAACAAGAAAGATATGCAAGAATGGGGCTAAGGGGGAGATATGCTGGGAGGGACACACCACAGTATTCATCGACTCGAAGTATTCCACGGGGTACTTGAACCTGCAGAACAGCAAGGTTTTGGAGAGGTGAGTATAGTGCAAGGGGGGAGGGGGGGGGGGGGGGGGGGGGGGGGGGGGCTGGCAGGCCTCAATGCATGCAAGCAGGCTGCCACCCTCAACCGCTTGAACCTTGAAGTTCTGTGTGGGACAAGGAGATGCAAGAATGGGGCAAGGGGAGGGGCTGGGAAAGACAAGAGCCCGTAGTATCCCACCGGGTACCTAGACCTGCAGAACAGCGAGGTTTGGGAGAGGTGAGTATGGTGCAAGGGGGGGGGGGGGGGGGGGGGGGTGGGGGCTGGCAGGGCCTCAATGCATGCAAGCAGGCTGCCACCCTCAACCTTTTGAACCTTGAAGTTTTGTGTGGGACAAGGAGATTCAAGAATGGGGCAAAGGGGGGAAGGGGAGAGGGGCTGGGCAAGAAAAGAGCCCAAAGTTTCTCACCGGGTACTTGAACCTGCGGAACAACAAGGTTTTGGAGAGGTGAGTATAAGCAGCTAACATCAACTCACCGAACTGCTCCGACATCAAAAGGTGTGGGGACTCAGCAGCAAACATCAACTCACCTAACTGCTTCGATATCAAAATGTATGGTGACTTTGCAGCTAACATCAACTCACCGAACTGATTTGATATCAAAATGTGTGTGGTACAAGTTCAACAATAATGCATATCCCGAGAGGGGAACGATGATTACCCAGCGGTTCCATCACACTAACCACTCGCAACCTGTATAGTTCAACAGGGACTCAGCAGCAAACATCAACTCACCGAACTGCTTCGATATCAAAAGGTGTGGGGACGCAGCAGCAAACAACAACTCGTGGGGTTCAGTTCATCAGTGCTTTTTCTTTTTAAGCCCTTCTTATCACAGTTGGGCAAGTCCCTCTAGCCTATTTGGCTTCCCCTGGACTGTAACACACATACACCAACTCACCGAACTGCTTCGATATCAAAAGGTGTGGGCACGCGCTTCTGGATATCTGCGGCCGCTGCCCCTAGCAGCTCATCCCGCCCAGCCCCACCGCCAGAGGTGGCGCTGCCTTGCATAGATAGTAAGCTGCCTAATGTAAGGTCTGTGTCCTGCTGGTCCTTAGTAATGTCGGCGTTGGCATGCAGGCCAAAGACTTCGGGGTCAGCCACGATAGGGAGCGTCTTGATGTAGGTCACATACCTGTCGTGTTCTGACTCCGGCGGAGCGAAGTATAGGCCTGAAGGACTGAACCTGCAGAGCGTGGTGGTGGTGGTGGTGAAGGTCAGTTATAGGTAGTGGATGGTGGTGGTGGTGGTGGTGGTCAGTTATAGGTAGTGGATGGTGGTGGTGGTGGTGGCCAGTTGAAGGTAGTGGATGGTGGTGGTGGTGGCGGTTAGTTTTGCAGTATGTATGGTGGTGGTGGTGGTAGTCTTATAGGTATTTGATGGGGGTGGTGGTGGTTGGTGGTTGTGGCGGTCATTTGCAGGTAGTGGATGGTTGGTGTTGGGTCCCCGTGTTGTGGGTCCAGTTTCTCGTGGTCGTGGGTGGTGGTGGTGTGTTTTGTTGCGTTCTCGTTCTTTGCTGGTTGGTGTTGGTTTGTTGGGTGGTGGTCCGTTCTATGTCGTTGCTTGTTTTTGTTTCTTGGTGGTGGTTCATTTATAGGTAGTGGATGGTGGTGGTGGTGTGTGGGTCCAATTAAAAGGTAGTGGATGGATGGTGTTGGTGGGTAGTGGCATTTATAGGTAGTGGATGGTGTTGGTGGTGGTTGGTTGTCGTTATAGGTAGTGGAATGGTGGTGTGGTGGCGGTGGTCAGTTTTATGTAGTGGATCGTTGTGGTGGGGTGGCGTGGTCAGTTTATGGTATGATGTGGTAATGGGGTCTGGGTCGGTGTATAGGTAGTGGATGGTGGTGGTGGTGGTGGTGGTCAGTTATAGGTAGTGGATGGTGGTGGTGGTGGTGGTGGTCAGTTGCAGGTAGTGGATGGTGGTGGTGGGGGTTGTGGTCGTTATAGGTAATTGGATGGTTGTGTGTGGTGGTGGTGGTGGGGGTCAGTTTATGGGTCGTGATGGTGGGGGTGGTGGTGGTGTCAGTTCTAGGTAGGGGATGGTTGTGTGGTGGTGGGGTGGCGGTTGGTCATTTTCGGTAGTGATGGTGGTGGTGGTTTGGGTGGCGGTGTTCAGTTATATGTAGTGGCATTGTGGTGGTGGTGGGGGGGTTTGTATTTTATATAGGTAGTTGGAATGGGTGGTGGGTGGTTTGTGGTGGGTCCATTAATAGGTAGTGGATGGTGGTGGTGAGGGTTGAGGTCAGTTATAGTAGTGTATGTGTGGTGAGTTGTTTGTATGTTTTCATTTCATCGGTCGTGGCTTGTGGTGGGTGGTTGGTTGTGGTGTTCCTTTTCTCGTTCGTGAGCTGGTTGTGGTCGTTCTAGTCGTGGTTCCTGTGGTGGTGGCGGTGCTCCCCGTGTTATAGGGTAGCGGATGGTGGTAATTGTGGCGTTGGTCAGTTTTAGGTAGTGGATGGTGGTGGTGGTGGTGGTGTCAGTTATCAGGTAGTGGAGGGTTGGTGGTGGTGGGTGGTGGTCAGTTGCAGTAGTGGATGGGGTGGTGGTGGTGTGGTCAGTTATAGGTTAAGTGGATTTGTTGGTGTGTTGGTGTGTGGTCAGTTTAGGTTTTGGAAAATGGTGTGGTGGTGGTGGTGGCCAGTTGAAGGTAGTGGATGGTGGTGGTGGTGGCGGTTAGTTGCAGGTAGTGGATGGTGGTGGTGGTGGTCAGTTATAGGTAGTGGATGGTGGTGGTGGTGGTGGTGGGGTGCGGTCAATTTGTTGCCGGTAGTGGGCATGTGGTTTTTGTTGTGGTGGTTGTCATTTATAGGTTCGTTTATTGTGTGGTGGTGGTGGTGGTCCAGTTATAATAGGTCGTGATGGGGGTGGTGGTGGTTGGTGGTGGATGGTCAGTTTATAGGTAGTTGGATCGTGTGTGGTGGTGGTGGTGGTGGTCAGTTATAGGTCATTGATGGGGTTGGCTGAGTGGGTGGGTTGTGGTCAGTTAACTAGTTAGTCGGGCGGTGGTAGTTTATAGGTATTGATGGTGGTGGTGGTGTTGGTGGTCAGTTATGGTATTGGATGTTGGTGGTGGTGGTGGTGTCATTTGCAGGTAGTGATGGTGTGGTTTGTGGTGGTGGTCAGTTATAGGTAGTGGATGGTGGTGGTGGAGTGGTGGTGTGGTCTTTTATACGTGAGTGGATGGTGTTGTTTGTGGTGGTCAGGTATAGGTAGTGGATTGGTGTGGTGGTGGGTGGCGGTGGTCAGTTATAGGTTAGTGGGATGGTTGGGTGGTGGTGGCGGATGGTCAGTTAAGGTAGTGATGGTGTTGTGGTGGTGTTGGTGGTCACAGTTATAGGTAGTGTGGTACTATTTGGTGTTTGTTTTTGGCTTTCCCTTCTCTGCTGCGTGGCTGGTGGGTGTGGTGGGTGTGGTCATTTAAGGTAGTGATGGTGGTGGTGTTGGTGGTCGTTATAGGTAGTGGATGGTGGGTGGTGTGGTCAGTGGTAAGTGTATCCGGTAGTGATGGTGGTGGGACATTTTATAGGTAGTGTGAAGACTTGTGTTGGTGGCGTTGGTCAGTTAGTAGGTAATTGTTGGTGGTCCTCCGCACGTGCGCTCTTGTGGGCTTTGGTCGTCTCTGTCGGCTGTGCTGGTGGGGTTCTTGGTGGGGTCAGTTATAGTTAGTGGATGGGGGGTGGTGTGGTGGTGTTCAGTTGGCAGGTATTGGATGGTGTGGTGGTGGTGGTGGTCAGTGTTTTTTTTTGGTTTAGGTATTGGATGTGGTGGTGGTGGTGGTGGTGGTCAGTTATAGGTAGTGGATGGTGGTGGTTTGTGGTGGCTCAGTTGAATGGTTGAGTGGGATGGTGGGGGTGGTGGCGGTTGAGTTCAGGTAGGTTGACTGGGTTGTGGTGTGGTCTTGTATAGGGTAGTGGATGGTGGTGGTGGTGGTGGTGGTGGTGGCGGTCAGTTGCAGTTATAGTTGGGAAATGGTGGTGGAGGTGTTGTTGACAATGGTGGTCAGGTTGATAGGTAGTGGGTGGTGGTGGTGGTGGTGGGTGTCTTTTAACGGTAGTGGATTTGGTGGGTGGTGGTGGTGGTGGTGGTGGTCAGTTATAGGTAGTGGATGGTGGTTTTGGTGGGTGGTGGTGGTCAGTTATGAGGTAGTAGGAAATAGGTGGTGGATGGGAGGGTGGTTCGTGTTGTAGGGTATGGGATGGGTGGTGGTGGGGTTTTGGGGTGGGGGGGGGGGGGTGTTGGGGGTCAGTTATAGGATAGGTGTGAGGTGGGTTGTGGTGGTGGTTGGGTCATTCTAGTTCTTGGGGGGTATGGGTGGTGGTGGTGGCGGTGGTCAGTTTATAGGTAGTGGATGGTGGTGGTGGTGGCGGTGGTCAGTTATAGGTAGTGGATGGTGGTAATGGTGGCGGTGGTCAGTTATAGGTAGTGGATGGTGGTGGTGGTGGTGGTGGTCAGTTATAGGTAGTGGATGGTGGTGGTGGTGGTGGTGGTCAGTTGCAGGTAGTGGATGGTGGGGTGGTGGTGGTGGTGGTCAGTTATAGGTAGTGGATGGTGGTGGTGGTGGTGGTGGTGGTGGTCAGTTATAGGTAGTGGATGGTGGTGGTGGTGGTGGTGGTCAGTTATAGGTAGTGGATGGTGGGTGGTGGTTGGCGGGGGGCGGGGCGTGGGGGTCCTGTGGCGGGGGCGGCGGTGGTGTTGCGTCGGTCAGTTATTAGGTAGGGATGGTGGTTTTGGTGGTGGTGGTTAGTTATAGGTAGTGGATGTTTGTGGTGGTGGAGGTGGGCAGTTATAGGTAAGGGATGCCCGTGGTGGGGGTGGTGGTGGTGCGTCATGGTCAAGTATAGGTATCGTGGATGGTGGCTGCGTGGGGTGGTGGGGTGGTGGTAAGGTATAGGTAGTCGGGGATGGTCGGTGGTCTTTTCGGTCCCGGTGGTGCGTCGGTATAGTTATAGCGCCTAGGGATGGTGCCCGGTGGTCCCGGTCGCGTGTTGTGGGTAAATATAGGCAGTGGAGCCGGTGGTGGGTGCGTGGTTGGTGGCAAAGTTCATCATTGGTACCGTGGATGGCTGCGTTTCGGTGGTGGTGGTGGTAAAGGTATAGGTAGTGGATGGTTGGCTCGGTCGGAGCGCGCGGTCTTTTTTCCCCCCCGGTCCCAGGTGGACCCGGTGTTCGCCCGTTGGTCACAGTGTATATGTAGTGGACTGGTCCCCCCCCGGTGGCCTCGGTGGCGGTGTTTTTGGCGGTGGTCAGCCCCCTTTCCGGCCTGGTTCAGCAGAGGTGAGTGGAGGGTGACGAGAGGTCGGTAGATGAGTGGCGGGGTAGGGGTGGTCACGTTAGTTATTCGAGGAGTAGTGGATGGTGGTGGTGGTGTGGGTAGGTCCAGTATAGGGTAGTGCGGATGGGGGTGCAGTGGGGCCCGGGATGGTGGTGGTCATCTTTTTGCAAGGTAGTGGATGGTGGATGGTGAGTGATTGCGTGGTGGTCCAGTTATAGGTAGTGGGATGAGATGGTCGGTGGTGGGTGGTGGTGCGTGGTCCAGTTATAGTAGTGGGATGGGTGGTGGTGGTGGTGGTCAGTGTATAAGGTAGTGGAGTGGTAGTGGTGGGTAAGCGTATAGGTAAGGCTGGGTAGGGCGGCTGGGTGGTGACAGTAAGTGGTAAGTGGGTATGGGTGGTTTAGGGTTGGATGGGTGTGTGGTGGTCCTTGGCGCGCAGGGTGATTCGGGGTGTTGGTGTTATGAATGTCGGTATTGACCGAGGCTGT
>JACBWV010000626.1:23391992-23451992 GCA_013435795.1 Chlamydomonas sp. ICE-L
AGATGGATCCAATTCTAATTGGGGGAGGACAATTTATTCTATCAGACATTTCATTCAGTGTTGATACTATCTCAATAGATGATGGGCTCTTTGATGCTGCACACAATGCCTTTCTGCAAAATGGAGGTGTGTATGAAATCATGTTCAAGAACTATTTTTAATTTTCATCAGCTGCATCAAGTTATAGCCAGTCCACCAAATTTAGTGTGTCGTCCCAGTCGGTGAATCGAGCTTGGGGAATGTTTGTAGACCAATCACCTACTGGAGCATTGGATGCAGTGACCAAAAACTGTAACACATTCGTCAGGAAAGCGACTGGGATGGAAAATGCTATGTTCACTATCAATGGGACTTATTATCCAGATTTTAGGGCCAATGTTGGACAGCGTTTTTCGTTAACACAAAGTTCTTACAACCAATTACAGGACACCCTAGGAGGGTCAAGTCCCCTTTGTGATTCATTTGCAAGCTGGCGTGATAAATTATTTGTACTCTCATGCAAGTTCTGCCACAATGATGATGAGTTCATGTCGGGTATTGACACAAGAGGGAACAGTTCGATTGGAGCATTCGAGTCTCAAGCCGTTAGTGGAGCAGCAGGCTCAGCCAACTTGACCGCAATGGTGTTTATTGAGTGTAGTAGCATGATCCGAGTGGGAGCGGGCCGGCAGCTCGAATTAGTTATATAAATATAAATAATTATAAATGTAACAATAATATAAATGAATGCACTTCCTCAAAACATTACTAAAATCCATAGAATTGAGCCAATAGGAACAAAAACAGGTTTCCCTCAAACACAGACTGTGTTTGAAATAACTGATGGCATTTGGGATTTATCCAGTGTCAAGCTTTTGTTCACTTTTAATTCGGATGGTGTTGCACCCAGGGGAATAGATTGCTTAATCAGTTCATTATCAGTTTCGTTTGATGACGTTGAGGTCCAGTCCATCAACAATTATCATCATCTCACAAGACTAATGGCTGTTCATAACTCCCCTGCGAATTCCTCCAATATGTTAGGTAATGCTCAGGCTGTGGATTTAATTTCCATGTCAGATGATGAGCCATATGTTATAGACCGTTTCCATGGTATCTTAGGTACCAAGGACTGTGTAATCAAAGGCAGGGTTCGAATCTGTATTGTTTGGGCAGATGCTGCAGTATTGTTGAGAGACTTCTCATCCATGTTTCAACTCAATGAAAACGAAAACCAACAAAATAATATATGCATTGCTTCCAGGGATATTGAGTATGCTATTGCAAACGTTCATGACAGAAGATTTTCACTCCAAGACTTCAACCCAAGACTATAACGGGACAAGCTACTATTTTTCACATGGCATTCCAAGTATTCTAACAAATGATGCTCCAGTTTATGTTGGTATTAGTGTCAACAATATACCTGTTGCAGACCACCCAATAAACTATTTCAGGGCAAATGAATACTTGGACATGATTTTTGACAATGACAACAGATCAATGGAACACATGACTACATTGACAAAGGATGGTACCCTATTAATACGAAGTGCAAGTACTCGAGCAACTCGTCAGTGGGCCCTGGGTCTACCAATAGATGTAATGGATGAAGACATACCCTATAACATCACATTTCACAGCACTGGTAATATCAACACGAAGAACTATTCACTTTTATTCGTCGAGTACAACTCTCTTTTGGAGATAGATACTAGTGAAAACGGCTCGAAATACTTTTTCACAAGGTAATATATAAAATGGATAAATATTTGCTACCTCTCTGTCTAGAAACATGGCCTAATAGAGCCATTCAATATGCTCAACCAGCTACAAACTATGCAGGTAGGAGAATGATCCGACAACCGTTACATGAGACTGAGTTGCTGTGGGGTCGTCCTTTACCCAACAAGCCCAAAGCCATACATATCCTGAGTACATCTCCTGTGGTTCCAAAATTCCAGTGATCATTTGTAAATTCCAGTAATTGTTTCTATTATTTTCTAACTTGAAATTATATATGGAGGATATTGAACAACTCAGTAACAATTTAGAGGATGTGGAAGTGATTCAACCCAAATCAAAGAGGGTCATGTCTCAGAAGCAGAAAGAGGTACTAGCAAGAGCACGGGAAAAAGCTTGGGCCAAGAGAAAAGAATTAGGAGAAATCAGTAGACAAGAGAGACAGCTCCAGAAACAGGAGAAACAAGTAAAGCAACAAGAAAAGGCTACTGAGATGAAACTTCGTAAGAAGGCAGTCAATAAGAAACTGAAGACAACTATTGTTGTTAGTGATGATGACTCTGACGAAGACGAACAGGTGATAACATATGATTCCCAGCCAGAATCAGAAGAAGTTGAAGTGAAACAGATGTCAAGACAAATTAAAAAACGCTTGAACGTTACAAAAGTTCCAAAAATAAGCCAGGAGGAAACTGTTGAACTGTTTAGACAGAAAATAATGAATGATGGGAAACGACTGGCTTATCAATCACTCTTCCCTGGGTCACAATGCCCTTTTTAGTAAAATATTATGTCCTGTAAAAATAGATGAATATCACAGAAAACGCAGTCAGTAATTTTATTCATAAAAAACTCGTTTATAAGCCAAACACTTACCCACAATGTTTAAACACGTCCCTGCCACGCAACAATTTTGTAGCCCTTTTCATTGGGAGCCGAGGGACTGGTAAAACATATTCTGTTTGCCAATTATTGAAACAATATGAGCTTGCGGGTTTTGATAAAAACCAAGCTATGAGAGTTATTGTTTTTAGCCCCACGCATGATGCAAATCCAGTATTCAATTGTCTAAAGATTGATCCTTCTGATATTGTAAATGATTACAGTGACTCCAAGCTTTTAGAAGTTATAGAAGACATCAAACAAGAAAAACAAAACACTCCAGAATACAAGAAAGATTTGCAAGTTTGGTCAAAGTTTTTCAATGGAAAAATAGATGCATTGACATTTGATGAGATAGATTTTCTTGAGAGAACTGCATACCAAAAGCCTACTTGTAGATACCCAAACGGTGCAATAAATTATTTTGTATTGGATGATCTGGTGGGTAGTAGTGCATTCAAAAGTGTGGGTAAATCATCATTGACAAACTTGGTTTTGAAGAACAGGCATTTGGGTATAAACATCATAATTTGCTCACAGAATTTGAAAGCTATACCCAAGAGCATCAGAACTAATACTTCATTGTTCGTTTTATTCAAGTTTGCATCAACCAAAATATTGGTAGATCTTCATGATGAAGTCAGCTCTACTCTCACCTTGAAGAAGTTTGAGAGGCTGTATATACATGCAATACAGGATGAGAATGACTCTCTTGTTATAGATTTCACAGGAGACAAACTAAATAGGTTCAAGAAAAACTTTGATATTGTTCTGAACCTGCAATAAAACATTTTATTTTTTCTAAATGATTGTTAAAGAATGGCCTCTTTGACACAAGAATACAAGCAAACCAATGAATACAAAAACTTCAGAGCTGCAATTTTAGACATGTCTCCTGGTCTACCTGAATACTTGGTAGATGTAGCTATTTCTGTACATATCAATAAACCATTGTTGTATAGGGACAAGAAAGCTATCAGGAAAGACTTGCTGAATAAAATTAAACCTGTTTCTGGTACTGAGGTTTTAGATGGCTTGGTTACAATACAAAATGTTACAGTATAATATATCCCATCTTATAAAATGTCTCCACCTGTCTTGAAAACACAATTGTTGTACATATCAAGCACGTTTCGAACAAGTGGAACGCCTGACAATTTCACAACATCATTGCCTGCAGGAGTCCTGCAAAATCCCTATGGGGGGAGGACGAAAGTCACAGTTGCAGATGTCATCATCAACAGGTGTTTTTATTCGATTAGAGCAAGTAACAATGACTTTATTGTTAACAACAATGGTACCAAGACATCGATCAGAATTCCAATTGGGAACTATACCCTTGATTCTTGGCTGACAGAATTGGGTGTGTTGCTGACGGGATGGACAATAACCCATAATGAAACAAACGGGCTTTGTATATTCAACCCTTTTCGAATTCAAAGATAAAAGTAGTTATTTGTTTGGGTTTCTGCCTCACGAAACACCTGGTGGTGCCCCCATTGTTAGCTCCTTTCCATTGCGTTTAAATCTTGAAAGTTTCCTGACAATCCATCACAATTTACCCAAGGTAACTAACAGTGCTGTCAACAATTTCAGACAAAACAATATGCAGGAATCTGATGTATTAATCCGTCTACCTGTTAATGTTGAAAGTTTTGCCAACATCATTTATCAGAATACAGCAGACGACTTTTCTTTCTATACAAGCGCCTCACATGTGTCAGAATTGAGTTTGAACATTAAAGATGAACCTAAAGACACAAAACTCCTGGGGCAGGTTCGCCTTAGGATACAGCTAGATGGATCCAATTGTCTAATTGGGGGAGGACAATTTATTCTATCAGACATTTCATTCAGTGTTGATACTATCTCAATAGATGATGGGCTCTTTGATGCTGCACACAATGCCTTTCTGCAAAATGGAGGTGTGTATGAAATCATGTTCAAGAACTATTTTTCATTTTCATCAGCTGCATCAAGTTATAGCCAGTCCACCAAATTTAGTGTGTCGTCCCAGTCGGTGAATCGAGCTTGGGGAATGTTTGTAGACCAATCACCTACTGGAGCATTGGATGCAGTGACCAAAAACTGTAACACATTCGTCAGGAAAGCGACTGGGATGGAAAATGCTATGTTCACTATCAATGGGACTTATTATCCAGATTTTAGGGCCAATGTTGGACAGTGTTTTTCGTTAACACAAAGTTCTTACAACCAATTACAGGACACCCTAGGAGGGTCAAGTCCCCTTTGTGATTCATTTGCAAGCTGGCGTGATAAATTATTTGTACTCTCATGCAAGTTCTGCCACAATGATGATGAGTTCATGTCGGGTATTGACACAAGAGGGAACAGTTCGATTGGAGCATTCGAGTCTCAAGCCGTTAGTGGAGCAGCAGGCTCAGCCAACTTGACCGCAATGGTGTTTATTGAGTGTAGTAGCATGATCCGAGTGGGAGCGGGCCGGCAGCTCGAATTAGTTATATAAATATAAATAATTATAAATGTAACAATAATATAAATGAATGCACTTCCTCAAAACATTACTAAAATCCATAGAATTGAGCCAATAGGAACAAAAACAGGTTTCCCTCAAACACAGACTGTGTTTGAAATAACTGATGGCATTTGGGATTTATCCAGTGTCAAGCTTTTGTTCACTTTTAATTCGGATGGTGTTGCACCCAGGGGAATAGATTGCTTAATCAGTTCATTATCAGTTTCGTTTGATGACGTTGAGGTCCAGTCCATCAACAATTATCATCATCTCACAAGACTAATGGCTGTTCATAACTCCCCTGCGAATTCCTCCAATATGTTAGGTAATGCTCAGGCTGTGGATTTAATTTCCATGTCAGATGATGAGCCATATGTTATAGACCGTTTCCATGGTATCTTAGGTACCAAGGACTGTGTAATCAAAGGCAGGGTTCGAATCTGTATTGTTTGGGCAGATGCTGCAGTATTGTTGAGAGACTTCTCATCCATGTTTCAACTCAATGAAAACGAAAACCAACAAATAATATATGCATTGCTTCCAGGGATATTGAGTATGCTATTGCAACGTTCATGACAGAAGATTTTCACTCCAAGACTTCAACCCAAGACTATAACGGGACAAGCTACTATTTTTCACATGGCATTCCAAGTATTCTAACAAATGATGCTCCAGTTTATGTTGGTATTAGTGTCAACAATATACCTGTTGCAGACCACCCAATAAACTATTTCAGGGCAAATGAATACTTGGACATGATTTTTGACAATGACAACAGATCAATGGAACACATGACTACATTGACAAAGGATGGTACCCTATTAATACGAAGTGCAAGTACTCGAGCAACTCGTCAGTGGGCCCTGGGTCTACCAATAGATGTAATGGATGAAGACATACCCTATAACATCACATTTCACAGCACTGGTAATATCAACACGAAGAACTATTCACTTTTATTCGTCGAGTACAACTCTCTTTTGGAGATAGATACTAGTGAAAACGGCTCGAAATACTTTTTCACAAGGTAATATATAAAATGGATAAATATTTGCTACCTCTCTGTCTAGAAACATGGCCTAATAGAGCCATTCAATATGCTCAACCAGCTACAAACTATGCAGGTAGGAGAATGATCCGACAACCGTTACATGAGACTGAGTTGCTGTGGGGTCGTCCTTTACCCAACAAGCCCAAAGCCATACATATCCTGAGTACATCTCCTGTGGTTCCAAAATTCCAGTGATCATTTGTAAATTCCAGTAATTGTTTCTATTATTTTCTAACTTGAAATTATATATGGAGGATATTGAACAACTCAGTAACAATTTAGAGGATGTGGAAGTGATTCAACCCAAATCAAAGAGGGTCATGTCTCAGAAGCAGAAAGAGGTACTAGCAAGAGCACGGGAAAAAGCTTGGGCCAAGAGAAAAGAATTAGGAGAAATCAGTAGACAAGAGAAACAGCTCCAGAAACAGGAGAAACAAGTAAAGCAACAAGAAAAGGCTACTGAGATGAAACTTCGTAAGAAGGCAGTCAATAAGAAACTGAAGACAACTATTGTTGTTAGTGATGATGACTCTGACGAAGACGAACAGGTGATAACATATGATTCCCAGCCAGAATCAGAAGAAGTTGAAGTGAAACAGATGTCAAGACAAATTAAAAAACGCTTGAACGTTACAAAAGTTCCAAAAATAAGCCAGGAGGAAACTGTTGAACTGTTTAGACAGAAAATAATGAATGATGGGAAACGACTGGCTTATCAATCACTCTTCCCTGGGTCACAATGCCCTTTTTAGTAAAATATTATGTCCTGTAAAAATAGATGAATATCACAGAAAACGCAGTCAGTAATTTTATTCATAAAAAACTCGTTTATAAGCCAAACACTTACCCACAATGTTTAAACACGTCCCTGCCACGCAACAATTTTGTAGCCCTTTTCATTGGGAGCCGAGGGACTGGTAAAACATATTCTGTTTGCCAATTATTGAAACAATATGAGCTTGCGGGTTTTGATAAAAACCAAGCTATGAGAGTTATTGTTTTTAGCCCCACGCATGATGCAAATCCAGTATTCAATTGTCTAAAGATTGATCCTTCTGATATTGTAAATGATTACAGTGACTCCAAGCTTTTAGAAGTTATAGAAGACATCAAACAAGAAAAACAAAACACTCCAGAATACAAGAAAGATTTGCAAGTTTGGTCAAAGTTTTTCAATGGAAAAATAGATGCATTGACATTTGATGAGATAGATTTTCTTGAGAGAACTGCATACCAAAAGCCTACTTGTAGATACCCAAACGGTGCAATAAATTATTTTGTATTGGATGATCTGGTGGGTAGTAGTGCATTCAAAAGTGTGGGTAAATCATCATTGACAAACTTGGTTTTGAAGAACAGGCATTTGGGTATAAACATCATAATTTGCTCACAGAATTTGAAAGCTATACCCAAGAGCATCAGAACTAATACTTCATTGTTCGTTTTATTCAAGTTTGCATCAACCAAAATATTGGTAGATCTTCATGATGAAGTCAGCTCTACTCTCACCTTGAAGAAGTTTGAGAGGCTGTATATACATGCAATACAGGATGAGAATGACTCTCTTGTTATAGATTTCACAGGAGACAAACTAAATAGGTTCAAGAAAAACTTTGATATTGTTCTGAACCTGCAATAAAACATTTTATTTTTTCTAAATGATTGTTAAAGAATGGCCTCTTTGACACAAGAATACAAGCAAACCAATGAATACAAAAACTTCAGAGCTGCAATTTTAGACATGTCTCCTGGTCTACCTGAATACTTGGTAGATGTAGCTATTTCTGTACATATCAATAAACCATTGTTGTATAGGGACAAGAAAGCTATCAGGAAAGACTTGCTGAATAAAATTAAACCTGTTTCTGGTACTGAGGTTTTAGATGGCTTGGTTACAATACAAAATGTTACAGTATAATATATCCCATCTTATAAAATGTCTCCACCTGTCTTGAAAACACAATTGTTGTACATATCAAGCACGTTTCGAACAAGTGGAACGCCTGACAATTTCACAACATCATTGCCTGCAGGAGTCCTGCAAAATCCCTATGGGGGGAGGACGAAAGTCACAGTTGCAGATGTCATCATCAACAGGTGTTTTTATTCGATTAGAGCAAGTAACAATGACTTTATTGTTAACAACAATGGTACCAAGACATCGATCAGAATTCCAATTGGGAACTATACCCTTGATTCTTGGCTGACAGAATTGGGTGTGTTGCTGACGGGATGGACAATAACCCATAATGAAACAAACGGGCTTTGTATATTCAACCCTTTTCGAATTCAAAGAAAAAGTAGTTATTTGTTTGGGTTTCTGCCTCACGAAACACCTGGTGGTGCCCCCATTGTTAGCTCCTTTCCATTGCGTTTAAATCTTGAAAGTTTCCTGACAATCCATCACAATTTACCCAAGGTAACTAACAGTGCTGTCAACAATTTCAGACAAAACAATATGCAGGAATCTGATGTATTAATCCGTCTACCTGTTAATGTTGAAAGTTTTGCCAACATCATTTATCAGAATACAGCAGACGACTTTTCTTTCTATACAAGCGCCTCACATGTGTCAGAATTGAGTTTGAACATTAAAGATGAACCTAAAGACACAAAACTCCTGGGGCAGGTTCGCCTTAGGATACAGCTAGATGGATCCAATTGTCTAATTGGGGGAGGACAATTTATTCTATCAGACATTTCATTCAGTGTTGATACTATCTCAATAGATGATGGGCTCTTTGATGCTGCACACAATGCCTTTCTGCAAAATGGAGGTGTGTATGAAATCATGTTCAAGAACTATTTTTCATTTTCATCAGCTGCATCAAGTTATAGCCAGTCCACCAAATTTAGTGTGTCGTCCCAGTCGGTGAATCGAGCTTGGGGAATGTTTGTAGACCAATCACCTACTGGAGCATTGGATGCAGTGACCAAAAACTGTAACACATTCGTCAGGAAAGCGACTGGGATGGAAAATGCTATGTTCACTATCAATGGGACTTATTATCCAGATTTTAGGGCCAATGTTGGACAGTGTTTTTCGTTAACACAAAGTTCTTACAACCAATTACAGGACACCCTAGGAGGGTCAAGTCCCCTTTGTGATTCATTTGCAAGCTGGCGTGATAAATTATTTGTACTCTCATGCAAGTTCTGCCACAATGATGATGAGTTCATGTCGGGTATTGACACAAGAGGGAACAGTTCGATTGGAGCATTCGAGTCTCAAGCCGTTAGTGGAGCAGCAGGCTCAGCCAACTTGACCGCAATGGTGTTTATTGAGTGTAGTAGCATGATCCGAGTGGGAGCGGGCCGGCAGCTCGAATTAGTTATATAAATATAAATAATTATAAATGTAACAATAATATAAATGAATGCACTTCCTCAAAACATTACTAAAATCCATAGAATTGAGCCAATAGGAACAAAAACAGGTTTCCCTCAAACACAGACTGTGTTTGAAATAACTGATGGCATTTGGGATTTATCCAGTGTCAAGCTTTTGTTCACTTTTAATTCGGATGGTGTTGCACCCAGGGGAATAGATTGCTTAATCAGTTCATTATCAGTTTCGTTTGATGACGTTGAGGTCCAGTCCATCAACAATTATCATCATCTCACAAGACTAATGGCTGTTCATAACTCCCCTGCGAATTCCTCCAATATGTTAGGTAATGCTCAGGCTGTGGATTTAATTTCCATGTCAGATGATGAGCCATATGTTATAGACCGTTTCCATGGTATCTTAGGTACCAAGGACTGTGTAATCAAAGGCAGGGTTCGAATCTGTATTGTTTGGGCAGATGCTGCAGTATTGTTGAGAGACTTCTCATCCATGTTTCAACTCAATGAAAACGAAAACCAACAAAATAATATATGCATTGCTTCCAGGGATATTGAGTATGCTATTGCAACGTTCATGACAGAAGATTTTCACTCCAAGACTTCAACCCAAGACTATAACGGGACAAGCTACTATTTTTCACATGGCATTCCAAGTATTCTAACAAATGATGCTCCAGTTTATGTTGGTATTAGTGTCAACAATATACCTGTTGCAGACCACCCAATAAACTATTTCAGGGCAAATGAATACTTGGACATGATTTTTGACAATGACAACAGATCAATGGAACACATGACTACATTGACAAAGGATGGTACCCTATTAATACGAAGTGCAAGTACTCGAGCAACTCGTCAGTGGGCCCTGGGTCTACCAATAGATGTAATGGATGAAGACATACCCTATAACATCACATTTCACAGCACTGGTAATATCAACACGAAGAACTATTCACTTTTATTCGTCGAGTACAACTCTCTTTTGGAGATAGATACTAGTGAAAACGGCTCGAAATACTTTTTCACAAGGTAATATATAAAATGGATAAATATTTGCTACCTCTCTGTCTAGAAACATGGCCTAATAGAGCCATTCAATATGCTCAACCAGCTACAAACTATGCAGGTAGGAGAATGATCCGACAACCGTTACATGAGACTGAGTTGCTGTGGGGTCGTCCTTTACCCAACAAGCCCAAAGCCATACATATCCTGAGTACATCTCCTGTGGTTCCAAAATTCCAGTGATCATTTGTAAATTCCAGTAATTGTTTCTATTATTTTCTAACTTGAAATTATATATGGAGGATATTGAACAACTCAGTAACAATTTAGAGGATGTGGAAGTGATTCAACCCAAATCAAAGAGGGTCATGTCTCAGAAGCAGAAAGAGGTACTAGCAAGAGCACGGGAAAAAGCTTGGGCCAAGAGAAAAGAATTAGGAGAAATCAGTAGACAAGAGAAACAGCTCCAGAAACAGGAGAAACAAGTAAAGCAACAAGAAAAGGCTACTGAGATGAAACTTCGTAAGAAGGCAGTCAATAAGAAACTGAAGACAACTATTGTTGTTAGTGATGATGACTCTGACGAAGACGAACAGGTGATAACATATGATTCCCAGCCAGAATCAGAAGAAGTTGAAGTGAAACAGATGTCAAGACAAATTAAAAAACGCTTGAACGTTACAAAAGTTCCAAAAATAAGCCAGGAGGAAACTGTTGAACTGTTTAGACAGAAAATAATGAATGATGGGAAACGACTGGCTTATCAATCACTCTTCCCTGGGTCACAATGCCCTTTTTAGTAAAATATTATGTCCTGTAAAAATAGATGAATATCACAGAAAACGCAGTCAGTAATTTTATTCATAAAAAACTCGTTTATAAGCCAAACACTTACCCACAATGTTTAAACACGTCCCTGCCACGCAACAATTTTGTAGCCCTTTTCATTGGGAGCCGAGGGACTGGTAAAACATATTCTGTTTGCCAATTATTGAAACAATATGAGCTTGCGGGTTTTGATAAAAACCAAGCTATGAGAGTTATTGTTTTTAGCCCCACGCATGATGCAAATCCAGTATTCAATTGTCTAAAGATTGATCCTTCTGATATTGTAAATGATTACAGTGACTCCAAGCTTTTAGAAGTTATAGAAGACATCAAACAAGAAAAACAAAACACTCCAGAATACAAGAAAGATTTGCAAGTTTGGTCAAAGTTTTTCAATGGAAAAATAGATGCATTGACATTTGATGAGATAGATTTTCTTGAGAGAACTGCATACCAAAAGCCTACTTGTAGATACCCAAACGGTGCAATAAATTATTTTGTATTGGATGATCTGGTGGGTAGTAGTGCATTCAAAAGTGTGGGTAAATCATCATTGACAAACTTGGTTTTGAAGAACAGGCATTTGGGTATAAACATCATAATTTGCTCACAGAATTTGAAAGCTATACCCAAGAGCATCAGAACTAATACTTCATTGTTCGTTTTATTCAAGTTTGCATCAACCAAAATATTGGTAGATCTTCATGATGAAGTCAGCTCTACTCTCACCTTGAAGAAGTTTGAGAGGCTGTATATACATGCAATACAGGATGAGAATGACTCTCTTGTTATAGATTTCACAGGAGACAAACTAAATAGGTTCAAGAAAAACTTTGATATTGTTCTGAACCTGCAATAAAACATTTTATTTTTTCTAAATGATTGTTAAAGAATGGCCTCTTTGACACAAGAATACAAGCAAACCAATGAATACAAAAACTTCAGAGCTGCAATTTTAGACATGTCTCCTGGTCTACCTGAATACTTGGTAGATGTAGCTATTTCTGTACATATCAATAAACCATTGTTGTATAGGGACAAGAAAGCTATCAGGAAAGACTTGCTGAATAAAATTAAACCTGTTTCTGGTACTGAGGTTTTAGATGGCTTGGTTACAATACAAAATGTTACAGTATAATATATCCCATCTTATAAAATGTCTCCACCTGTCTTGAAAACACAATTGTTGTACATATCAAGCACGTTTCGAACAAGTGGAACGCCTGACAATTTCACAACATCATTGCCTGCAGGAGTCCTGCAAAATCCCTATGGGGGGAGGACGAAAGTCACAGTTGCAGATGTCATCATCAACAGGTGTTTTTATTCGATTAGAGCAAGTAACAATGACTTTATTGTTAACAACAATGGTACCAAGACATCGATCAGAATTCCAATTGGGAACTATACCCTTGATTCTTGGCTGACAGAATTGGGTGTGTTGCTGACGGGATGGACAATAACCCATAATGAAACAAACGGGCTTTGTATATTCAACCCTTTTCGAATTCAAAGATAAAAGTAGTTATTTGTTTGGGTTTCTGCCTCACGAAACACCTGGTGGTGCCCCCATTGTTAGCTCCTTTCCATTGCGTTTAAATCTTGAAAGTTTCCTGACAATCCATCACAATTTACCCAAGGTAACTAACAGTGCTGTCAACAATTTCAGACAAAACAATATGCAGGAATCTGATGTATTAATCCGTCTACCTGTTAATGTTGAAAGTTTTGCCAACATCATTTATCAGAATACAGCAGACGACTTTTCTTTCTATACAAGCGCCTCACATGTGTCAGAATTGAGTTTGAACATTAAAGATGAACCTAAAGACACAAAACTCCTGGGGCAGGTTCGCCTTAGGATACAGCTAGATGGATCCAATTGTCTAATTGGGGGAGGACAATTTATTCTATCAGACATTTCATTCAGTGTTGATACTATCTCAATAGATGATGGGCTCTTTGATGCTGCACACAATGCCTTTCTGCAAAATGGAGGTGTGTATGAAATCATGTTCAAGAACTATTTTTCATTTTCATCAGCTGCATCAAGTTATAGCCAGTCCACCAAATTTAGTGTGTCGTCCCAGTCGGTGAATCGAGCTTGGGGAATGTTTGTAGACCAATCACCTACTGGAGCATTGGATGCAGTGACCAAAAACTGTAACACATTCGTCAGGAAAGCGACTGGGATGGAAAATGCTATGTTCACTATCAATGGGACTTATTATCCAGATTTTAGGGCCAATGTTGGACAGTGTTTTTCGTTAACACAAAGTTCTTACAACCAATTACAGGACACCCTAGGAGGGTCAAGTCCCCTTTGTGATTCATTTGCAAGCTGGCGTGATAAATTATTTGTACTCTCATGCAAGTTCTGCCACAATGATGATGAGTTCATGTCGGGTATTGACACAAGAGGGAACAGTTCGATTGGAGCATTCGAGTCTCAAGCCGTTAGTGGAGCAGCAGGCTCAGCCAACTTGACCGCAATGGTGTTTATTGAGTGTAGTAGCATGATCCGAGTGGGAGCGGGCCGGCAGCTCGAATTAGTTATATAAATATAAATAATTATAAATGTAACAATAATATAAATGAATGCGCTTCCTCAAAACATTACTAAAATCCATAGAATTGAGCCAATAGGAACAAAAACAGGTTTCCCTCAAACACAGACTGTGTTTGAAATAACTGATGGCATTTGGGATTTATCCAGTGTCAAGCTTTTGTTCACTTTTAATTCGGATGGTGTTGCACCCAGGGGAATAGATTGCTTAATCAGTTCATTATCAGTTTCGTTTGATGACGTTGAGGTCCAGTCCATCAACAATTATCATCATCTCACAAGACTAATGGCTGTTCATAACTCCCCTGCGAATTCCTCCAATATGTTAGGTAATGCTCAGGCTGTGGATTTAATTTCCATGTCAGATGATGAGCCATATGTTATAGACCGTTTCCATGGTATCTTAGGTACCAAGGACTGTGTAATCAAAGGCAGGGTTCGAATCTGTATTGTTTGGGCAGATGCTGCAGTATTGTTGAGAGACTTCTCATCCATGTTTCAACTCAATGAAAACGAAAACCAACAAAATAATATATGCATTGCTTCCAGGGATATTGAGTATGCTATTGCAACGTTCATGACAGAAGATTTTCACTCCAAGACTTCAACCCAAGACTATAACGGGACAAGCTACTATTTTTCACATGGCATTCCAAGTATTCTAACAAATGATGCTCCAGTTTATGTTGGTATTAGTGTCAACAATATACCTGTTGCAGACCACCCAATAAACTATTTCAGGGCAAATGAATACTTGGACATGATTTTTGACAATGACAACAGATCAATGGAACACATGACTACATTGACAAAGGATGGTACCCTATTAATACGAAGTGCAAGTACTCGAGCAACTCGTCAGTGGGCCCTGGGTCTACCAATAGATGTAATGGATGAAGACATACCCTATAACATCACATTTCACAGCACTGGTAATATCAACACGAAGAACTATTCACTTTTATTCGTCGAGTACAACTCTCTTTTGGAGATAGATACTAGTGAAAACGGCTCGAAATACTTTTTCACAAGGTAATATATAAAATGGATAAATATTTGCTACCTCTCTGTCTAGAAACATGGCCTAATAGAGCCATTCAATATGCTCAACCAGCTACAAACTATGCAGGTAGGAGAATGATCCGACAACCGTTACATGAGACTGAGTTGCTGTGGGGTCGTCCTTTACCCAACAAGCCCAAAGCCATACATATCCTGAGTACATCTCCTGTGGTTCCAAAATTCCAGTGATCATTTGTAAATTCCAGTAATTGTTTCTATTATTTTCTAACTTGAAATTATATATGGAGGATATTGAACAACTCAGTAACAATTTAGAGGATGTGGAAGTGATTCAACCCAAATCAAAGAGGGTCATGTCTCAGAAGCAGAAAGAGGTACTAGCAAGAGCACGGGAAAAAGCTTGGGCCAAGAGAAAAGAATTAGGAGAAATCAGTAGACAAGAGAAACAGCTCCAGAAACAGGAGAAACAAGTAAAGCAACAAGAAAAGGCTACTGAGATGAAACTTCGTAAGAAGGCAGTCAATAAGAAACTGAAGACAACTATTGTTGTTAGTGATGATGACTCTGACGAAGACGAACAGGTGATAACATATGATTCCCAGCCAGAATCAGAAGAAGTTGAAGTGAAACAGATGTCAAGACAAATTAAAAAACGCTTGAACGTTACAAAAGTTCCAAAAATAAGCCAGGAGGAAACTGTTGAACTGTTTAGACAGAAAATAATGAATGATGGGAAACGACTGGCTTATCAATCACTCTTCCCTGGGTCACAATGCCCTTTTTAGTAAAATATTATGTCCTGTAAAAATAGATGAATATCACAGAAAACGCAGTCAGTAATTTTATTCATAAAAAACTCGTTTATAAGCCAAACACTTACCCACAATGTTTAAACACGTCCCTGCCACGCAACTATTTTGTAGCCCTTTTCATTGGGAGCCGAGGGACTGGTAAAACATATTCTGTTTGCCAATTATTGAAACAATATGAGCTTGCGGGTTTTGATAAAAACCAAGCTATGAGAGTTATTGTTTTTAGCCCCACGCATGATGCAAATCCAGTATTCAATTGTCTAAAGATTGATCCTTCTGATATTGTAAATGATTACAGTGACTCCAAGCTTTTAGAAGTTATAGAAGACATCAAACAAGAAAAACAAAACACTCCAGAATACAAGAAAGATTTGCAAGTTTGGTCAAAGTTTTTCAATGGAAAAATAGATGCATTGACATTTGATGAGATAGATTTTCTTGAGAGAACTGCATACCAAAAGCCTACTTGTAGATACCCAAACGGTGCAATAAATTATTTTGTATTGGATGATCTGGTGGGTAGTAGTGCATTCAAAAGTGTGGGTAAATCATCATTGACAAACTTGGTTTTGAAGAACAGGCATTTGGGTATAAACATCATAATTTGCTCACAGAATTTGAAAGCTATACCCAAGAGCATCAGAACTAATACTTCATTGTTCGTTTTATTCAAGTTTGCATCAACCAAAATATTGGTAGATCTTCATGATGAAGTCAGCTCTACTCTCACCTTGAAGAAGTTTGAGAGGCTGTATATACATGCAATACAGGATGAGAATGACTCTCTTGTTATAGATTTCACAGGAGACAAACTAAATAGGTTCAAGAAAAACTTTGATATTGTTCTGAACCTGCAATAAAACATTTTATTTTTTCTAAATGATTGTTAAAGAATGGCCTCTTTGACACAAGAATACAAGCAAACCAATGAATACAAAAACTTCAGAGCTGCAATTTTAGACATGTCTCCTGGTCTACCTGAATACTTGGTAGATGTAGCTATTTCTGTACATATCAATAAACCATTGTTGTATAGGGACAAGAAAGCTATCAGGAAAGACTTGCTGAATAAAATTAAACCTGTTTCTGGTACTGAGGTTTTAGATGGCTTGGTTACAATACAAAATGTTACAGTATAATATATCCCATCTTATAAAATGTCTCCACCTGTCTTGAAAACACAATTGTTGTACATATCAAGCACGTTTCGAACAAGTGGAACGCCTGACAATTTCACAACATCATTGCCTGCAGGAGTCCTGCAAAATCCCTATGGGGGGAGGACGAAAGTCACAGTTGCAGATGTCATCATCAACAGGTGTTTTTATTCGATTAGAGCAAGTAACAATGACTTTATTGTTAACAACAATGGTACCAAGACATCGATCAGAATTCCAATTGGGAACTATACCCTTGATTCTTGGCTGACAGAATTGGGTGTGTTGCTGACGGGATGGACAATAACCCATAATGAAACAAACGGGCTTTGTATATTCAACCCTTTTCGAATTCAAAGATAAAAGTAGTTATTTGTTTGGGTTTCTGCCTCACGAAACACCTGGTGGTGCCCCCATTGTTAGCTCCTTTCCATTGCGTTTAAATCTTGAAAGTTTCCTGACAATCCATCACAATTTACCCAAGGTAACTAACAGTGCTGTCAACAATTTCAGACAAAACAATATGCAGGAATCTGATGTATTAATCCGTCTACCTGTTAATGTTGAAAGTTTTGCCAACATCATTTATCAGAATACAGCAGACGACTTTTCTTTCTATACAAGCGCCTCACATGTGTCAGAATTGAGTTTGAACATTAAAGATGAACCTAAAGACTCTAGCTCATGTCCTTTTTCTGTTGCCAACTAGGACTAATTTTGTCTTCCCTCAACGACTTGGAGGAGCATCACTCTTCACTCTCAGAGAGGAGGATTATGAATCTGATACTGATGTCCTATAGATTTGCATTTTAAATTTAATAGTCAATTTTGAAATTCCATAGAACCAATGCTTTTAACTTACGTTCCTTCCATCAATAATATCAAAGAGTAATTTAATGGATTCTTTAATAATCTCAAACTGGGCGTTGGTAGGCTGTAGGGAAGGAATGGGCACTGTCACTTTCGGGAAATGGTGGTTAGGAAGTACAGATTTTCGGTTAGAGGTGTATCTCGGAAGGGTGGGACATTCTCTATACTCCTCTATAAAACCAATAATAAAAATTCTCCTCTATAAAAATAATACCGGGAAAAACCAAAACCCGATAAATAAATAAAAATAATATAAATAAAAAACCAATAACCACCGGTACCAAAGTTCTCTATAAAATACTCATGAGCCGGGTAGCGGACAGTTTGGTCGAGCGTGGCGGATGGGATTCTCATAAGGTTAGCCGCAGCGGGGATAGCGGAATTGGGAATCAGGCGTGTGGGATCGAGTTAGGTCTGAGAGCAGTCAGTCAGAAGTAAAAAATACTATCCAAAGCTAGTGGGGTAGGTCGTATAGCTCAAGGGCTAGCAAAAGTCATCAAGTAGTGAGTAGCAGCAGCTCCCGCCACGCAGTGATGAGTCGCGGGCTGAACGGGAACCTGGAGACAGTTGGGTCCTGCCGCGGCTCCTGACTTCCTCTTGACTTCCTCGGCTTCGTCTCACGGCTGAATCGGCAGACGGTTGCAGTTGGTTCCTGTCGGGGAGAGTAGAAATGTGTAACAAAGTGTAACGAAGTCTGGCTAATCGTATTTTGTCGTATTTTGTCGTATTCTTATCTATTCGCGGGACACACGTCAGCTCTCGAATCTATAAGGCGAATCGCGTCAGCTCCCGAATCTTAGGCGAATCATCCATGGCAAAATCACGGTACTGCCACGGTACTACCACGGTATTGCACGGAGAAATCTATCGGACATCCCCCGAGATATAATTCGTGCGGAGGGACTATCGGAAAGACCCCTACTGGTTTTTGGGGGTAAAATGAAGTTATCGGAAAAGACCCGGCACCCGCCATGATCACATTAGTAGTCACGTGGTCTTCAGGTGCTTCTTAGTCAACTCGCCCTCGACCTAGTCACTAGAAGGTGCCCCCGCCCTGTCTGTCCAGGATCTTGTGCAGTATCAGCTTGAAATCACTCCGGTAGAGTGGACAGTAGATTAAAGCAGCGGAACAGACGCACCAATCTATACACGGAGACAAGGATAACGTTACAGACACAGGAGACCCATAAAGGGGCACCTGTGGTGAAAGGAGGCGGTAGACAGGAACCTAACAGGGTACAGATCAGACCGGAGACGTAGGTGACAGGAAGCTGCCACTGAGTCATCTCAAGATGACTCAGTCCCACGGGAAGCTGGCTCAGGAGAGCCGATAGTTCTAAGGGAGTACATAAGTAGTCACCAAGTCATAAAACGCGTGAGAGCACCGCTATACATGCTGATACTCCACCTATGACACAGGTGACATACAATAGTACTACTCCACCTATGGCACTGGTGACATAGAACTATATGTAACAAATTAAAAAAAAAAAAAATCAAAGAACTCCGAAAAATAAAAATCGAGAGAAACTTCAAATGAAACCCGAAGGGTGTAAGGGAAGGTATGAAGCAAGGCAAAGAACCAAAATTTGCCAAGTGGATATATGAGGACAACTAAATATCAAAGTCGGGTAACAACGGTATAGAAAACCCGATCCGGGAATAGGAACCTAATGCCAATCAATGATAACGTAAAGAAACTCTAAATGTAACCAAAAATTCCAGAATACATGTAACCAAAATTCTAGAATACATGTAACCAAAAAATTGGTTTAAGGAGAAGCAGTCATTCCAAACATGCGAATGAAACGCCAGAACACCATAGGATCAAGGGGCTTGGTGAAGGGGTCAGCACAGTTGTCCTTAGTGTTAACATAGGCAACATCCACCTGGCCATCCTCCACCAGCTCCTGGATATAGTGATGGATGACATCAATGTGCTTGTTGCGAGGGAGCAGCTGACAGTCATTGGCCCAGCTCAAGGACCCCAAGTTGTCACCCTGAATGGTGACCAGGTCACAAGGCAGCCCTAGATCAATTCTCAACTTTTTCAACCATTGCACCTCCCTGGCAGTCTGAGACAGGGCCTGATACTCAGCCTCACTGGAGCTAACAGCAACAGTGGGTTGCCTTTTGCTCATCCAGTTCACAAGGCAGCCTCCAGCGAGCACAGCATAGCCAGTCTGAGATCTCCTGTCAGACCCATCATCAGCAAAGGATGAGTCACTAAAGACAGTAAAAGAGAAACCAGGGCTGTGAGTGTAAGTGAGGCCCAGATGGGAATGTTCTCTCAAATACAAAAGCAAGCGCTTGGCTGCAGCCCACAGGGGGGCAGTGGGTTGAGCAGAAAACCTGGACAGGTAGCTAACAGCAAAAGAAATATCAGGCCTTGTGCAGGTAGCCAGGTACAGCAGAGCCCCCACAAGAGAGAGGTACTGGCTATTAGAGGCCAGAGGTTCTCCAGGAGGATCAGTGACAGTGCACTTGGACATGGGAACTGAAAACTTGGGCTTGGTAGCAGCAGTGAGACCAAACTGCTCCACCAGCTCAACAATGTAGGAGTGCTGGGAGAGGTCGATCTTAACACACCTGCCGTCAGAATCAAGTGTACAAGTCATGTCCAATGAAAGGAACTGGACAGGTACACCCATTTCCTTGACTTCCCACCCAGCTGCTTCCATAGCCTTGATCAGCAAGGCATACCTATGCAGCTCACTAAAAGCACAGATAAAGTCATCCACATAGGTCAGGACATAGCTCCACCCACCAGTAGAATCCCTCCTGAAATACAGAGCAGGTTCAGCTTTGCACATGGTAAAACCGTGGGCAACCAAAACCTGCTTTACATCTTTGCTCCAAGCCCTGGGTGCCTGCTTCAAACCATAAAGAGATTTAATCAGCTTACACACAAGGGGAACATTGTCAGGACCAAGTTCATGAAAGCCCTCAGGCTGGTAACAGAACAGGTCTAGACCAGGTTCCAGCTTGGCATTCAAGAATGCAGTCTTGATGTCCAGCTGCCTCACAAACATCTTCCTATGAGTGATGGCAGCAAGGAGCCACACGAAGACCTGCTTTAGAGGAGACGGGGGCATATACATCATGGTAGTCCAGCCCAGGACGTTGCAGAAAACCACGAACTACAAAACGAGCTTTAAAACGCAAAGAACCATCAGCCCCATGTTTCTTGACAAATAACCATCTGCCAGATAGAATCCTCTGCCTAGGAGGCTGTGGAGTGAGGACCCAAGTGCCATGAGCATGGAGGGAGGCCATCTCATCCTTCATAGCCTGCAGCCAGAGATCTCTGTCAGGGTTGGTAGGTAACATTGCAGCTTTATAAGAGAGTTCAGTAGAGGTAGAAATAAAAGCCCCCACGTACAAGCAGTGTACTTGTACATGGGCAGCGGGGATATCAGCAGTATCAGCAGTAACCGGTAATAAAGCCCCCAGCGCAGCACTCATGCGTGGTTGAACAAGGCCGGCCTCCTTTGCCTCTAAATCGTCGAAGCCTGGGTACACTGGAACACCCCAGCCATACGCAGTATCTGACCCGGACCAGTGTTCGAGGTCATCACTCACATCATCTGTGACGGCCACATCGTCGCAATGCCTGGTCCGGTATAAACCACCAGGTATAGCAGGGGGTGAAGTGATCAACAACTCCCGCGAGCTATCCGAATAGGTGGACGGGGGGTGGCGACTAGTGGGCAGTGGACCTGTACTAGGTTCCACTATGACCCGAGGCTGTCCTAATCCTACGACTTCACCGACGAAACGTGGCGCAGAGGAAGGCCCGGCGACCCCCTGAGATTCGAATAAATTAGAGCTTGAAGGAACATCAGACTCCCCCTGGCCCAATGCCGCCGCACGCGATACAGCACCATCATTACCTGGCCTGGGACGCATCGTCATCCCATGACCAGTAAAGCGGTCAACAATCGGGGTTGGTAAAGGGCCCAGGACATTGTCAGTAGTATCAAGCCCTTTACCGATGATAGCGGCAGGGGTGCGAGAAAAATACTGAGATCCATCATAGGGAAAGAGCCCAGGGATACAGTTATAGCTAAACTGTTCATAGAAGAGCACATCACGACTCTCTACCACCTGGCGCAACTTCGGAACCCAAACAAAATAACCCTTACTCACCAGAGAATACCCAACCAGTCTACCAGATAACGCCCTTTCGTCAAGCTTATTGCGCTTCTTCCCATTCACTAAGGTAACATAGCATGGGCACCCGAACACGCGCAATAACGATACATCAGGTAGAACCCCAAAGAACAACTCATAAGGAGTCTTGTCACCCTGATTAGGCAGCCGGTTAAGTAGGTAACACGCGGCGAGGAAGGCATAGGGCCAGAAGGACTTAGTGAGCTTAGACTCCAAGTGAATGCTCCTAGCTACGTTCTGAAGGACCCCATTGTACCGTTCCACAGTCGCATTCTGCTGAGCAGTGTAAGCCATGGACAATTCATGCACAGCACCAACCGATTCTAACCAATCCTCGAACCACTTCACTATAAATTCCTTAGCCCTGTCAGACCTAAGACACTTGAAAACAAATCCATGCAGCTGAGTCATCCATCTGAGGATGGTAGTTTGAACTGCTAAGGGAGCTTCATCCCTGGTTCTCAAGCACAAGACCTCAGCATAGCCAGAGTATTGGTCAGTGAGACACAGAACATAAAACTCCCCACGCAAGCCCCTAATATTAAATGGCCCCATGATGTCCAAGTGAAGGCGTTGTAATGGGGCACGGATCCTAGTTTTGCTTTCTTTAGGAAAAGGGATACGTTTTCCCTTTGCCTTCTGACAAGCATCACATGGGATCTTAGACAGTCTTTGCACCTGTTGGAGAGTGAGGGGTAAGTTCTGAACCAAACCCTTCCTTACAAGGTTGTGCATGGCATCATAGCCAGGGTGACCCAGCCGCCTATGCCACAACCATTCAGGAGTGGTAGGGATCACAACTCCACCATCCTCATCAACATCAAGAGCAAAAGCTGGATAATCTTCAGCACCATACAAACGGCCACGAGGGGTGTGACAAGGCCTACATGCAAACTTGTACACACCATCACTGGAGGCAGGGAAAGACCACAGAACAGAAGAGCCCTGTGTGGCAGTACAACTAAGACTATCAAAAGAAATCTTGCAGTTGTGAGCATGGGCAACAGCATTTACTGACATGAGGTTCACCGGACAGTGTGGGATGTAGAGAACATTGGTTAAAGTGATTGGTGTTGGTAACCAATCACTACATAACACAATAGAACCCTGACCCACAGACCGTTGAACCACACCATCACCAAATTTAACTGCTGGCCCAGTCTCAGAAGCATGAAACACAGTGAACAAAGACATATCACCTGTGATTGACACCCCAGCTCCAGAATCAACATGCCAGACACCCTCAGACAGGCTCGGGCTGCAGACATTTGAAAATTTCGCAGTGCAAGAGAAAAGGACAGAGCGTACCTCCTATTTCTTGTCCAAAGCATACCCATCAATCTGAGCCTGCAAGGAGGCCAGCTGCCGCGGAGTAAGCACACCTGGAAGGGCCAAGGCCATGGGCACCGGATTGGTAACCGGTGCACCAGGCTTGGTCTTACGCAGGTGCGGATGCTTCGTGAAACAGCGATCCTCCGAGTGGGTCGTCTTGCTGAGGCATGGGCCCCAAGTGCAATCCAGACGTCGCTTGTTGGAACCAGAACCCTGAGAACCAGATCCCTGCCCACGCTGAAACGCAGCATTGGCAGGAACCTGGGGAGCGTCCCGGGACCAACCAGGATGCCTGGAGTCGGACCTGGGGAGAGCAATGTTCAAAATGTCGAGAGACCGATATGCCTCCAGACAAGACCAGTAATCTACAGTCTGTCTGTTAGCCAACATCATACCGTACTGGATCCGCAGCGATTCAAATCGGATCAAACGGATCCCATTCACAATGGTTTCCATGGCGTGGCGCTGAGTGACAGGATGTCCAGCACTGCGGAGGTCAGTGCACAGACTGCGAACCATGCGAAAGAAATCATCGACACGGTCAGAAGGGCCCATGTGCGCATTATGAAGTTCGATACGCATGAGAGGGACTCTAGAGGCAAGGGCATCAGACTGCGTCTTCCGGATATCCAAAAGGATATCCCGAGGGGTGGCAAAGTCCTGGTATACCTTGACCATATCGTCCTCCATGTTCGCGAGCATCATAGTTAAACACATGAACTCCTGACGTTCGAGAGGCAGTGCACTGAACCCGAACAGTGCAGGATCAAACCGAGACTCACCATGAATGAGGGTATTAGACCCAGCTCCAATCGCAGAAGGGACAGGAGCCAAGGACCTACGAATGTCCATGAAATACTCCGCAGCAAGACCAGCGTCAAGAGCGCGCTGGTCGTCTATGTTCCTAATCACAGGAATGGACCTCGCAACACTCATAAGCAGCTCGAAATCTGGGCTAACAGGACACAGAGGGACAGGCACTCGCACAAACTGATAACCAAGCTTCTCGTGATCACTACGCCTCGTACCACCAAAGGAAACACCATGATCTGGGGGATACAGAATCCCAGAAGTGACTGGACCAAGAAAAGAACGACACCTGGTACCAAGCTCAGAGAAAGCCATCACTCGGCGATGCCTCAGCTTCACACTAACATTTGCCATTGTAGCCTGCATATCCATCCGACCGTACAAAGAGCGGTTCAAGGACTCACCATCCCGTCGATCCTGGTTGATCAGGCGGTAGTCCCGCAAGTTCAAAGTCGGAGGAGATCCACCAGTGAGCAGATGCTCCCAAGATTCGCATGACCGCGTATATAGCATAGGAGGAGGGCCAGGGGCAGGAGGCAGCTCCACCGGCGGAGGCGGAGGGGGTTCCAGGGAGGCACCAGCAGCAGAGGTGCGTGCAGAGGAAACAGCAGCCTCGCGAGAGCGAGTGTGGTAGCCAGGGAGGCCACGCTCCATGGGGGCAGATGCAGAGGAAAAAGAAGCAAAGCCCTTCAAGAAAGTGGGCTTAGCCACCTCCGGGTAAGCCGGGGGAACAGGCTCAAAGGGAGGCGCCGACGAAGGCTGAGGCTGATACACAGGCGAAAGCTCTCGATTAGGCATCTGCTGATCAGCAGGCTCATACACCGGCGAAACAGCGGAAGTCTCAAAGACACGAGTGGCAGCAGCAGATGGAGTCACGCCACCGAAGTCAGCACTCGTAGCACTCTTCAAGTCCTCCTCATCATCAGTAGTAGTAGAGTAGTCTTCATCATAATTGAAAGGGACGAAAGGAGGCTGCGGGTCTGATGCACAACGGATGATCTGTGTCTGTACACAACACAGCTTCATCAGGACATCCTCAACATCAGAGGAAAGGCGTCGAACATTGAGAGAAGGAACCGTAAAGTTGGAGGATTGACCGGGGGGGGTTACTTCCTTGATGGCGGAAGGATCCTCCTCTCCGGCAGCAGAGGCCGCTGGCGCACAGTCGTCTAGCCAATCCAGAGGAACCTTCACCCCCGTTGGGAGGATTCGGTCGCATCCATTGCTCACAATGACACTGCGGATCCCACGAGCCCATGAAACACCATTAAGTTTGGTAAGTTTCACAAAGCCGGCAGGAGGCCCTCGCGGAAGTTGCATTATCAAAGCAGTGGTAGTGATGAGGAGCCCAGTAACCTATCAGCTTGAAATCACTCCGGTAGAGTGGACAGTAGATTAAAGCAGCGGAACAGACGCACCAATCTATACACGGAGACAAGGATAACGTTACAGACACAGGAGACCCATAAAGGGGCACCTGTGGTGAAAGGAGGCGGTAGACAGGAACCTAACAGGGTACAGATCAGACCGGAGACGTAGGTGACAGGAAGCTGCCACTGAGTCATCTCAAGATGACTCAGTCCCACGGGAAGCTGGCTCAGGAGAGCCGATAGTTCTAAGGGAGTACATAAGTAGTCACCAAGTCATAAAACGCGTGAGAGCACCGCTATACATGCTGATATGCAGTATTTTTGTTCTGCTTTGCTGGATACATTCTCCCTTGCCAGTGGAGATAGATTTTCCTTGATACATTTTCCAGCGTTCAGGGTTTAGGGTTTAGTGAAGATAGGTCTGATGGGAGCAGTTGATATAGCAGGAATAATAATAGTTACAAGGTTCTATACACCGGCAATCCGGCGTCGAACCATACGCAGAATACAACGCTTCTCCCAGTGCGATAGCCTCGGAAACAAGAGAGTGTGGCAAGGTTCGAACTCAGACCAATTCTAGACATGTCAAGGTCTCGACACTGACAGTTTAACGACTTGTCAAGGTCTGTCCACTGACTATTTAACGACTTATCAAGGTCTCTACACTGAAAGTTTGACAACTTGTCAAGGTCTCTACACTGACAGATTAACAACTTGTCAAGGTTCAGTTTGTAATAGCAGGGCAAGGCATCCACAGTGCTTACCCTCCTCTCTTCGTGTGTATCTGGTCCCTTTTCCTCCACTTTCGGTCCTCTTTCCCGCCTCTGTTTTGCTTTTTTCTGCCATGCTCTTCGTTTTGTTTTTCATATTTGTGGGGGTGCCTCTAAAACCCTCAAGCTGTCGCTGGTTTGTGTCGGGAGACCCACCTCCTGGGGTGAAAATCCTTTCACAACTAAAAAAAAAAAAAAAAAGCTTCCTTTAATACAATTTGATGGTAGGGAGGCTGTGCTGCTGTCCTGTCTCAGCAATGATTGGCTGAGTTTATGTAACTAACCCTCTCTCTGTGTGTATGCTCCATAGTTTTTATTTTCAGCTACCAGCAGCAGCTAATAGGCTGCTCCCCTGACTAGCTACCCAGCCAAACCCATAGCAACGTAGTGCATCAGGAAGCTGACAAAAACATCTGCCCAGCACTGTTGACATCTTGGGGCTTAGCCCAGTGGCTGGCTTCTGGAGCTGTCTAGAAGCTGTTGCTCGAAGCCGAAAAGAAAGACTTTGGTATGCTTCAATCCAGGGGTAGCATGATGTAGCTCAAAAATGAAAGATTGTCTAAGTGTCCATCGTAACGTGCAGTTGAGCCTTGCCTTCCGCCCTCTGCCACGCCCACCCTTGCACGGCAATTTTGCCCTTCCACCCTTTTGCCCTCCCACCCACCCTTTTGCCTTCCCACCCACCCTTGCCCTTGCCCTCCCACCCACCCTTTTGCCCTCCCACCCTTTTGCCTTCCCTCCCACCCTTGCTCTTGTCCTCCCACCCACCTTTTCCCCCTCCCTCCCACCCTTTTGCCCTCCCACCCACCCTTTTGCCTTCCCTCCCACCCTTGCTCTTGCCCTCCCACCCACCCTTTTCCCCTCCCTCCCACCATTGCACGGCAATTTTGCCACGGCCAGCCTTGCATGCTAATTTTGCTCTGGGTTAGAAGAGCTTGCGGTGCAGCATAGGTTGCTAAAACAGCCTGGCTGCCCTTGTATGTATGTATGTACGTATGTATGTTACAGTCCAGGGGTAGGCCAAATAGTCTAAAGGGACTTGCTCAACCGTGATAGGAAGGGCTTAAACAGAAAAATCATTGATAAATGAACCTCAAGCAATCGTTTTACCGACGGGGGCCCTGAATTCGTGCCCTTATCAACCTGAGGTGACCGGCCCATGTCGCGGGTTCATGCACAGGTGGCGTGGCCTGACCGCCCTTATCTATCTGAGGTGACCGGCCCATGTCACGGGTTCATGCGCAAGTGGCATGAGCCTAAGGCCTCGGTTGCTGTCGAACCCTTAGGTATCGTGGCACCTCCCCAGTGTACCCAGTGAAACAGTGGGGTCTCTGCTACATTGAGGGTGGTAATACCTAACACCTGAGTTGGTCAAGACCACGGTAGCCTCTTTAGCGATTTCAATGGTCTAGTGGTGGACCAGATTGCAAAAAGAACGAAGAGTCTGAGGTTCGACTCCCCCTTCTGTCGCTCTTTGCGTTGCAGGTCGTCGTCAACCGCGATAGCAGCTTGTCCAGTTGAGGTAGGAGACCGGTCCCCACCCGCGTACGATGGGCTCCCTTAACCCCATGCCCCACCAGGCGTTATCGTTACCAAGACCACGGTCACTCTACACCTACTATTTAGACCCTTGCCAAATTGCCGTGCCCTCACGAGACCTGCACCCTGCACCATGCACCCTGCATCCAGCATCCAGCACCCTGCACTCTGTACCCTTAAAACTGATTCTTTGCTCTCTTGCCCCAGGCTGCCCACAAGGGGTGACACCTAAACCTTAAACCCTGAACCTCACTCCCTAAACCGCTTCCCTGCCTCCTTGCCTCAGGCTACCCATCCCAGGGGTTGCTGAGCTATATGGGATGCTTCTCGTCACAGGTACGAAGACACTTTAGTGGTTACAGGCTATTTTGGGTTGTTTCAGGCTACTTCGGGTTATTTTTGGCTAGTTCACGATACTACTGGCTATGTCAGGTTATGTCAGGCTATGTCAGCTTATTCTGGCCTTTTCAGGCTACATGGGCAAGGTCAGGTATGCAGGGCTTGTGTGAATCTTGTATGCTCCGGGGGTGGGTCCCCACCCCAGAGGATGCTCAGCTACTTAGACTGCTTCGTACTTATTTTGAGGCACAAAGACATGCTCAGCTACGTGGACTGCTTCGTACTTCTTTTAAGGTTCGAAGGCACTACTATTTCTTTTTGTAAGCGGAGCCCCCCAAGGTCACCACTTGGTGTGCCTGCCTGCCTGCCTGCCTGCCTGCCTGCCTGCCTGCCTGCCTGCCTGCCTGCCTGCCTGCCTGCCTGCCTGCCTGCCTGCCTGCCTGCCTGCCTGCCTGCCTGCCTGCCTGCCTGCCTGCCTGCCTGCCTGCTTGCCTGCCTGTCTGCCTGTCTGCCTGTCTGTCGGGCGTCTGCCTGTCTGCCTGTCTGCCTGTCTGCCTGTCTGCCTGTCTGCCTGTCTGCCTGTCTGCCAGCCTGTCTGCCTGTCTGCCGGTCTGCCGGTCTGCCTGTCTGCCTGTCTGCCTGTCTGCCGGTCTGCCGGTCTGCCGGTCTGCCGGTCTGCCGGTCTGCCGGTCTGCCGGTCTGCCTGCCTGCCTGCCTGCCTGCCTGCCTGCCTGCCTGCCTGCCTGCCTGCCTGCCTGCCTGCCTGCCTGCCTGCCTGCCTGCCTGCCTGTCTGCCTGTCTGCCTGCCTGTCTGTCTGCCTGCCTGTCTGCCTGTCTGCCTGTCTGCCTGTCTGCCTGTCTGTCTGTCTGTCTGTCTGTCTTTCTGCCTGTCTGTCTGTCTGTCTGCCTGCCTGCCTGCCTGCCTGCCTGCCTGCCTGCCTGCCTGCCTGCCTGCCTGCCTGCCTGCCTGCCTGCCTGTCTGCCTGTCTGTCCCCCACACAAATACCCACCCCCACACTCGTACTCGTACCCACCCCCAAACGCATCCCCCCCCCCCACACATACACACACAGGTTAACCCTCCATCCCCCCCCCCCCCCACACACACTCCCACCCACACCCACACACCCACACACACCCACACACGCACGTACACACCCTCCCCCCCGGCACCCCCCCACACCCCCACCCCCCCCACAACACACACATACACACACACACACATGCACCTACACCCTCCATACCCCCCACCCACCCACCCACCCACACCGTCGCCCACCCACCCACACACCCACACACACACAAACACACACACAAACACACACACACACATATGCACCTACACCCTCCATCCCCCCACCCACCCACACACACACACACCCACCCACCCACACACACACACACCTACACCCACACGCATACACCCACACGCACCCACACGCACACGCACACACGCACACGCACACACACACGCACACACACACACATGCAACTACACCCTCCATCCCCCCCCCCCACCCCCCACCCCCCCCCACCCCAGACACCCCCCCCACCCCCCCACACACATATACCCTCCACCCCCCCATATACACACACACACATATATACCCTCCATCCCCCCATACACACACACATCCGCACTAACCCTCCTTCCCCAGGCACGGGGTGACTCAAGTGACACAGAGGATGCAGGATTGGAAAAGTGCATTGTGGTAGGCGAGGGTGGGCTGGCCAGATTTCCCAACTCTGCTCCAACCTCACCCTCAGGGAATCTGCCGCGCAAGCCAAGCGAGAAGACCTGCTATGGTCAGGGCGGTATCATGCCATCTCAAACGTCACCCATATCAATATTTGGCGACGATAATCCCTCGGAAAGTGTATCCAGTCCTGTAGTGGCCACATGTAAGAGTCCTTTATCTGCCAGGGTGTCTGCCAGAGTCTCTGCCTCAGGTGTATTGATTGGAGCTGGAGCAGTACAGTCAGGCAATGCCTCCAACCGCTTCAGACCCGTTTCCGTTTCGGTTAATGGCAAGTGCCCGCGAGGCAATATTGATCAAGTTGCAGCTCCGGGAAGCCCCCGCCCGGCGCAACTCTCCGCCTGGCGCAGATCCAAGGCCAAGAGCATCAGTGGGTGTGAAGACCATGCCTACCTGGCGTGGGGGGCCTACATCAACCCCTCCCCTGGCCCAAGAAGTAGCCGACCTCAAGGAGCCTCTGAGCCTGTTTTGCAAGCAAGCAGCCGACCTGACGGAGCCTCTGCTCCTGTCTGTCAAGCCACAAGCAGCCGTCCTCACGGAGCCTCTGCTCCTGTTTTGCATGCAAGCAGCCGTCCTCACGGAGCCTCTGCTCCTGTTTTGCATGCAAGCAGCCGACCTCACGGAGCCTCTGTGCCTGTTTTGCATGCAAGCAGCCGACCTCACGGAGCCTCTGTGCCTGTTTTGCATGCAAGCAGCCGACCTCACGGAGCCTCTGTGCCTGTTTTGCATGCAAGCAGCCGACCTCACGGATCCTCTGTGCCTGTCTTTCAAGCTACAAGCAGCCGACCTCACGGATCATCTGTGCCTGTTTTGCAAACAAGCAGCCAACCTCACGGAGCCTCTGCTCCTGTTTTGAAAATTATAACCTTCCCGGGGGCGAGTACTAGCGAAGATATCCTTCCTTCAACTTCGACCCCGGGCTCGCCATTCTCCACTGACCCTTTCCTGTTCTACACGGACCCGTACCAGTGCGATAGCGACTCCGGCAAGAGCCCCCGTGCAGCAAAAAGCATGGGAATGAATACCGGTAGTATCCCACATTCGCCCATAACATATGCACTCCAGGATAGGCCTGGTGACGGGAGTTATGGGAGTAGGGGTACACCGCCCTGTTCCGTCAACATCATGTCCTCTGGGGTGGTCGTTCAACAGGTAAGCCCATTTTTTGACGTTCTAAGCTGAACACATGATCTATATTATTGCTGTTTAATAGGGACCGGCATATCATATGATGTTGACCAAAGGCGAGTATGATATCATATGATATCATACATTCATACAAACTGCATCATATGATATTGTATATACATGGTTACTTAAGCCTAGTCAGACTGCCGGCATCATCAGGGTTCTACATTTCGTCATTTTGGGTTGCGCTTTTGACGCAACTGCCTCCTTTTGGGCTGCGCTTTTGACTCTGAAAACAGAAATCTGCGCGCTGTGCTCAGAGGGTTTTTTAAAATTTGTGTCAATCGCGCAGTCGGGCTCCAAAACCTTTCGCGCTACCGCACAGTAGCGCGCGTCATGTAGTACCCTGGGCATCATATGATATGTAATTGCCGTTCCCTATTGTTTAATGGAAGGGAGCCTTCTTGGCGATTTGAATTTTTGACAATTTTTTGGCGGAGCCCCCTCTTCCAAGGGTTCCCCTGTTGTCCCCAGGGTTACCCCGTTGTCCGTTTGACCGTCCGTCCGACCGCCCTCCCCCCAGACAAAGCCTGCCACGTCAGCCAACGGTCTCGTACCTAAGTCACTTCCGTTGCCACCTGCCGCACCGTTGCGAACAATCTCCGCCAATTTTTGGCGTCGCTTGCCACGCTGCATATAACTTGCTCTTTCTTGTAACCTGTTGAAAGCAAACGTTTACAGGCAGATAAAGGTAAAGAAACAGGGCGAGAAGACCTGTGTTATTTCTGTTCAATCACGATGTGCCATTTATTTATAATCCCTATGTGTTATTTCTGTTTAATCACGATGTGTTATTTCTGTTTAATCACGATGTGTTATTTCTGTTTAATCATGATGTGCTATTTATATTTAATCACGATGTGTTATTTCTATTTAATCACGATGTGTTACTTATATTTAATCCCTAAGTGTTATTTCTGTCTAATCACGATGTTTTATTTCTGTCTAGTCACGATGTGTTTATTTAATCACCTTGTGTTATTTCTGTTTATTTCATGATGTGTTTATTTAATCACGATGTGTTATTTATATTTAATCCCGATGTGTTATTTATGTTGAATCACAATGTGTTTATTTAATCACGATGTGTTATTTAGATTTAATCCCGATGTGTTATTTATTTTTAATCACGATTTGTTTATTTAATCACGATGTGTTATTTATATTTAATCACAATGTGTTTATTTAATCACGATGTGTTATTTATGTTTAGTCACGATGTGTTATTTATGTTTAGTCACGATGTGTTTATTTAATCACGATGTGTTATTTATTTGTAATCATCACGAGCACAGAGAAAATAAAAGATTAGTAGATTGATAGATAGTTGTTACAGTCCAGGGGTAGACCAAATAGGCTGAAGGGACTTGCTCAACCATGACAGGAGGGGCTTTAACGAAAAGGCACTCATGAAATGAATCCCAAACAATTGTTTTACCGACGGGGGCCCTGATTTTGTGCTACAGTCAAAATGTAATTAGATGATTAGTATACTGGTATCTACATGCAGGAAAGTAGAGCAGATAATTTGGAGTAAAACCTGTCAAAATATGAAGGGCAATCTGGGGGGCTGGAGGCAGGGTTTTATTTAAGGGGCTATATATATGTGTGTGTATGTGTATATAGGGTTGTCAAGTACGATGTTGTATAGATAACGTATAAAAATCATTTAATTAATTATGTTATGTTTATTTATTTCTTTATTTGATCAACACTATTTTAAAAACATGTTTTCGTTTTTTGAACGTCAGGGCAAGACTATGAAAGGCAGTGATGGAAGTAAGGCTTGCAGCTTGGCCGCTGGAGTATCTGTCACCGTGCACACCTCCCGTGGACTCAGCTCTACTGTCTTGCACCCAGTCTCCAGCGGGAACGAGTCATCCAGATTTGGAGCCTTCCCACCCAGCACATCTCGACTGGGAGAGATTCAAACAGCGTCTCCCCCCGACAGAACATGCAGTACAAGCAGTACAAGCAAGACAACAGCGTCCCCCAACAGCCCCCCCCGACCACAGCCTCCCCTGGCAACAGCTTCCCCCGACAGGACAGGCAGTACAGGCAGTACAAGCAGGGCAACAGCTTCCCCCTACAACTTCCCCCGACCACAGCCTCCCCCGACCATAGCTTCCCCGGACAAGTCGAGTATGAGAAGAGCATGTGCTCTCACATCACCCATTCCGCCCTTTGATGATGCCAACCGCGACCATGACCCAGACCACAAAGTCACCCAAGGCCGAAACAGTAGGTCGCTGGGCGGGCTTCCAGGGGACCTTCCCCAGGTGTCCTTCGACCTTGAAGTCTTGTACTCTCCTGCATCCGGAACGAGAAGTGCTCACTCCAGGATGTATGTCCCAACCCCCCCATCCACGGCACGTCCAACTCCTCCAACTTTCTGTAAATTGATGGTGGGAGGCCGGGTCTATGACGGGTCAAAGGGTAGGACGGGTGAGTCCCCTGAGAGGGGGAGGGCAAGGAGTGTGGAGAAAAGCCGCGCTACCTCGCCCGGCACTGATGAGTTCCAATCGATGGGTCCTGTTCCTCACACACCTTTCTACTCCAAGCAGCATCTGGACCTCCTATCTGAGCCCCTCGAGGTCCTACCAAATGACTCTGCCAGGACTGTTGAAGCCATTGCCTGGCTTGAGTCCTCCTACAACAAGGATAACTTCTCCCTGCTGGAAGAAGAGGAGGATTCTTGTGAAGTCCCTCACTTATTCATGACACTCATCCAAAGCATTCCGTCCCAGTTGAGTGCCCAAACTACAAGAGAGCATTTGGTGAGTCCCAATACAAATACTTTATTTTGAAGCCATTGCCTGGCTTGATTCAGCCAACAACAACGACAACACAACAACGAGGATAACTTACTTCAACTCTGCCCAACTGGAAGAATGGAAGGATTCAGGTGAAGGCCGGTTCCCTCAGTTATTCACTATTTCATGACACCCATCTTAAGTGCTCCTTCTCCGTGGCCCATCCTACCAGAGAGCATTCAGTGAGCCCCAGTACACATTGTTTACGTTGAAGCCATTGCTTGCCTTGAGTCATCCTACAACAAGGATAACTTCCTTCACCTGTACCCAAGTGGAAGAAAAGAAGGATTCAGGTGAGGCCGGGTCCCTCTCTTTTTCATGACACCCATCCAAAGTGTTCCGTCCCAGTTGAGTGCCCAAACTACCAGAGAGCATTCGGTGAGTCCCAATACAAATTGTTCATTTTGAAGCCATTGCTTGACTTGAGTCTTCCTGCAACGCGGATAACCTCCCCCAAGTGGAAGAAAAGAAGGATTCAGGTGAAGGCCGGGTCCCTCAGTTGTGTTGTTCGCCGTTGTTGCCGTTGTTCGTTGCCGTTGCTGCCGTGTCCCTCAGTTCCCCTGTGCGTCGCCGTTGTTGTTCGCCGTTGTTGTTGGCCGGGTCCCTCAGGTGAAGGCCGGCTCCCTCAGTTGTTCGCCGTTGTTCGTTGCCGTTGTTGCTGTGTCCCTCAGTTCCCCTGTTCATCGCCGTTGTTCGCCGTTGTTGTTTGACGGGTCCCTCAAGTGAAGGCCGGGTCCCTCACTTATTCTTGTCGCCCATCCAAAGCATTCCGTCTCCGTAGAGTGCCCATCCAACAGGAGAAAAATCGGTGAGTCACAATCAGGTTAGTTCAAACTGTACGTGATTGCGTGAAAGAGGCACAAATCACACACAATTTTGAGGATCACAGCGTGTTTTCACGCACAATTTGGGTGGGTAGGGGGGGGGGGGGGGGGGGGGGGGGGGGCACGTTCTCAGCCTCGTGTTTGTGTGACAACAACCCAAATCGCACACATCTTGCATGGGCAAAAAATGCGTGATGTCACGGGCTAATTCAGAACAGGTAGCACTACCTTGGTCCCAATCAAAATAATTCATATCCAGTGACTCCACGTCCACGCCAGGGTTCTACATTTGGTCATTTGCGGTTGCTTCAAAAGCGCAACTGCCTCCTTTTGGGCTGCGCTTTTGACTCAACTGAAGGGCTAAAAAGAAGAAGAATTGATGAACTGTAGTTATCTAAGTAGGGTACTACATTTTGTCATTTGCAGTTGCTTCAAAAGCGCAACTGCCTCCTGTTGGGCTGCCCTTTTGACTCCGAATAGAAATCGGACATCTGCGCGCTGAGCTCAGAGGGGGTTAATTTGTTTGCTTCAATTGCACAGACGGGCTCTAAAATCTTGCGCGCAGCGTGCAAATCAGTCGTGTTGGCCAGGCCATCCCCCCCCCCCCCCCCCCCCCCCCCCCCCCCCCCCCATAAACACACCCATCACACAACAGCACGCACGCACTACACACAGAACATCACAAACCACACAAGGACACAACAATTACACGCCTTCCCCCTCCCCACCCTTCCCCACCCCCCCCACACCACAAAACACACAGCACACATCAACATAACGCAACTAAAAAACACAGACAAACCACAGTTCACCACAAAACACACAGACACTTAACCCATGACACACAGGACAAACATCACATAAACAAACATACACACACCACAAACCCACACATATCCACACACTCTCACACAACAACACAACCACAGACAACACACCCCACCACACAAACCACACACACACACACACACACACACACACACACACACTCTCACACACACACACACACAAACCCACACATACACACACATACACACACACTTGCTGGTCACCAACTTTGTATAATCTTCTGTAGTACCCTGTTGCACACCAGCAAGTTTTCATATCCAGTGACTCCACTTCCACACAGGCCATATTTGTAGGGATCGGCAATATGATATCATATGATATCATGTCATCATATGATATCATATGATGCCGGCGGTCTGACTAGGTAACTTTGGCCTGGGGCACCATATCATAGGATATAAAATTATATGATTTTTGTATGATATCATACTCGTCTTTGGTCAACATCATATGATTTGCCGTTCCCTACATGTTTGTGTTTGTGGGGTGTGGGTTTATGTCTGTGGGAATGGATGTGAGTGGGTGGGTGGGAATGGGCGTGTATGTGAGGGCACCGCACAAAAAACATAACAGTGATTTAGGGAGTCCCAATCCTACCTATACATATTCCATAATTCCCAATCCAAACAATCGATATTACATTTGTCCCAATTCAAGTATTGCTTATTCAGTGACTGCCCAACATGTCTACCCGCCAACCAACATATAAATAGAGGTATCAAGTAAGATGTCGTTTATATGTATTGTTTAGATACAGCAAAATAATAGTCAAGTCCGAATTCAAAATCCTCCTGCCTCATTCTCCATTTGTAGACACTGCTGCCAGGGACATCAAGTGCAAATTCAAAATTATAATCAAGTACAAATTCAAAATCCTCCTGCCTCGTTTTCCATTTGCAGACACTGCTGTCGGGGAAATCAAGTGCAAATTCAAAATTCAGCTATCCGAGCACCAAAGACTCGACCCACTGCTTTGAAACTGCCATGAGCTTGAGGAGCAGTAATCAAAGCCACCGACACAGTAAGACAAGCAGGAACAGTAGGAACAGTCGGAGCACACGCAGCACACGCACCGACGAATCCTGCAACAGGTCTGGTTACGCGAGTGAGAGAACCAGCAGAAAGTCGTATGGGGGTGATCGAAAGAGTTTCAACATTTCCAACCTGGTAGCTGCTATAACCTCCTCGCAAATGACAATGGACAGGGACAGGGACAGCCATCAGTGAGGGTCATGTCTCTGTGCCAGTGTTTTTCTTTTCAGCTGTGAGCAGCAGCTTCTATGCAGCTCCTCTGACTGGCTACTCAGCCTAACCTGGCACAACCTACAGCACCTTGAATCGGAAACACTCAGCTGTCCTGAACTGCTGAAAAAGTACGGCGTAGCCTGGTGCCTAATTGGAGAGCTACCTACAACCTGCTAAGAAAAGCTGAAAGAACAGGAAATTGGCGGAGTGTGCTGGCAACGGAACGAAAGGTGGCAACGGAAATGGAGCTTCCTGAAGCCAGTCAGTTATGAGACGGTTGGCTGACGTGTCAGGCTTCAATTTTTCGGTCAGTCGGTCGGTCGGTCGGACGGACAAATGGGTAACCCTGGGGGCTCCCAGACCAAAACCCTGCTTTATGCCACTGCTACACTCCAAGGTCTTCAGTGCTCAAAGCTTTCGGCACCTTACGAATTTGAATTAATTAATTAATTTTAATTGTTACGCGTTTCTTCAGCCAACTTTGGACTGCTATCCGTCTTCCAATTCCAAGTCAAGTTTTGACCACGATTATATGGCGTCCCAGCTTCGATCATGCCCGAAATGGAAAGAAGAACATAACATCGCAGTCCAGGTCTTCTTGGCCTGGACTGCGATACTGGATTACGCGCAGCAGCTTCTAGGCAGCTCCCTTGGCTTGTTGTTGGGCGGAAGCTGGATCTACCTAGTGTGATCCCCGTTCGGAACGGGATGGCTCTATCGTAGAGCGATCCCGGATCAAACGGAACCAGGTGCGGGGTCTTATCAGGTCACTGGTTCGAACCATCGAGGTCACCTGGGCCCACCCCCACGGAGGGTCGTTGACCGGCATGGTAACTGGACTAAGTGTGATGGAAGCCCGTCCATCGCATACTTACGAGCCGGTTCCCTTAACCCCACGTCCTTAGAAGTGTCATTGTGACGTATCTTGGAAGTCAAGATTTATTTTATTTATCTACCTAGTGTGACTCACAGCTGACATGACCAGCTAATTTCTCACTCCCTAAAATAAAGTAGTGATAACGCCTGGTGGGGCGTGGTATTAAGGGAGCCCCGTCTTCCTGCAGTAGGGAACGGGCTGCTACTTTACCTGGACAAAGCTACCATGGCGGTTGACTGCGACCGCGAACACTTAAGCGCACCCGTGGGGATTCGAATTAGGCACCTTCGTCGTTCAAGTCGCTCTGCCATTGAGCCAAACGTTGAACGGGAGCACACTCCCTAGCTTGGTGATGGCCCAGTGGATGGCTCAAGGAGCTGCCTAGAAGCTGAATTTGAACTGTTACATGGTTTTTCAGCCAACTCTACGCTGTAGCTCAGTGCATTTTCTTGTTCTGCTTCATGGGATTGAAGTGATGATGGAGATAATGACTGTCACATTGTGGTATGGTGGCCTTATTATGCTCTAGCTCAGTGCATACCCTTGATCTATTCCATGGGATTAGGGTGATGGTGGAGATAATGGCTGTCGCATCATGGTATGGTGGCCCTGTGATGCCATAGCTTGTACTCTGCTTTTCATCTTCTAGGCAGCTTCTAGGCAGCTTCTCTGACTGGATATTGAGCAAAAACTACAGCAGTCTGACTATGCTAAAGTTACCATTTATATACAACGCGATATGATGCAATTGTATGATATCATCCTCGCCTTTGGTCAACATCATATGATATGCGGGTATCAGAACTATCAGGCTACGAGTGCTCTATAGACCTCTTGCAAGATGTCTATAGAGCACTCGTAGCCTAGCAGTTCTGACAATGATGCATGTCCCAGATGGAAACAGGATTACCCAGCGGTCCCAACCACCTGACAGCCGGTCCCTAGAGGTATGGCACCGCTGCATGGGGGTGGGGGGGGTGGGGGGCAATGCTATGGCTCTGCAAGGGTCTGTTGGGTTGTATTCATGACACGATTGATCAGCCTTCAGGCTGCCCACCATCAAACAGAGGGTCAACTTGGGTTGTACGAACACTACTACACCACACTCCCAAGTATGGAACCCACTGACATGGCTGTAGACCCCTAGCTTCCACTAGCTTCCCCATCACGTGACTGCACACCCCTAGCTTCCCCTAGCTTTCCCAATCACATGGCTGTAGACCTCTAGCTTCCACTAGCTTCCCCCATCATATGGCTGTAGACCCCTAGCTTCTCCTAGGTTCCCCAATCACATGGCTGTAGACCCCTGCTTCTGCAGGCTTCAAAACAGCACACGTTTGATGAAACAATTTGTCGCTTGCTTGGGCGGTTATAAAAGGGGTCGCATGCTTGGGCATTTATAAAAGGGGTCACATGTTTGATGATAAGAATTGTCACATGCCGTCACATATTTGGGCGGTAATATTAAGGGCCACGTGTTTGGGTGGTAATAAAATGGGTCACATGTTTCATTTAAAAAAATGCTCACATGTGGTCACATGTTTGGGAGATTATACAAGGGGTCACATGCTTGGGCGGTTATATAAGGGGTCACATGTGATCACATGTTTGTGTGTTCAAAAAGGGGTCACATGTGATCACATGTTTGTGTGTTCAAAAAGGGGTCACATGTGATCACATGTTTGTGTGTTCAAAAAGGGGTCACATGTGATCACATGTCTGTGTGTTCAAAAAGGGGTCACATGTGATCACATGTTTGTGTGTTCAAAAAGGGGTCACATGTTTGATTTGAAAAATGGTCTCATGCGATCACATATTTAAGTGTTTATAGAAGGGGTCACAAGTTTGATTACAAAATAAATAAATAGTACGCCTAATTACGAGGCGTGAGGTTGCAGGGGGCAGCCTGTGTGCTTGCACCGGGGCGAAGCACCAATCACATGTTTGATTAGAAGTGATCATTTAGTTTTCTGAAGATGTTCTGGTCTCTGGTTCATATCTTTTATTTTCAGCTACAAGACACAGCTTCTAGTCAGCCCCCTGAGCCAGCCACTGGGTTAAGCCCCGAGATGCCTAAGGTAATGCTAACGCCTGATAGGGCGTGGTGTTAAGGGAGCCCGTCGTACGCGGGTGGGGAGCGGTCTCCTACCTCAACTGAACAAGCTACCATCGCGGTTGACGACGACCTGCAACGCCAAGAGCGATCGAAGGGGAAGTCGAACCCACGACTCTTCATTCTTAAGAGATGTCAATAGTACTAAAATGATGATTATTCTGCCTGCTTCCAGGTGCACTACCTTGCTTAATGTTTGACTAGGCAGTAAGGCAGGGGAGCTGCCTAGAAGCTGCTGCTCGTAGCTCAAAAGAAAATCAATACTCAGGTTACCTCTCAGGTTCGTTCACAGTGGTTGGATTGGGTTATCGCATGCTTTTCCATCCAACGCTGGGCTGCTTACTGTCTTCCGTTGCCAAGTCATCCCGTGCAATACCCGCGGAAACCAGGGACTCCCGGAGCGCGCAGAGGGTGTTTAAAAAACTGCCCGCTTTGCGCAGTCAGGCTCCAAAACCCTGCCCGTTTTCGCGCAGTCGCACGCGCGATGTAGTACCCTGGCAGGGAGCATACCAAGCAGATTAGACAGCTCAAAGACTTGTCTAAGTCCAGGCCTGGTTCATTGGAATCCATTGAGAAGAATAATTGTTACAAGGTTCTATACGCCAGGTTAGGAGTCTAATCGTCTGCTCATTGCAGCCATCAATTACCCCCCAAGCGAGAACTACGGAAACCAGGGATTTCTAGCACACATGCCGGTGTGCAGGTTCGAACCGGGGACTCCTCCGATTGTGGTGACCATTCTAACCAGCGCACCACCCCTGGTTAATTTGAACTTGAACTTGGGTCCATACCCTCAACCAGCAATTTGGCTGCTCGCCATCTTCGGCAGTGAAAAACATTCTCCTGGTCAATATAAATTCTCCTGGTTAATATGAATATTGATCTAACTTAGCCTTTCCCTACCGGTAGTACTTTGTGCTTGCTCACTTGACATGTTTCATTTCTGCCTCGGCACCCCTCCCCTTACGCTCCCCTTTACTCTCTTCTTTCCGCCTCTAGTTTGTTTCCTCTTCGGACTTGACCTAGTTTTTTTTAGGTTTGTGGAGATGCCTTAAAAACCCTCGTGCTTCCTGTTATAAAATTTGATGGTTTGCAGGCTATGCTGCTGTCCGGTCTCGGCAGTGATTTGCTGAGTTTATGTAACGAATCCTCTCTCTCCTTCATTTCTCGGCTTGGGCGTTTGATCCTAGACATGATTCATTTCTAGGCTACTCATGGCAGCTTCCCCCCAGCTCCAATAGCCAGCCACTGGGCCACACCAAATTCATGCAGCTGCATTGGAATGCATGTCATCTCAGCTTTCAGGCGCGCTAGCTAGCTCCAGATTGGGCCCAAGGGCACGGAAAGGAAGCTGTCTAGAAGCTGCTACGTGTCGCCCCAAAAAGAAACAGTGCCTCCAATTCCTGAGAAAGGCTGGGCCATCGTTGAAGAGAGTTCTCACTACCGTAGCTGCAATCACTGTTTCCTTGTTGGGCTACGTGTAGCAGCTTCTAGGCAGCTCCATTTCTGCGTCCTTGGGTCGAACCTGAAGCTAGGTAGTGCGTCTGGAAGCTGAAATGACATGCATTCCAATGAGAAAGCTGGCAGCTTTAGGGTTGACCCAGTGCATGGCAAATGGAGCAGGGTGGAAGCTACCATGCGTAGCCCCCAAAAGAAACAGTGCTGAGGAAGGCCTGTCGGCCCTGGGGTTGAAGCTATTTCTCACTAGCTGCAATCATTGAACATGCGTTCCTGTAGATAAAAGGTAATGATAACGCCTGGTGGGGCGTGGTGTTAAGGGAGCCCGTCGTACGCGGGTAGGGAGCGGTCTCCTACCTCAACTGGACAAGTTACCATCGCGGTTGACGACGACCTGCAACGCCATGAGCGACCGAAGGGGGAGTCGAACCCCCGACTCTTCGTTCCTTAGCAATCTGGTCTAGCGTTCCTGTAGACTAACCCACGTTGTACTGTTGAGTTTCTGTGTAATTCACATGCAATAACTACCATAGTGTCTCCTGCTACTCTTGGTTGGTCGGCCCCCTTTGGGAGACATACCTATGCGATCCTTACGCGAAATCTTCAAATCTTCAGATCTTCAAATCTTCAAATTTCCCATGAACGCCGGTCAAATTTGCCGGTTAATCTGACTAGCCTGAAATCTTAGCGACTCGTGTTCGATTCCCGTCGGGGGCGGATTACCTCTGAGGGCACTTTTTCGCGTACGTATCTCAGGTTGCGGACTGTGGACGCGGCGTTTTCATTGGTCGTTTCCCTCCTGTCCTGTGGACTCAATCTTCCCTTCCTCTACCAAGCTGCAGCTGCCCTGGGCATCACTCACCATCGTACTTCTAACCCTCTTAGCTACGACCAAAGCCTCACCAGCTTCTCTTCTACCAGCCCAGCTGATCAGCTCTTTGGCTCTAACCAAGACCCCTTTCTTACTATCTGGACTGGGGGCTCACTGGTGGACATTCCTAACTCCACTACACAAGCACATCAAGCGCTAAGGTGGGCCCTAGCCAGTGCTGACCATGCTGAAAATATTCTCAGCCCTACCTGCACCCTGATGCTCCTTCCTGACGACTTTTCTGCCCCCTACAAAACTCTCCTCCACCACTCATGGATTCACTATATTGACTCTAGACCACAGTCTGAATTTTATACTACCTCTGAAATCTGGCTGGGCAGCAAATCGCACACCCCACCCTCAACCCAAAAGCTGCACCTCATCCTTATATGCAACCCTCACAGCCAAGCTACTTACTTTCCTCAACTCCAAGAATTTATTAACCAATGGACATACTACATGCAAAGCCTCTCCTCATCCTGGGAGCCCTCTACTATTACACCACCTCCCACTCTTACCTCCTCTGGCATTGTAATTACCTACCCACGGAAACTCAAATCCCTTGTCAAAAAACCCTGGCAAACTCTACTCCACCAACACCCCCCTCCCTTTCTTCTTACCACTACTCACCCATGTCTCCACCTAGCTACCCCCTCTTCAGGCCTCCAGGTCTACACAGATGGTAGCCTAATAAAAGGTAAACCAGGTCACCCTAGCAAAATAGGTGCTGCAGTATATGTCCCGGCTGCAGGACAAAGCTACACCATCAACCCTGGGGGAATAGGGGCCACCAAAACTAACAACTGGGCAGAACGGGTAGCCATCCACCATGCCCTCCTCAATATTGACTATGACAAATCTCTTACACTTCATACAGACAGCCTCTGCTCTCTTCATCTTATCAAAAAAATGATTCATGACCCTATCACAGCAACCCGTTCTATTCATGCTGAACCACTGCAATCAATTCAAAAACACCTCATTCAACGCATCTTGCATGGCTCCCACACCACTCTTTGCAAAGTCCGCTCCCACACAGGTATCATTAGAAATGACAGGGCAGATGCTCTGGCACTAGGGCTGTCAATACCGTACGGTATTTTCAACTACCGTACGATATATCGTGATATACCGTACGGTATCGATACCGTACGATATTTGTATACACTTTTGGGGGGAAATCAGTGTAAGACCAAGGGGATATAACAGGAAATACCGTTTACACGTCCATACACTTATACACTTAAAATAAAGTCAAATGAACCAATAGTGAGGGAGGTAGAAAAACACGGTAATATCGTGGTCTAGTACCGTATGATATATCGTGTTATATCGTACGGTATAAGGCGGTATACTAAATTCCCTGGCCCAGACTCAGGTGCTCCTGACGAGAATCGAACCGCCGACCTTCCCAGTGTAAGATATTTTCGTAGACCACAGGATATGGTTAAACACGATATATCGTACGGTAAAGTCGATATATCGTACGGTAATCCCCAAAATACCGTACACATAATATCCATCACCCGATCCGCATAATATCGGTTCACATAATAAGCTTACCGTACGATAGATCGTACGGTACACGGTAAAATAAATACCGGGCGATATAAAACTTGACAGCCTTATCTGGCACGCAAGGCAGCTGAGCACCCTGCCTCCACCACTTTTACTGACAACACTGGGGAAATCCCCCGCCACAACGTCTACTGGTCCACAGTTCAACCTCCTCGATCGCACACTCATGGGAGATATTCCCCCACGCATTTTAGCACCTAACCTTACACGGGGTATCACCTCCAACCTACCCACCAGCTGCCACCTCGGCCAACATCCTCTTAAAGGGATTTATGCTACCACCTGGGCCGATAACACTCCTCACCAACTTCCTCACGCCAGTAATAAATTTTGGTCCTCAACCCTTATTCAACATAAAACTAAATTCCACATCCTTAAAGCCCGCTGGGGTAGACTGAGGAACCGTAAACTTGCATTCCGCTGGAAACTTCCTTATATTACCAGCACTCACCCACCCACGAACCCCCTATGCCCCATCTGCCGTACTTGTGAGGACGGAGCGGGCCACATCCTGGCGGGCTGCCCACACCGGACTTTCAAGGGGCTCTATATCAAGAGACATGACGCCGCAGTGCGACTCATCCACAAGGCCATTTGCACCGGAGCCATGGGATCCCGCAGAATGATCATGGACGCTGGCAAGGAAGAGGACCTCCCCAGGGGGGTCCTGGGCAAACGTCTCCCTGACTGGCTACGCCCCCCCACTATTACTGTAGATGACTGGAAGAGAACGAGACCTGACCTCGCCGTCCTACCTGCCATAGACTCTCCTACCTGTATGGGTGATAAAGAACTTTGGGTTCTTGAGCTTGGATACTGCTCTGATACCAACCATGCTACTAAGTTTATCACTAAACACGCCCAGCATGTTGCGTTAGTCAATGGCCTTAGATCGGCTGGATACCTAGTTCACTACGAAGTTATCACCATTGGAACAACTGGTACTATTCCAACCTCTTTTTTGACTTCTATGACTACACTTGGACTTCAGAGACCGTGTGCCCTTCAACTAGCGGACACAGTCCACTCCCACACCATTACTAGCTTTCAGAGTATTTTACAGTGCAGACGTTTCATGGAAGCACACCCCGGGTCAATACCCGGGGACTAGCACACAGACCGTGCCCCCCCTCAGTTTTTGTCTTGCCAGCTGCATTGTGTTGGTGCTTCCCAACCGGGGTGAAAACCCCCCGTATTAAGCTGCACTGGCATGATGTGGCCACGCACGGTGCCTGACGGTGTCAGGCATTGGTGGTGATTCATTTGAATGAGGTGGCCCTACGGTGACTATAGCTAGCTCAGGCTTACGCTATGGTGTCCTTAACTTCACGTCCTGTGAGTAACGGTATTACACGGATGTAACAATTTCAATTTCAATTGGACTCAATCTAGGGACCTAGAGCATGTATACGATTTCCCCTAGAAGAATTCGCCTCTTCGTGACTCTCGTAGCTCATTGCATCAGCGCATTGTGCTTGACAAGGAAATCTGCTACTTCGCACTAGTTCCTGCAGGTTGCGAAGTAGCAACTGTGGCCTCGGGATTTCCTGCCCCTGCCTCCATGGAACTTCGGGAAGTCAGTGAGCTAATAAGCTCATTAGCCTAACAGGCCACCAAGTTGAATAATAATGTCATGCCATGCTACATTGATTCTTGACCCCCCCAATATTAAATTGTACGGATAAGTAAGCAACTGCTTGTTCATCTATCACCAAGGAGGCTGCCACTGCTGCTTGACGAACATTACACCACTCCAGGGGACCCGCCAGGGCACCCTACTATTTGATCATAGGGCCTCGACACTTCAGAGTGCCGCATAGTGAATGGAGGTGCTATTGATGCAGCCTTTTTGCAAAAGCGCATGTTTAATTTCTGTGCTATTCACCTGCCATACCTGCATTAGTGACTTTTGCTTCTCTCGGTTTGATCAGAGGGCCTCAACACTCCAGAGTGCAGAACTTGCGGTTGATGCAGCCTGTTTGATGCAGCTTATTGCTGAGTTTCTGTGTTATTCACATGATAAATAAATAGTACGCCATATGTCGAGGCGTGAGGTTGAGGGAGCCAGCCTGTTTGCTTACACTGGAGCCACCCAGTGTGTTGCTCGCATGATGGATGATGCTCCCTTTAACCTATTTGGCCAACCCCTGGACTGTAACATACATAATGCGATACATGATGTACCTGCCTTAATGTCTTTTGCTTCTCTTGGCTGGATCATATGATCTCAGCCAGGGTTTTTCAGGGGATCCCCCAAATCTGCTTCTCGAGACGCAGCTTGTTTCAAAGTCTGCTTATTGATGTGCACTTGGTTTCAAACCTGCGTCCGCGACGCACCCAGACCCTCTGGGATGCAATACACTCCAAAGTCAGCCTATGCGACGCAACGGACCTATCGACGTTGCGTCAGTGACGCAAGAAGCAGCGTCCTGAACAACTCTGAACTCAGCCTGCAGGCTGGCAGGCTGCTCACAGTCAGTCTGCGAACTTGATCTTGAACTTGGTGAAGCTTCAGCCAGCAATTTGGCTGCTCGCCGTCTTCGGCAGTACAAAAAATATTTTCATTTTTGCAGTCTGCGAAATCAAATAGACCCAGCATACGGTAGTAGCCAGTCTCCAGTATATACTGCTCATACAAACGGGAAGGTTCCTTCAATCTCACGTCCTGTGGCAGGTCGTACTAATTTGCATTTTTACTGCGGAGTTGCTTTCCAGGCTCTTGGTTGCTGGATTGGATTGTTGCATGTTTTTCAGCCAACTCTGGGCTGCTCACCATCTCCAACTTCCAAATCCCTGACCCTAGAGGCCAGCAGACCGTGTAATCAAACCAAACTAAGATCAAGCGCTGTAAAATTGCATTGTCAGAGCCAAGCCATCGTTTTTTTTGAAATGATTTTTGGCGGAGGCCACTCTTCAGGGGGGTGGGAGCCCCCAGCTTCACCCCGTTGCCCGTCTGTCCGATGTCCGTCCGCACCGACGACCGAGATGAAGCCTGACACGTCAGCCAACCGTCTCGCAACTAACTGGCTTGGGTACGTTCCATTCCGTTGCCACCTGTCGTTCCGATATCCAACACTCTCCGCCAATTTTGACTAGGACTTGTCACCCCAGGAGGTGGGACCCCTAAAACAAACTTATCATATGGCACACCGGCAGCTCCGCCCAAGCTGGTTGGTCGTCCCGTAGATAGCCAAACCAGACCGTACCTAAAATTCAGAAGATGAAGTCCAGTCTCTGGACTTCATCCTCTGAAGTCCAGGTTCGCAGCCAGACCTACGCAGCGATACCACAATACGGTTTGTCGAAATCGCCGGTCGAAATTTCAACTGTAGTGCATAACGACCTTACCGACCTTACTCCCAGATTTACCGGTCGAATCGCAGCAGTCACGTGGTAGCTACGGACCAATCCCTGCTTCCCTGTTCCTCCCGCACACCCGGCACACCCGCGCACACCGTCCAATTCATCGCGTCCCAAATTGTGTGTATGCCAAAGCTACATCCATAGCTCAAACCCGAGCCCCTGTAGGCGGCAGTTCGTTCGCTCCCGGCCACATACTTTAACACAAGTAAACAACACGCGAGCCCCTGGGCCGACCTCCAGGGGACCCTATTATTTACTTCACGATGGGAGGAGGGTAGGATAGATCCTGAGTAAAGTACGCCCATCGGCCAGCGCAGTAGGTCGCGGATTCGAGACGGGGGGGGGGGGGGGGGGGGGAAAGAACGCGGAGCCGCATGGCTTCAGGATCATAGGCCTGAGGCTCGGGTCCCCACACCTGATGAGAGGCCTGGAACTTTTTCGTAACTGTACTTCTGCAGTACATGGGTTTCGCAGCTGCATGCCAGCTTTAACATTTTTACATTGCGTTTCTAATCGCGAAACCAATGGCTGTACCCCACCCTCTTGCGCGATTAGCAGCTGGCTTATTCTACCTCCGAGCATTGCCAAGCTAGCATGGGCACCCAGAGTAGCCGAGAGTGACTCCCTCCCCAACCCCGCACCAAACACCACCCCCACCCCCGAACCCGCCCCACACCTCTTTATCACCCACACCTCCTAATACTTGACCCCCAACTCCTCCGCTCTACTTTGTGCATAGCATTATAAGTCTGACAACACCTCTCGAGATGCCCATGCACTAATCGCAAACCGTGTTCGCCTCGCTCTGCTAGACCCCCCCGTACCCCCACCCCCCACCCCAACCCACACTACCACCACCCAGTCCCCCGCAACCCCATCATCGACTCCCGCGCCTCTAGTCGAGGCGCGCGGTGCTTTCGATGGCTCTAAAAAGGTTGTGGTTGGCTATAATCATAGCAGCAGTGGTCGAACATAGCGTGGTGGCCGATTTCGCCAACCCAGCTCCAGGAATCTCGACCTGGTGTGCATATCCGGAACCTTCGTATGAGCCCAATACACTTACGCGAATCACGAAGGGCACCAGAGGCGCTTGGGCATGTGTAGGTGCGCCAGTGTGTGCGTGTGCGTGGGGGTTTGGGTGGGGTGGGGTACGTGGGTGGGTGGGTGGGGTGGAGTGGGGTTGGGCTTGTCTGGGGAAGTGGGTGTGCAAGTGTGCGTGTGTGGTGTGGTGTGGTGTGGGTTCGAGTGGTTTTGAGTGGGACCTGTCTAGGTAAGTGAATGTGTGCTTGTTAGTGTTCATGTGTGGGTGGTGGTGAGGATGGGCATGGGGATGGGGGTGGGGATGGGCGAGTGGGTGAGGGTGGGTATGAGTGGGTTAGCGTGAAGTAGGGACTGCATAGTTACTTGAACGTGGGCAAGTAAGTGTGTTTGTGCTTGTGTTTGTTTTTGTGTTGGGTTTTGGGTGGTGGTGGTGGTGGTGGTGGTGTGTGTGGGTGTGTGTGGGGTGTGTGGTGGTAGTTGTGGGGGGGGTGGGGTGGGAGGGAGGGATTGGGCCTGTCTAGCTAAGTGAATGTGGGTGTGTAGGTGTATTTGTGGGTGGGGTGGGGTGTGTGTGGGGGGGGTGGGGGGGGGGGGGGGGGGTGAGGGGGGATGAGTGGGTTGGCGTGGTGTAGGGACTGTGGAGGTACTTGAACGTGGGCAAGTAAGCGTGTTAGTGGTGGTGGTGGTTTGTGTGGTGTGTGTGTGGTGTGTGTATGTGTATGTGTGTGCGTGTGGGGTGGGGTGGGGTGGGGTGGGGTGGGGGGTGGGGTTGTGGGGGGGGGGGGATAGGGCCTGTCTATGTAAGTGAATGTGAGCATGCAGGTGTACGTGTACATGTGAGTAATAAGTATCTGGCGTGGGTGGGTGGGTGGGCGGGTGGGGGTGGGGGGACTGCAACTTGGGGAGGCAACGAGTGCAGAAGTATTTCCAGCTCATGGCACTTTGGCTGTATGTGTGTGAGTTTGTGTGTGTGTGTGTGTGTGAGGCTGTGTGTGTGAGGCTGTGTGTGTGTGTGCGTGGTGGTGGTGGTGGTGGTGGTGGGGCTGCGACAGCTATAGCTACCATGATCATGTGTTGGATATAAGCAAGGGCCATGCAATTGCAGGGTGGTTGCCTCCGGTGGACGCAGGGCCATTTATTTTTGTTTCCGGTACGAGCTGAAGCTTGTAGGCCATGCCCAAAGATGTCAACAGAACAGGACATCTGGTTTTGTCAGCTTCACAATGCAATAGGTTGCATCAGCTTTGGCTGACTAGCCAGTCAGGGGAGCTGCCTAGAAGCTGCTGCTCGTTGCTGAAAAGAAAAGCTATGCGCAGGCCGTGCACAGGACCTAAAAGACTCTAATGTAGAAACCCCAAAACGTGAAGGCACATACAGGGTTATTTTAAAGGGGAATAGCCATTGTCTTCACGCACCACCATGCCGCTCCTAGTATCCTAGCCTTGGCGGTGCTACCAGCAGCTTTAATTGCCCCAGAAATCAACCCCAACAGGCTCTGGCGTAGCAGTGCCAAAATACCGAGGTAAATAATGTAGCACTTGTGCTAGAAGTAGCACCTTCAAGAAAAGCTGACGATTCCCTGATGCAGATGTGAGGCATGTTTGCACCGGGGGGGGGCAGCGGTCATGCGTGAGTTGGGAGAAGCGGGGTCCGTGCGAGCTCGCGAGCTAGTGGTCGACGAGCAGGCAGCTCTGGGCGCTCTTGGGCACCGGTCATGCGTGAGTTGGGAGAAGCGGGGTCCGTGCGAGCTCGCGAGCTAGTGGTCGACGAACAGGCAGCTTGGGGCGCTCGGGGTCGGCGATCATGCGTTGGAGAGAAGCGGGGTCCATGCGGGTCCATTTGAGGGTGGTAGTCGCAGGGGCACGCACAGGGCTGGGCTCTCGGGTTCGAAGGTTGTGTGTTGGAGAGAAGAGAGTGTTTGGGGGGCGCGGCTGGGGGTGGGGGTGTGAAGGGGGAGAGGGGGGCATGTGCGTGTCAGCCTGTATGTCAGTCTAGTCTGTTTGTAATTGAGAAAGAGAAAGAGAAAGAGATAATGTTTGAGCTTCATTTCTGCGTGTGATATATATAGAGAGAGACACTGTCTATGCCAGCTTGCTATTATTTGCGTATGAGATGAATACAGAGATAGAGGTACTCTTTGTGGTATCTTGCGCATGGAAGAAGGTGTTCCTGACCAACCTCCAGTGCAAGCATTCGTGCTGACCCCCTCAACCTCACGCCTCTTAATAAGGCGTACTATTTTTTCTTCTTCCATTTATATATGTATTTGTTTATTTATTTATTTATTTATTTATTTATTTATTTATTTATTTATTTATTTATTTATTTATTTATTTATTTATTTATTTATTTTGTTTATTTATTTATTTATTTATTTATTTATTTATTTATTTGTTTGTTTATTTGTTTATTATTATTATTATTTTTTTTTTTTTTTTTTTTATTTTTTTATTTATTTCTTATTTCTTTATTCTTTATTTTTTTTTATTATTTACTTTATTTTTATTTATATTTCCGGTATTTATTTATTTATTCCGACCCACTTGACCACCCTTCTTTGTTCAGGAGCTGCTGGAAATAACCCATTGCCTCCTCAACCACCTTATACATCATACCCGGTGAGTGACCCTTTGTTACCACCTACCGGTATCTCTAATTGTTATAATAAATTATTGCTGTAGCACGAAATCAGGGCCCCCATTGGTAAAATGAGTGGCTGAGGTTCAGTTAACTACCTACCTACCTACCTACCTACCTACCTACCTACCTACCTACCTACCTACCTACCTACCTACCTACCTACCTACCTACCTACCTAACTAACTAACTAACCTAACTAACTAACTAACTACTAACTACTAACTAACTAACTAACTACTAACTAACTAACTAACTAACTAACTAACTAACTAACTAACTAACTAACTAACTAACTAACTAACTAACTAACTAACTAACTAACTAACTAACTAACTAACTAACTGACTGACTGACTGACTGACTGACTGACCTAACTGACTGACTAACTAACTAACTAACTACTAACTAACTAACTAACTAACTAACTAACTAACTAACTACTAACTAACTAACTAACTAAGAACTAACTAACTAACTAACTAACTAACTAACTAACTAACTAACTAACTAACTAACTAACTAACTAACTAACTAACTAACTAACTAACTAACTAACTAACTAACTAACTAACTAACTAACTAACTAACTAACTAACTAACTAACTAACTAACTAACTAACTAACTAACTAACTAAGTAACTAACTAACTAACTAACTAACTAACTAACTAACTAACTAACTAACTAACTAACTAACTAACTAACTAACTAACTAAATAAATAAATAAATAAATAAATAAACACATAAATACATGAATACATCAATACATCAATACATAAATACATAAATACATAAATAAATATATGAATGTTATAATATCTGACTGTAAAGTAAATATATGACTGTAACCTACAGACAGCTAGGACCAAGCTTTTACTTTCAGCTATGAGCAGCAGCTTCTAGGCAGCTCCCCTGGCTTGATTTTCAGTAAAACCGATAGCAATGTAGTGATTCTAGATCATAGCTTTTCTTTTCGGCTATGAGCAGCAGCTTCTAGGGAGCTTCCTGAGCCAGCCACTAGGCTAAGCCCCAAGATTTTGACACTTCTGGACAGTGGCTTCTGTCAGCTTATAGATACGACATGTGGTTGCATCAGCTTTGGCTAAATAGCCAGTCAGGGGGGCTGCCTAGAAGCTGCTGCTCGAAGCTGGAAAAAAAACATGATCTTGAAGCTGGCTTAATCATCTTTCCAGTGCTGCTAATATCTTGGGACTTATCCCAGTGGCTGGCTGGGGGAGGTGCCTAGGAGCTGCTGATTGTACCTGAAAAGAAAAACACTGTCAGTTTTTTTTCTTTCAGATTTGTCCAGGCAAGTTTGTGTAACCGTGTGGGCTACTCAAGCCTGATTTCAGAAACGTTGAGTAGCCCACCAGAGTGTTACACTGTTCCAGATGCACCAGGGATTCTTTTTACCGCTATATTTAGCGATTGCTAGTTTTGACCCCCTTTTGGCAAAAATATTGCTTTACCATAAATATTTGTTTTGTTTTGTTTGTTTTTGCCCTAAATGCACCCAAAAAGCTACAAATAGCTGCACAAAGCTATACAAAGCACTAAAACGCTGTCCCTGGAGGAGGCTGTAAACCATCAAGCTAGGAAAAACCCACTTTCAGATTAGAAAAAAAGAGCCCTGAGATGCACTACATTGCTATTGGTTTCACTTGAAATCAAGCCAGGGGAGCTGCCTAGAAGCTACTGCTCGTAGCTGAAAATAAAAGCAATGGCCTTGGGTAGTCAATATTGTATTGCTTCCCATAATAATTGTACAGTATAGCATGGAATTTGTAGAATGATTCAGTGTTTCTTTCAATTAGCCCTTCCTGGAAATCTAGATCTGATCTTGATTGCTTGAGGTTGGGCAAGTATCCTTAGCAAAAGTGGCTACCCCTGGATTGTAACATCCACCTACACTTTATTGTATGATACCTGAGTTGTCAACTACAATATATTGTACAACTCCTAGGATGTTGAGTACAATATAATCTTACAATAAAGTGTACAATACCTAGGATTTTAAGTACAATATAATCTTACAATAAAGTGTACAATACCTAGGATGTTAAGTACAATATAATCTTACAATAAAGTGAACAATACCTAGGATGTTAAGTACAATATAATCTTACAATAAAGTGTACAATACCTAGGATGTTAAGTACAATATAATCTTACAATAAAGTGTACAATACCTAGGATGTTAAGTACAATATAATCTTACAGTAAAGTGAACAATACCTAGGATGTTAAGTACAATATAATCTAGCATAACAGTTCAGCAGATAACGGAGGTTATACATATAGTTTACAATGCCAGTGAGTAACACTACCCTAGGCTGTTCAGTACAATATATCTTCAATAAAGTGACAAGACCTCGGATGTTAAGTACAATCTAAATCTTCACAATAAAGTGTACAATCCTGGATGTTAAGTACAATAGAATCGGACAATAAATTGTACAATACCTAGATGTTAAGTACAATATAATCTTACAATAAAGGGACATACCTAGGAATGGGTTAAGGACATATAATCTTAAACAATAAAGTGGTACAATGCCTGGATGTTAAGTACAATTAATCTTCAATAAAGTGTACAATACTAGGATGGTCAAGGGCTGATATGGTACAATATACTGGTACCGATTTCCTTCCTAGGTCTCAGGACGATATATTGCACACTATATAGTGTTTTCTTTTTCTTTTCTCCCCAGCTGAAGAGTTCCTATATATGATAACGCGCTGTCCGTGATATGGTTTAGCCCTTTTGGCCCAGGCAGTTGGGCTTTTGGTTTCATTGGTTTCGGATCTCGATTTTCCGTGACCTGTCGCTGACGTGGCCACGGGGGTCCTCCCGTCGGTACAACGGGCTCAGATGCTAGTTATATATTCTTATACAATATATATTATGTTATCGAGGTTGTTAAGTACAATATATTGTGCGGTATCTAGGTTGTCAAGCACGATTGATTGTAAAATATATAACATGATATCTAGCTTAAGTAAGACATATGTTTTTCAGGGGATCCCCCAAATCTGCTTCTCGAGACGCAGCTTGTTTCAAAGTCTGCTTATTGATGTGCACTTGGTTTCAAACCTGCGTCCGCGACACACCCAGACCCTCTGGGATGCAATACACTCCAAAGTCAGCGTATATCTAGCTTAAATAAGACATACTGTAAAATATATTGCATGCTAACTACGTTAAGCAAGATATGTTGCATGCTAACTACGTTAAGCAAGATATGTTGCATGCTAACTACGTTAAGCAAGATATGTTGCATGCTAACTACGTTAAGCAAGATATGTTGCATGCTAACTACGTTAAGCAAGATATGTTGCATGCTAACTACGTTAAGCAAGACATATTGCATGCGAACTACGTTAAGCAAGATATATTGCATGCGAACTACGTTAAGCAATATATATTGTATGGTATCTAGGTTATCAAGTACGATATACTGTGTGGTATCTAGGTTGTAAAGTACAATATATTGTACAATATATTGTATGGTATCTAGGTTGTTAAGTACGATCTTTTGTACAATATATTGTACACTATATCTCACAATAGATAGGTTGTAAAGTACGATATATGATATGATACCTACGTTGCCAAGTACGATTTATTGTATGGTCTATTGTACAATGGTATATTTTACAATATATATTACAATATATGAATTGTCAGGTACAATATTTGATATAATACCTACGTTTTCAAGTACAATATGTTGCACAGAATAGTACTTAGAAGCCCTAGGCATATATATTGTTTGTTCATGCATGTGTGTGTGTGTGCATGTGTGTGTGTGTATATGTGTATGTGTGAGAGAGAGTGTGCACATGTGGGTGTGTTTGTGTGTGTGTGCATGTGTGCATGTGTGTGTATGTGTGCATGAATGTGTGTGTGTGCATGTGTGTGTGTGGTGTGCATGAATGTGTGTGTGCATGTGTGTGTGTGGTGTGCATGCATGTGGATTGTGTGTAGGGGGGGGGGGGGGGGGGGGAGGGATTCCACACACCCTGACCCTGTACCCCTCCTCCTCTCCCTTGACCAGACAGGGGAATCTGTGGGCCTTGATGGGACCCAGTGTGTGTGTTTGTGTGTGTTTGTGTGTTTGCATGTGTGTGTGTGTGTGTGTGTGTGTGTGTGTGTGTGTGTAAGGGGGGGAACAAATACACTAATATCCCACTAACTCTGACCCTCAACCACTCCTCTTTCCACTTTGCCAGATGGCTGTCTCCTGGGCCTTGATGGGGCCCAGTGTGTGTCTGTGTGTGTGTCTATGCGTGTTTGTGTGTTTGTGTGTTTGTGGTGTGTAGGGGGGGAATAAATAGATTAATATCCCGCAAACCCTGACTATCTACCACTGCTCATCCCAATTCACCAGACGGCTGTCTCCTGGGCTTTGATGGGACCCTGGGTGGGTGTGGGTGTCTATGTGTGTGAGTGTGTGTGTGGTGTGTAGGGGGGTAATAAATATATTAATATCCCGCAAACTCTGACTATCTACCACTGCTCTTCCCAATCCACCAGACGGCCGACTCCTGGGGACTTGACAAAGACCAGTGTGTAGTGCCAGGGTACAATCCCATGCCCCCCATCTCCTACCCTGTGGGGAGAGATGTGGTCCCAGGTTTCCCAGCCACCTTTGACCAGGGAGATGTTTGCAACCAGAATGTGATCAACTCCCCGCTGGTAGACGCAATGGGTGTTGAGTATGGCCTGTTCACATGTTTAAAAGACTACAAGCGATAACTTTGTAACGTCAGCGTCACTCTGTGGGCCCTCACCAACCTGACCCCTCGGGCAGGTGAGCGTGGGGGGGGGGGCTGTGGGCGGGGGGCGGGGGGGGGGGCATGGGTAGGGTGGGGTGGGGTGGGAATGGGGTGGCTCGTTTTTTTTTTTTGTGTGTTTTCTTTGTTGTTTTTTTGTGGTTTGTTTTTTTTTTTTTTATCCCTGTTGTTTTGTTCCGGTGTTCTTTTTTTTTTTTTTTTTTGTTTTTTGTTTCTTTTTGTTGTTGTTTTTTGGTACGCATAACAGATCTTAGCCAGCCCCCCCCCCCCCCCCACCGCACACCGCCGCCGCGAACCCCACCCACCAGCACCACGGAAGCCCCTCCCCCCCACGGGAGACCGCGGAACAAACGACCAGCGAACACAATCGCGGAGACCCAGCAAACCACTCCGACGGCACACCGCAGGACCCCGACCGACCATGCCATACCGAGCACCCCACCCGCCAACCCCCAAAACCCAAGTCCAAGGAGCCCCCGACCCAACAGCCCCCCCCCCCTTCCTTCCACCCATGTCCTTAAGGGGAATCCACTCCACTACCCCATTATCGCCTATCTTCCGTTTTTCCACCCCCCAACCAGCTTTCCCTTCCTTCGAATTTATTTAATCCGTACCAACCCGTACCAACAAAATCCGTAGCATCGGCAAACCCCGCCCAACACTACTATTATGATTTTTCGCACCTTCCCACCGAAAAAAAACATTTCCCCCCCCACGCGCCGGAAAAGCCGAGCACCCAACGCGCCCCGCCCCCGCCCTTTCACCGAGAGCGAAGAGGACCCCACTTTACTATTCCGCGCTATCTCAACCGACCACCTCTCGGGCACCTCCTATTTCGTCCTCCCCTCGATCTCTAATAGGCTCCCTCTGATCTGATCCCTCATCCCGAGTAGCCATCCCATCTCCCTAGTTATGAGATCCCAACTCCTCCTAAGAGAACCCTTCTTCCTTCCCCCCCCCCCCCACGCCCCCTATCCCCCGACATAGAAAAAGACCCCCGGAATCAAATCCTTCTTCTGCCCCCCCCCCAGTCACCCCCCTCCCCCTTCCGCACCCCTCCCTCCCTCCCTTCGTCCTTCTGCCCCCCCCACCTCCAGTCCGCCACACCCCCCTCAATACCGCCCTTGCCCCCCCTCCCTCACCTCCCTTCTTCCCTTGGCCCCCCAACCCTCCACAACTGCTACCCCGATACCCCACCCCCCCCCCGCCAACCCTACACACCATCACTCCCTCCTTACTCTCCTTCCCCAGCCCCCCCCCCCCACAGCCCCCACCAAAAGAAACCCCCACCAGAATACCCACCACCATCCCCCCCTGCCCTCCCCTCGCCTATCTTACCTTTCCACCCAAACACCCCCCCCCCCCCCCCCCCTGCTGCCCATCCCGCTCCCCGCCCCCCATCCCTTCATCGTGTGAATGGTTTATACTCTATACATATGCCTTACCACCACATCCCAAACAGCTGTCTACACACCCCCCTTCTGCCCCCCCCCCCCCCCCCTCCCCTTTCCTTCCTAGTCTGCAGTGGCTCTAATTCCATCCCAACCCGCACCTAGATTTATACATATGCCTGATCCCACTTCCTACCTCCCCCCCCCACGTCTAAACCCCCCCCCCCCCACACACACCACACACACACCCTCTCCCCCCCCCACACACCTAACCTACCCCCTTTCCTACTCTTTCTTCGTGCTCTATTACCAACCACCCCACTAGCATCTATACATATGACTTTATATCCCAAACTCCTACCCCACACACTCTCTGGATCACTCACACACACCACCTACCCCCCCACCCATCCACCCACACCTCCCACACACACCTAACCCTGACCTCCCTTTCCTACTCTTCAGTGCTCTAGTACCACCACCCCAACCTAGCATCTATACATGCACCTCGATCCCACTTACTACCCCACACACTCACTGGATCACACACACCCACACACTCTACACCCCCCCCCCCCCCCCCCACACACACACACACACACACACACACACACACACACACACACACTCTACCCCCCCCCCCCCACACACACACACACACACACACACACACACACACACACACACACACACAAACACACACACACACAAACACACACACCTAACCCTGCCCCGCCACCCCCACCACCCCCACCACCCTTTCCTACTCCCCAGTGGCTCTATTCCCAGCCACCCCAACCTAGCTTCTACGCCAACCCCATGACCCCCCTGGACGTACCATCAGCAGGCCAGCTGTATGTATCAAACACCTTTGACCCTCTCCTCAAGTCCGCATACAACAACCAGCTGGTCTCGTATGGTGTAAGCCGCTTTTGGTCTTGCTGGACTTACAAAGTAGCTCTCCCAGTGACCTGTAACCCTGCGGTTTTGGAGCATCGGGTGACAGGCACGAATGCCAGTGGCAGTGGGTGTGTATATTCGTCATCATCAGGGATGTCTCAACCCCTCACCCTCAACCTTGCACAGGCTAGCACTGCAAACCTGTTTGTTTCCCCTAGATTCAGCATTGTGCGCATGGACCTGAATTCCGCTGACAGTACATACGGCTATCAGTGCGGGGCTCCCCAGCAGTACGCGACAGTTGGTCTACCTGGCAGCGGTGTTGTTGACCTGTACAACTTGCCAGCTGGCCAAAACTCTTTTGAAAAACAATGCTCCTTGATTGCGACAAGACCCCCCAGCCCCCCTCTGCCCCCCTCCCCTCCCCCGGGGGCCTCACCCCCCCCGGCCCCACCAGATCCACCAACTCCACCCTCTCCTCCGCCTGCGCCCATACCACCCGCCCCGCCGCCACAGCCCCCCATCACCACCATCAGCTCCACATTCTACTTCAACAACACGGGAAGGAACTGGGACCCCATCACTGACTGTATTACCTTGGACAATATCATGGCTACGTACCTCGTAGGCCGGCAGTACATTCGGGTGGGGTGTGACGTCATCAATGTCATTCCACGCTTCAGTGCACTGTACTACAAGATACAATTCTTCAACATAGCTGACCGCGACTACCTGTATGCCACAATTAGTAACACTTTCTTTTGGCAGAGTGTAGTGTTCCCTCAGCTGAACCCTGGCTGTGGGTTCTTTGCAACGTACCAGCAAACCACAGGCACTACAACCTTCTACGACCCAAACTACTTTGCTCCCCCATCAACCCTCCCCTTCCAGCAGGCAGTTGACTACTCTAATCCGTACTACACCGTTTGTACTGACTTCCTTCCCGAGGACCCCAATATCGCCGCATCCAGCCTGGCGCCCTATCCCCCAACCGTCGTGAGCTGGGCCCCCCCTCAGACCTATTCCCTGGCAAGCGGGTACACCCTGGGCAGTACAGGTGGCCTAACTGGCACACAGAACCTGGGCATCAATACCAAATATGGCTATGGCAACTTTACTCCTTATGTCACTCTTTGCAACCAGGTGGGTTCAATGGCTGGTGTCCAATGCACTTTATACATATAGATATATACAGCCCCTTTCAGTGATATACAATGGTCTAGTGGTAGACCAGAACGCTTGAGGATGAAGAGTCGGGGGTTCGACTCCCCCTTCGGTCACTCTTGGCGTTGGAGGTCATCGTCAACCGCGATGGTAGCTTGTCCAGTTGAGGTAGGAGACCGCTCCCCACCCACTAACGACGGGCTCCCTTAACACCACGCCCCACCAGGCGTTATCATTACCTTTTTTATATATATATATGGTATATACACAATTGTATACATTCAATTTACGGCAACGGCAATTTTACTCCGTATGTCACTCTTCGCAACCAGGTGGGTTCAATGGCTGGTGTCCAATGCACTTTATATATATATAGATATATGTATATATATACAATTGTTTATATTCAATTTCTGGCTACGGCAATTTTGCTCCTTATGTCACTCTTTGCAACTAGGTGTATTCAAGGGTTGGGGTCCAATGCAATATATATATATACTTGTATACATATAATAACAACCTGAACAGGTGCAGGCTAGGAGGTTTCAAGAGTTGGGGTTGACTGCACATATTCCCTGGAACAGTTTTCAAAGGTGTATGTATTCTTACAGTCCAGGGGTGGCCAGATAGGGTACAGGGACTTTCCCAACCTTTAAAACAGGAATGGCGGTTTTTAAGATCCTTCCCCCCTCCAACCTTGTCCCCCTTCCCCTTGTACAGATCATCGCGGGCTTCATCGCCTGTGCCCCCCCTCCCCCCAGACCTCCACCTCCTCCACTTCCACCAACCCCTCCTCTGCCCCCAGTGCTATCACCCCCGTCGCCCCCATCACCCCTCCCTCCTGGACCAACAACGCCACCCAGACCTCCGCCCCCACCCACTCCTCCCCCGAGCCCCACGCCCCCCGCTCCCCCCCCACCCACCTGCACCACCCTAGTAAGCATGAACAAGTTGTACTCCATCACACCAGCTCCCTTCAATCCCAACATCGACCAGCAACGCTTTGTGGACAACCTGAACATAATATTTACCTCCCC
>JACBWV010000626.1:23456992-23495484 GCA_013435795.1 Chlamydomonas sp. ICE-L
GGTGTTTTGGTGGGGCAACATCAGGGCCTTTTGACTTGGGTTGGGTTGATTTGGGGGGCTAAATTGATTTGGGTTGGGTTGACTTGTGTTGGGTTGATTTGGGTTGGGTTGATTTTGGGGGCCACATTGATTTGTGTTGGGTTGATTTTTGTTGTGTTGATGTTTGTTGGGCTGATTTGGGTTGGGTTGATTTTGGGGGCCAAATTGATTTGTGTTGGGTTGATTTTTGTTGGGATGATTTGGGTTGGGTTGATTTGGGGGGGGGTGATTTGGGGGGGGAATTGATTTGGGTTGGGTTGATTTGGCTTGGGTTGATTTGGGGGGGGGCAATTGATTTGGGTTAGGTTGATTTCGTTTGGGTTGATTTGCTTGGGGGGCCAAAAAAGCTGCAAGTAGCACCCCAAAGGCTGCTATGAGCATCATGTATGGTGCTACATAAAGACACTGGTTCATTTACTTTTCAAAAACCCTGAAACTGAGATCAGCGATGGTTCTGTGATTAGCTGGCTGGCTGATCAGCTAGCTGGCTGGCTGGCTGGCTAGCTGGCTGGCTGGCTGGCTGATTAGCTGGCTGGCTGGCTGGCTGGCTGATTAGCTGATTAGCTGGCTGGCTGGCTAGCTGGCTGGCTGATTAGCTGGCTGGCTGGCTAGCTAGCTGGCTGGCTGGCTGGCTGATTAGCTGGCTGGCTGGCTGGCTAGCTGGCTGGCTGACTGGCTGATTAGCTGGCTGGCTGGCTGGCTGGCTAGCTGATTAGTTGGCTAACTGTTTCTTTCTTGGGCTGCGCATAGTAGCTTCCAGCCAGCTCCACTAGACAGCCACTCGGTGAGGCCCAAAGCTTTCAGCTGCATTAGATTGCATGTCATGCTGGCTTAAAGAAGCACTAGTTAGCTTTAGGTCTGGCCCAAGGATGGGGCAAGGGGTCTGCCTAGAAGCTGCTCTGCGTAATGACAATGCCTGGTGAGGCGTGGTGTTAAGGGAGCCCGTCGTACGCGGGTGGGGAGCGGTCTCCTAATTCAACTGGAAAAGCTACCATCGCGGATGACGACGATCTGCAAAGCCAAGAGCGGCCGAAGGGGGAGTCGAACCCCCGACTCTTCATTCTTAAAGTGACTTAGTCTTGCTCCGCGTAGATAAAAAAAGAAACAGTACCAGCAAAGCTCAGTAGGGCTTCGGCCAGGTCATTGAAAGATCAGGTAGCTAGGTTCCAGGGTTTCATTTAAGGTGCACAAATGCTAAATGACTAAACTGTTTGATTCTTGTGTTTTGGGGGTGCTACGTTAGAGCCTTTGAGGTTGCTTTTGGGGGTGCTACGTGAGAGCCTTTGGGGGTGCTTTGGGGGGGGGGTCCAAAAATGCTACCAGAACCCCGAAGGCTATTGGAGGTCCATGGTGCTGCAACAAGACGCCGGTTCCATTCCTTAAAATAATCCCAGCTGAGGTTAGTACCAATCAGGGTACCATTTAGCTGAGAGGCTATGACCATGTAGCTGAGTGGTCAGGTGGCTGAGTGGTCAGGTAGATGAGTGACAAGATCACTGATTGGTGAGATCAGTGCCAGTCAAGAGATTTTGTAGCCGAATGTTCAGGTAGCCCAGAACTGGTAAAGACTCAATTTAGCTGAATATCCAGGTAGCTCAGGACTGTTCCAGAGACCATGTAGCTGAATGTCCAGGTAGCTCAGAACTGGTAAAGACTCGATGCAGCTGAATATCCAGGTAGCTCAGGACTGTTCCAGAGAACATGTAGCTGAATGCCCAGGTAGCCCAGCACTGTCCAATATCCATGCACTGGATTCACAGTGATGATTACTGGTCTCAGACTACCATGTAGCTGATCTCCATGTGCTGGAGAGATTAAAGATCAGATATACGTGGATCCCAATTATCCCAACAGTTCAATATCATCAAGCACTCCTTATTTAGCTGCGCCTTATTTTGCACATTGAGGAGCGGGCATTCGCCCATTGTCGACACTGAATCCTTAGGGTTGCTGATTTATGTCGGTTTGAGCCCACCTCCTGGGTTGATGGCTGCCTTGATTTTTTCGGCCATATAAAAGTAGTATTGGTTACTGATTGCTATGCTCATTGTTCGATCATTGGTTAACACACCATACATTAAAAGCCCCCCTATGGACGCAGCAAAAGTAAAACAAATGGAAATTGAAAATTTCATCCCTCCGCCCTTGACCTACGGGGCTTCGTGATGGGTTTCGAGGAAATTCCTGGCTCGCGCTTTTTCTTTGCACTGGGGAAGGTTACGGCTGACGTGGTTTTCGGTTTCCCCGTACCTCCACGCTATTGCGCTTTCTCCTTTGTTCTTTCCTGATGCTTGGCCATAACAGACCCTCCCTCGTTTTTACATTAGGAGGGATAAGTTTATGACCTCTTCCATCCATACTTGCACTGCAGCGCACATGCATAAATACTCATGCTGCGGGAAACAACCCCCCATTATTTTGCGATGGGTAGCTTTCTATCTGGCTCATATATGGGCAAGCATATCATTCAGCACTTCTTTGATGGTCAAATACTTTAAAATGTCTGACTTACTTGTGTTGCTCACCCATGGTTTCTGTGACACATGAATGGGTTGCTAATTGAATTCGTATGCGGTACCTTTTGAACGGGGGGGGGGGGTGCTTTCTGAATTGGACCAAACCACAAGGCTAGACGAAGCTAGAGTTTTGCTGATGTTGAAATACCAATGTTCCAAGCCGAGCCCCCAAGCAGCCAATTTGGGGAACATGGACGGGCGGGAGCATGTATTTCCCTCCCTATCGTCTCTCTTAGTGATCACCACTACGAGGCTGTTTTCTGTAAACGCAGATTTTCACCTAAGGAAGTGAGCGGGAATACCGTTTCGTTAGTCCCCGTACGCAAAACAGCGCCGGCCTGGAACTTTGAGAGTCCTGAAACCACAAACGTTACATTCGTATGTTCGTTACCGAGTCACCCAGCACAAGGGCTGGAATTGACAGAAGAAGAGAAACAGCTATGGCGCGCGTTATTGAAAACAAGAATGAACTAAAGAATGCAGGTCATAGGACTGGCAAAATATAATATATACTGATCAATGGACCAACCAATGACATTACTGCATTATTGAATACAAACTCACAGCCCGCCCCCGTAGGAGCAATCCCCTCGCGTATAACTTCATACAGGTACGTCTCCACCAGTTAAATCAATATAGGGCTGCATGCATAGGGGCACGCATTACCAAAGCTAGCTTCTGCATAGCTTGGCCGTGGGTCGGCACCTCCCGCCAACCCCTACCAGGGCGCTCTTACTCCCTTCGTTTTCAAGTGAGGATAAGGCGCTGCCACACACATCAATGCCTGCCAGTCTAGGGGACCCTAGTTTGCTGAAAGGGAGACCACCCTTGAGGGGCAAAATCCTTTTGACCCCCCATCCCACCCCCACCACACCCCACCCCCCACACAACGATTACCCACACACCGCCATATACACAACACATTTTCTTTTTTTCCTTTCCCAAAACAGCCGTCCCTTCTTTCACCGTCCTTCCCCGTGCGTAACTGAAGCGAGATTCTGTGCGCATATGAAAGACATTGTTATATTTGCATTCTAAATGCACTTGCAATCACTGGGCTGTCTGGGTTCCCCTACACAACAAATACATACATACTACATCAACATATCCTACAGTACATATCGACATACATACATACATACATGCCTGCCAATTTGCATGATTTTACCTAGATTATGTTTGATTTTTACTGGAATTAGTTGTGATTAGGTGCTACAATAAATGTGGCTTGCTGTCAAATGTACTTTGCACCCTGCCTAAGAGTATAGTATTAGATTACTATTTAGAGCGTAGTTGGTGCAATTCCTCATTTATTAGCTTTCTTATTCCTCCGCCATGTAGTTTGGGTGAGATCTGGGTTCTATGCTATAGCGGGCTTTTTGTTTAATACTTATACGCCCAAACACAAAACGGTGGTGGTTGAGTTTGCGTCTTTTGTTTTTTGTCCCCCTCGCACACCCTGATTTCCCCTTTTCGTTAATGAAGTTTTTTGCCTCTTGCGGGTGCCTTTTTCCTTTTTTTGGTTCGGAAGCACAGAGTCTCGTACACCATAGCTTTGGTGTCACAGTAAACTTTGAAAATGTAAGGTTAGTATGTAATGTTTAATTAATTAAGGCCTATTAGTTGGTTGAAAGAGAACTCACCGGTGTTTCCTGTGAGGGCTTGTCTTCACACACAACATGGCCTGTCGATGACAATGTAATGTAATGGATTCAATCATCCAGGGGCCAAGAAATAAACAGTTGTTGATATCTGTGAAGATGACCTGGCAGATCTTTGCCTATGGCTTATCTGTAAAAGTTGGTTGAACTGGATCTTGACCCTCACGCTCTGGGGTTCAGTCAAAGATGATTTCACTGGCAGGATTTTCATTTTGCGCCTCCCTGACTAGGGAGAGATTCAACTCATGCACCCTCCGGCCCTTATCGTGAATAGATTGTTGGCTGATTTGGATCTGATATTTGTGGAAGTGACTTCAGATGACCTGGTTGACCCCACAAGCCCATGTCATTCAATTTGCTGGCACTTTGTCGATTGCGCCATGGATTGCGGCCTATTTGGGTGTCCCTAGGTGTGTTGGGTTCTCTACATCCCCTGAAGATCCACCGTCACCGCACGTGTCAGGTCGATAACCGACGATTTTTTCCTTCTTCCCTTTGTCTCGTCACCTATGGATGTTTGAAGACACTCCGTCTGATACGCTCTTTCTTCTTTCTTCGAGTCCATTCGACCATCTCCAAGGGACCGCGACTGCAGCCAATACGCAGCCAAAAGAATAACGCTGACAGCACTACGCAGCTTATTGATTTATGGAGGATTCATACCTGCGGACAGTCGGAGCTTGGTGGTTTGTTGCGGCGCATATGGTCGTGGGAGGTGGGGTGTTTTTGTTGAGGGAAGGCAGTTCACCATCAACTCTTGCAACGGCTAGGGCCAGGTGGCCATGGGACCAGTGCGCTCGGAGGCTGATTGCGTTTGGCAATGTCCTGGGGAGGAACCGGTGGTTATTTTGAAGGAGGTTTCGGAGGAGCGTAAAGAGGAGGGGTGAGGTGGTAAGAAGAGGATTGGAGGTTGGTTCGGTAAACTGGCAGGCGAGGAGTTCAGGAGGGGGTGGTTAAGAGGACGGTGGTAATCCTTTGGCGGGGGGGGGGCGGCCTGGGGCCGGGTAGGGTTGGCTGGCCCGGGGGGAGGGGGTTGGGGCCATGGATGAGTATCATTGAGCGTGAGAAATGTGGAATGCCGTGAGAAGTTTGCCTAGTTTACAAGGATCGTATGAAGAGATTGAAGCAAACCTATTTTGATACCGGTACGAAAGTTTTAAATATTTATGTTGCCTACCTCCCAGACGGCGTAGAGCAGCCCTCGGTGTTGGAGTCATGTAATATTCCAAGTTCAAGTTCTAAGTTCTTCAAGTGTTCGTCTATTTAAGCAATTATGATTGGATTGGATTTTCAAAACTCTTCGTAGTTCGTAGTTCGTCGGTCCTTCGTTATGCTCAGAACTAGAAGAATTTTGACCCCACCGATATTCGATCATTTTTTTTGAGCCCCCCCCGAGAATCCGAGAATTCCTGAGCATAATTATGAGAATTCTCGGGAATCTTGAGCCTGAAACCCCCCACCGAACTACCCATAATACGCAGACCAAAATCCATATCCATTCCCCCGCTGAGGACTTAGAGACACTGTGGGCAGGGCGTTCAATGTATGTTTGCTAGTCCAGGGGTTTTTTATAGTCAAAGTGGGGTGGTTTGGTAGACATGTATTGATAAATGCGTCCCATGATAACAGCGGACAGGTAAAGGTTTTGCTACGGCAAAAACACAATAAAAACTAATAAGTAGACTGACTTTTTATTGTGAAGAAGGGTTGGAAGCCCCCCCCCTCCCTCCCCCCCCCTCCCCCACCCCACCCCCCTCCTCTTCACCACCCCCACCCCACCCCCACCCACACCCAGCTTAACAACAATTATCCACACAAAACACACACACATGTCGCTGCGATGCGGGTTTCCATGGTGTGAACATTATCGGCTTTTGTTTTTAAGCCAACTATGGGGCGGCTCTTCCACGCCTTAAAGTCACAATTTGGGTCCACTTTAACACCCCCCCCAACCCATCATCACCTCCACCCACCACCCACCTCGTGCGATTACCCACGGAACAAACGAGAAACCTACTATAGTGGATAGGTTTACAGCGGCTCAAATTGCCCAAAAGCAACATTAGTCCTATGTCAGCGTTGCATGGGACCGTCAAATGTCCCCGTGACGTTTGTGGCTACGCCGACGAAACCGCGTGGCCACAAAACGGACTCGTAGCTTGAACTAAGCAACGTTAGTAACCAGCCACAAGGAGCTGACGTTCTTTCAGGCTTCAGGTTTCCGTGTCGCCGATGGTATGTTGGGTAAACATTGCGTGGCGCTTCCAGCCACCACCCTTGAAGAGGGGGCTCCGGCCAAAAAAAATACTAACGCGGACTTCACAAAAGGTTTGCGGGCCGGTATCTATTTGCACGCAACCTACAAGGGGGCCCGGACGGATTACTTCCAGCCTCAGCTAGGGGGGGTCCACCTCAAGAGCTGGCCGCTCGGTGTATTTGCCTGATGGGCGATGGTGGTGGTGGTTGAAAGTGGAGATGGTGGCCTGGCGTTCCACCCGGTGGTGATGTTTGTAGGTCTTCCCCCGGTGCGCGGATTCGTCCGCGTGGTGGTGGTTGATGATGCAGTAGCAGTGGTGGTGGTGGTGGTGGTGGGGCTCAGGTAGTGGATGAGCGGTCTGGCAGCGGCAGCCGTTTGTGGGTCCTTTTTTTTCGCGTTCCCCTTGTTTTTGCTCCCCCTTTTCTCTTCTTTTCGATCTTCGGTGTTGATCGTTTTTGGTGGATTTTCTCGGTGGCGGACGGTGGTGGTGGCGGGGTGAGGTGATGATGGAAGCAGTGCCGGGGTCCCCTTTTTCGCGTCGGTAGTGACGGATCGCGTGGGGAGCTTTGAGGCCCTTTCCTTCTGGGTGGTAGCTTTGAGGATGGGGGAAATATATCTATTTCCAAGTTGGTGGGTGAATCATCCCTGCGTGTAGGCCCCGGTAGGTTGGTCCTTGGTAGGGGTGAAGGGTGGAGGGGTATTATTGTAGGCGGCCGGGGATATCCTGCGAGTAGGAAGGGTGTTTTTTATTACTCTCTAGCAGGACCGTTGTGGGCTATTTCTCACCGTTTGGTAGCGGGACGGGCCCGTTTGGTTCAGTAACAATTCAAGTAGGTCGGTGGGATTTATATTATCCGCGAGCGGTTGGGGGTTCGAGGGGTGTAGTCTCTGAAGGCTGCGGGTTTGATATTTTTTTGTTGGTTGGCATGGGGGGCTGTCCTCTTTCCTTTTCTCCGTGTCGCCCGCGTGGCCATCTTTCAGCCGGGTGGGTGCCCCATACCACTGGTAGCGGGGGGGGGGACCGCCCCCCCCCGGTGGGAGCTTGTACCTCGACCAGGTGATGGGACAATCACCCCTGTTATTTAGGGAGGCTCGCTATATTTAGAGGTGGGGGAATATCCTCTGCAGTAAGGGGAGGCGTGTACTGTCCAGGTGGTGGGGACCCTTTGTCCCCGCCGTTGGTAGTCTTCGGGGCACGTTGCGTACTTCTGCGGGTGGTTCCCGGTTTTGCGTTGTTTTGGTGAGTGGGCATTCCTCTGCAGTGCTTGGATTGTTCCTTGGTGGGGTGGTGGTAGTGGGTAGTCCTATTGATTTATAGGTTGGTTGTGGTGGGATATCCCCAGACGGTCTGAGGGGACCCTTCCCTTGGTCATCATCGACGTGGCATATGGTGGCGGGTAGTAGTTTAGTTTGCTAAGATAATCGTTCCCAGGAAAAGGTTTTGTGTGGCAACTGTCTCTCGTGTCGCAGAGGACCGGCAAGTCTAGAGCTTCGTCAGCCGCTGGGTGTGCTTCGGGGACGGCTGGTTTTGAAAGGTTAATTCAGTCTCTATGTCCGGATTTTCCTTTTTTTCTTCTTTTTCTTTCTTTTTTTTTTTTTTCCTTTTTTTTTTCCTTTTTTTCCTTTTGTTTTTCTTTCCTTCGGTTGGCGGGCCGGCACCACATCTGGTAGTGGTTCCTTTTTTCCTTAGTCAGCGGTACAAAGGGTGTTCCTGGTGCCAGTGGTGTGGCTGGTGTTGCTGGTGTGGCTGGAGATGGTGCTGGTGGAGTGAGGACTGGATTGTTACGGGTTTGAGCCAGAGACTTGCACCTGATCCCCCTAAACGGCGGATTTTGTTTGGGGTCAGTAATAGTTGTAGGGAGGGTAGGAAGACTCTTGTGCTGTCGGAGGTGGGTAGTAGTCGTAGTAGTAGTAGTCGTAGGCATAGGGGGGGTAGGAATATGGCGGGTAGTCTGGAGCAGGCACTGCGAGATCAGGGGGAAGAGGTGGCTCGTGTTATGTTTTGTTAGAGCAATTCAGGCGATGATTTTTTCCGCGCGAGGTGGGTTCTTCGAACCACAACCTTGTCAGACTCTGGACTTTGAGTACTCTCACCACTTTTGCCTCTGCCCAATATGCTTAATTCTGGGCAGATTATTCTGGGACATTTGGTCAGAGAACAAGTACATCAAAAGACTGATCGTACTGTCCCCACACCTTTAATTTTCATCCCCTTGAAATGGTTTGATAAGGCTACCGCCATTAGTTGAGTGTCGAGGCTACTTCAACTGATTGATGGCTGGCGTGGCAGTCTAGCGGGTTTAGCCTACTGTTTCTTGGGAACATGCTTTCTCCCCCTTTTTTTCCCCCGACCTTCGAATAATCAAAACGAAACAAAACATAGATGTCTTGCCACGCGACGTCTTGCAAATTTGCGCCGAGAGAGTGTTGGATAAGGCAGCAACACTCTTCCCCCCCGGTAATACAGAATACGCGAGGCAACAGACCGAAGCCAGGGTCTACGAGACAGTTAGGGCTAGGGTTGGGAATATTGGACACCGCGTGGTGACACTGGGGGGGGGCTCCGCCAACAGAAGGGGGGCTCGCCAAAAAATAACCTAGATCAACTCGGGAGCGAGGAGAAGGGGAAAAGAAAAGGTTCCCTTTTCTTCTTCTTTCCTCCCCACCCCCCCACCCCCTCCTTTTTTTTCCCCTTCCCTCCTCTGCTCACTATTGCACCTCCCCCATCCTTCCCACCTCTTGCAATCTTTTCTCCCCTCCCCCCTCCCCTTTTCTTTCTTTTTTCCCTCTTTTCTCCAAAATCATAGCCATAACCGGAGATGCTCATTGAAACTACCACTATTGATGAATGGTCTCCAACGAACCGTAAACCAGAGGCATATGCACCGACCCCCCGGCACTGAGTTCCCTAGTGAGATTAAGTGATTTATGTAAATCATGGCTCCTTTACACAAATCCATGCACGATTGTGAGGCCGCAGGTAAGCCGCTATCTAGGGAGCTACATCATGGTTGTGTGGCTGGCTATGGTCGACCCATCAGCAGTGCTAATGGGTCGACCATCAGAACGCTGGGCACCAGGGATGTTCAAGGAACCTTCAAAATCTACTTTTCGAGAACCTGTTTTGTAAATGTGTTTTTTGTAAGCAAAATCGTAAACCAGAGGCAGAAGACGGAGGACCTGAGTTCCAGTGGTATTGATTGACATTGTCATTTTAAATTTATCGTCACATTTCCTAGTCCATGAACCATTCTGGTTCGATTTTGTCAGAAAAAAACTGTTGATAATTTGTTGCTGCTTTGTTTTCATTATTTTGACGACATGGTATCCCCCCACCTGCAATTCCGCATCAAAACCTCGCAGATCTCCGCTCCTTCATGCGGCGGCGGAGGCACTGTTTTTGTAATGTGCGACGCGTCGTCATTCCGTCGCTGCATAGCGAAGCACTGGGACCCGGATATTGGAATAATATAAAACAAGCTTTTCAGACAATGCCCCCTCCTCCCTCCACTTCCCCCCCACCCCCACCCCCACACACCCCATCGTACACCCCCCATCGGACTTCACATTCGCCATCGCGGTGGGTTCAGTGGGGGGGACAGCTCGTCGCACTGGGGTAGAACCAATGGCGCTCAATTTGTGACAGGCTCCCACAATTGACCAAAATAAAACAAGGGTGGAGGCAGGAAGCACGCCTGGTCCCCGGTGCATTTTCTTTTCAGTTGCGACAAGTCAGGTGCTTTTCCCTTCCCCTTTTGAACGTTTTTGTTGAAAGGATCTTTTTTTAGTCGCTTGACAGACCACTACTTTCCTCAGTGCCTGTCTCGCCCACTGGTAATCCAAATGCCTCAGCGAACACTAGCGGTTTTATGGGAAAATCACAACCCCCTCATGTGTAGTAGCCATTCCCAGGCAGAATTAACGGCCGGAGGCTTCCTTACCTCTTCCACGCACCCTTCCGGTGGCAAGTTGCGGCATTTTTCTTAAGGTTTGCTGATAATCGGTTAATTTACCCCAGGATTTTTTTTGGAGGTGGGTTTTCACGACTACAACTACCAGCAATAACCCCTTTTAGGATCAGTTTGTATGGGTTTGCCACTCCTACAAACGGTAATTCAAAGACAATAATACAAAGAGTAATTCACAAGTTACCAAGCTATATGAAGTTCTTACTTTACCGTACTCGCTACTACGTACGCAATTATGTACGGTTGTTGGTTTTGTTGGCAATAGACCCAGTATTTCGTTACATAGTCATAAATAGCTCCTATATTTTCTAGAGTTATTGCAGTTACTTCAATACAATTCCCTGTAAGGAGATGTGGGTATTTATACTGAGTTTGGTTTGGGGTGCATTTACTGAAGTACAGGCACCTTATGTCGGACGATAGGAGTTTGTTCACTGGTTGTCTTGGGTCTTCCTCACAGAGTTGCAAAAACACATACAGCAACGTTCACACACACACAAGCTCACATCACGAGGTGCATAGGCTCCTGGTCCAGGAGGTGTATATGCTCCAGGACTGCGCACACACACATAAAACACACACAGATAGACGTACACACACACACACACACACAAACGCATGTCTTGAAAGGTTTGTAAGCACCTGGCCCAGGCACCTTCTGTCGGACGATAGGAGTTTGTCGAACCTTGTTGCTTTAACCAAATTAAGTAGTCACAGATTGCTTCGAGGGGGGGCAAGAAAAAAGCCGTACCTCATCTTCGCTTTAAATGGGGCTTATCCTCAGGATACGATTACACCCTTTTTTAAACCCCAAATAAAGTTTAACAGGAAGTTTGAGGGGTCCAAAGTTGTTTCGACCCAAAGCAGCCCAAACATTAAGTTGTCACAGATATATTATTATTATATATATTATATTATTAAGTTGTCACAGATAGCATGGAGGATTCTCATACAGTTCCTTACATAAATTTAGGGAACAGCAATATGATATCATACAATATCATGTCATCATATGATACCACATGAAATCAAATGATGCCGGCAGTTTGACAAGGCTAAAGTTACCATTTATATACAATATCATATGATGCATTTTGCATGATATCATATGATATCATACTCACCTTTGGTCAACATCATATGATATGCCGGTCCAGGCCGGTCCCAAAATATATTTACTCACCATCGGTGATTTGAGCCCCTACATGCCTCAGGCATCCGCCCATTCCCAGTATCAAGAGCAGAACACAGCTGAAGGTTGCCGCCCTCCCCTGACGAGCTCCAGGAAATGATGCCTTCGGTGCTGTGATCTCACCCCACGCTGCCGATGGGGCTGTGGTACCCTGGCCAGCTCCAAGATATGATGCCTTTGGTGCGCTGGCCTCCCCCCTCGCTGCCGATGGGGCTGTGGTACCCTGGCTAGCTCCAAGATATGATGCCTTTGGTGCGCTGGTCTCCCCCCTCCCTGCAGATAGGGCTGTGGTCCTGCCCCACAGTGATGTCGTGGCAGGTGGCTTTGGCTTTGACGAGACATCAGTACGGTTACTCGCCTGAGGCAAGGACGGAAAAGGTCGGCTAACGGGTTTGATCTCGCTTGTAAGCTGGGGGTCTCGAACCTGCAACGGGAAGGGCGGGAAGGGTGGCGTTCAGCTGACGTGGGGGTGTGGGATGGGGGTGTGACATTGGGGCGTGGGATGGGTACATGGGTAGGTGGGTAAGTGGGTTGGTAGGTTGGTGGGTGGGTAGGTGGGTAGGTAGGTGGGTAGGTGGGTAGGTGGATGTTGAAGCGGTGGTGAATGCAATCGCTGCTTGTTGATGAAAGCATGGTTGGAAGGCCCATCCGACCCCTCACCTCCCCCCCCACATACCCCAGTGCTTAGCGAATTAAAGCACACTCAGTGCTAGCTATCTAAAGCACACTCAGTGCTAAGGAATTCTAGCGCACTCAGTGCTGGTGAATTAAAGCAAACCTAGAGCTGGTGAATTAACCCCACCCCACCCACGCACCCACCCTACACCCAGTGACCCAGACGTTGAGTTGCTGGATTGTCTTCTTTCAACTCCGGCCTGTCAACAATGGCCTGTCTACGACAACGTAAAGAAGGCTAAAGGGATCAAAGGTGGAGGATGGGTGATGGGGCGACATTAGGATCTTTGCGATCTGAGAAACGCATGCTGGCCGGGTTGTTGCTTGCACGCGCTACTTGAACTTAGATTTGAGTTTGAACTTGAACTCGGTTACATGGCTCCAGCCTTATGGCTTTGTAGGCGCGAGGCGAGAGACTGAACGTTTCTCACTGCCACATGCGGCAGCAGTAACGGCAATCACATGGCGATTACAATGCGTTGTTCCGCTTAAACAAAGAAGCTATGTATGCGGTAGCTGTAAATAGCCCGCACCTTCGAAATCCACCGGGAGAAGTCGGAAATAGCTGATGTGGGCTCGACTCGCGACATGGTGCGAGAGTGAGCTACAAACGACGGTATGATCAATCGCTTCGAATAGGCCGCTCAGAAGATGAAGTTTTGTATCTATGCGCGCGCGTGTGTGGGTTAGGTGTGTGGGCAGGAGAATCGATGGATTCGGTTATCCGATTTTATGCTATGCCCGCTCTCCTTCGACAATAAATGATGGCCATGTCGTGAAATGATTCAGCAGGAGAAGTTGCGATGTACGCAGCTTCCGCAGGGGGTCAAGTTCCCGCATGTGCACGCTCGGGCATCGGTGTAACGCCGCTGGGAACTCAGGCGGCCACCGCTGTGATAAGCTATGGCGGTTGTCTTCACATCAGCTACTTCGTAAGGCTCAACGGACTGGCATTCGGTTCAAATTCGGCTGGGATTTGTTCTGCAGCTTGGCCAAAGTTGATTAGAATTCGGTTGCAAAAAGATCAGACCCACAGAATCGCGCCCGCCATAATACAGAAAGCCAGCAGGCAGGGGGAAGCTGCAGCCATGAAGATCCATCATCCATGGCACGCGCCATGAGGCTACCGACAGAGAGGTTTGCGACCCGTTCCCATCGGATGTCTTCCTTGATTTGGCGGACGACAGTACGACACCAAGGAGGCATGTAGTTGTTGGAAGATCCTTCCCGGATGTTGCGGAGCGGGCTCGTCTTCGACCAACAATGGCCTGTCGATGACAGTAATTATGTCATGTATCGTAGAGTTCCGTGTCGGGGAAGCGCAGCCGTAGCTCGAAACGGTGGTCCGTAGAATCTGATCTGAACAGAGCGGACGGCATCCTGGAGTTGCTCAGAGTCCTCGATCGACTAACGTCCTCGGCAGTGCCTAACCAAAACGGCTACTTGATACCGGTATAGGTTCAAGGTTTTGTTTTGAAGGAAAGAAACCTGTGTCTTCAGTCTTTACGTAGCACCATGGTGCTCCTAGTATCCTTCAGGATGCTACTAGAAATTTCTGGACCCTAAAAAGCAACCCCGGAAGACTCTGACGTAGCACCTCGAAAACAGGAAGGTGTGTAATTTAGCGCTGGCTTGCTACGTGTAGCACCTTCAAGAAAGCCCTGTAAAGGTTTGACCATTAATCAAGTGTCTTCGATTGCCCTCGTACGATTCGTTTCAAGCTCACTATTTCACTGGGTATAGTGGTACCGTATTAGCCCCATGTAAGCTTACTTTATTGTAGGAGGGGCAACGCCACGCGAACTGAATCCTCCGGATGGCTGGTTTATGTTGGGAGACCCACCTCCTGGGGGTGAAAGTCCTTTCACATAAAAAATGTGAACTGTGCTTGTAGATGGCGAGCAGCCTAGATGCTGGAAGTCCGTGTAATCAAACTACGGTAACAAAAATCGGCGTGGGCTAATTGGCTACCCTTGGTCTGTAAAAAAACACATACTGCCTTACTAAAAACAAGGTCTGAGTGGCAGAGGGGGAATTGACCCTGAATCGAGCTATATCTTGCTGCAGCACTTAGAAGGCCACACCTTTAAGGTGTGCGCTAATAAAAGGTGAGGGTTTGCTTAGAGCTACTCGTCTACCACCAAACTGAACGTCAACAACAACAATTGAAATTGAAATTGTTACATCCGTGTAATACCTTTACTCACAGGACGTGATGTTAAGGACACCATAGCATAAGCCGGAGCTAGCTAAACAACAACAATAATAATAGTAGTATCGGTAACAGCCACATCATCATCATCACCTTCAACTGTCTAGTCCTATGTGATAACATTCTGTTCTTAGGAGTGTGGTGTAGTAGTGATTGTATTACTCATGTGTTCTTCGCCCATAGTGTGGACGGAGTGAAGCCTGGAGCCTGATAGACCATGTAGTCAATCCATTTCAATTCACCATTAACAGCGGCAACATCTCCCTTCCTCTCTCTTTGGACGGTGTTACACAATGAATTGGTTATGTTACAGCCTTAGACGACAAGCAGCCTTAAAGGCTGAAGCCATGCAAACAATTTCAATTTCAATTGGTGGGCGGTGTTACACGATGAGTTAGTTACACAATGATTCAGTTGTACAATTATGGTAGTTAGAAAACCCGTAGATGAATGTATGCTACATTTCAGGTAGCCAGATAGTAAATTAAACACCTTCGGTCAGAACCAGAAAAGAGCCAGCCTGTAATCAAGCCCCAAATGAAGTACAATAGCCAACTATATAGGGACCAGCCCTGCCTTAAAAAAACTGCCAATGTGGGGGTGCTATTCCTTCTAGTTGAAAACGTACCACGGGAGCAAACATATACTTTCAAGGAGTGACTATGTGCTTATACGTCAATTTCTTTCATTCATACTATGCTCACTTGATTGCTAATTTAAATATTTAATTCGATATTCATTTCTAACATTTGTCTATCTGTCTGCCTCGCTTAATAAGGTGACATGTCTAACAGTAACAATTCCTAACAATTCCATATCAACCAGGGTTGTTCAAAACGCTGTGTTTTGTATCTCATTTGGGGGGGTCTGATGCATCTCCAATCCAGTGGGTCGGTTGCGTTGATGGAGGGTGCGTTGCATCTCACAAGTACATTTATGAGGCTGCGTTGCGTCGCAGATGTAGATTGTGGAGTTCCCCTGAAAAAACCTTACACCACCCCCAGAGCAACAAGCACGACCACTGCGGCAGTCAGATACTTGATATTCACAAGAGGAATGGACACAATCACACACTGTTTTTTTTTGTAGGTGGGTGGGTAGGTGTATGGGGGGGGGGGGGGGGGGGGGCGCATGGTAGCTTCCACCCGGCTCCATTCGCCATCCACTGGATCAAGCCCAAAGCTGTCAACTGCATTGGGATACCCCTCATGTCAGCTTTAAGACGCACTAGCTAGATTCAGCTTTGGCCCAAGGGTGGGGGGGAAGTATCTGCCTAGGAGCTGCTACATATAGCCAAACATGCTATCGTCAGATAGTTGAAACCCGCTAGAGGAATGAACACATACACATACACCTTTTCTTTTCAGCTACGCGCAGTACCTTCTAGACAGCTCCCCGGGCTCTCTCTTCATCCATACCTTAAACAACTAAGTCCACTTGGAAGCTAACATTGTCAGCTTTCTGGTGCTCTAGTCATCTTCGGGTTTAACCCAGTGGCAGTCTCAGGGAGCTGCCTAGAAGCTGCTGCTGTTAGCCGAAAAGAAAATTAGTGCACACATGGGCTGTGTGAGCTTCTGTCAATAAAGGTCACGCCTTATGACGAGGCATGACGTTGATGGGGCGCTCCGTTCGCTTGTGCTAGGGCCAACCACCAATGAGCTACTGTAAGAATCTTGTTTGGACATTCAATGGGTATCACACAGGAACAGGAGGGCTATTCATTTTGGCCACGTTCGACATTACCCAGCTTCAATCCATTCAATAAACAGCTCCCTAGGACAGTCACTCGGACTAACTCTTAGCCTGCTTCATTAAGTTCGGTCTGAAGGCCAGAAGGTTATCACCTGATTATCAGCGTTATCATCGGATGAGAACCATCTGATCTGTAGGCAGTGTTTTTAATTTCAGATTTCTGTAGGCCAGGTTGAGTAGATACTTCGACTATTCAAGGCCTGATTTCATGATTGTTGCGAAGGCATTGTATGGTGGAGCGCGAAGCGCGGACCCAGGGGGGTGGGGTTGCGGGGCAGCACGTCCCGATATCGGGGGGATCAGGGGGCGTAGCATTCGACGGGATGGCGACGTGTCATCAAAAAAAATTCAATGTCTGTAACCTGAGCCTCTTCTCAGAGCAGGACTTCTACCGTATGCTTGCACAGTTATTCTTTTCGGCTACAAGCAGCAGCTTCTAAGCAGATTTTATGCTTGCCAGCCGATCCTAATGCAGTCTAGTGCACCTGGACGTTTATGTCATCGGTACTCTACACCTGTTGAAATCCTTGCGCATAGACCGTTGGATGCTTAAGAATGTTTAGGTACCACAGCATATGTTTTAGTTTGCACATTTCTGATAATCTCGAATTCATCTTGTTTGCTTGAGATTGGGCAAGTCCTTGTAGCCAATGTGGCCACTTTTGGACATTAGAATACACGCAACAGCACCATATTTTTTCTTTTTGGCTAAGAGCAGCAGCTTCTAGGTAGCTCCCATGCCTGCCTATCCAGCCGATCCTAACGCAGTCTAGTGCACCTGGATGTTGATGTCATCAGTACTCTACACCTGTAGAGATCCTTATGCATAGCCCGGTGGGTGAGTCAGGGAGCTGCCTAGAAGCTGTTGCTAGTAGCCAAAAAGAAAAAGTATGAACATCACAAACACATGCGTACTAGAATTTGGTATGCCCACACATGAAAACCGTATGTGCATGTTTTGGTGAGTATGTATACCGCTATAATGGGTGTTGCGTATAAATGTCTATATGTGCGCTGCTCTAAGGGGTGAGAAGGAATCAAAAATCATATGCATAGCTAGAAACACTGTTTCATGTTTGGGCTACTCATGGCAGCTTCCTTCCAGCTCCAATAGCCAGCCAATGGGTCAAACCCAATGCTTGAAGCTGCATTGGAATACGTGTCGTAACAGCTTTCAGGCGCACTAGCTAGCTCCAGGTTCGGCTAAATGGCAGGGGAAGGGAGCTGCCTAGGAGCTGCTACGCGTAGCCCCAAAAATAAACAGTGGCGAGAAGCGAATGTGAGTAGCTAGTGTGGTGTGGGCATGGCTCAAGCAGGATCTGCATAACTAAAGGCGTATGTGCTTAGGTAGATTGGTAGAAGCATTTCTCAAATATAATGTACATAGCTAGAGGCGTATGTGAGTAGCTAGTATGGTGTGGGCATGGCTCAAGCTGGATCTGCATTTCTGGAGGTTTATGTGCTTAGGTAGATTAGTACAAGCATTGATCAAATATAATGTGCATTGTAGAAGTGTATGGGCGTAGCTGCATCCGTACGGGCATGGCTCATCTATTATAAGCATGGCTTGAAGGGTATGTGCATGGATATATTGGTGTGAGCGTGGGTCGAAACAGTGTATGTATGGCTATATCGGTTGGTGCATGGCTAGAATGGTTTGGACAAGGCCCAAAATATTGGATGCCTAGGTAGAAGCATGTTTGCATGGCTAGAATGGTGTAGACATGGATACAAATGTATGTATCTGTATGCATGGCTAAAAGCGAGTGTGCATGGCCAACATTTCATTTTTGGGCTACGCATGGCACCTTCCAGCCAGCTCCATTAGCCAGGCACTGGGTCGAGCCCCAATATTACAGCTACATTGAAATGCCTGTCATGCTAGCTTTCAGACGCACTAGCTAGCTTCAGGTTTGTCTCACGGACTTTGGAAAGGAGATGCCTAGAAGCTGCTGCGCGTAGCCTAATATCGAAACAGTATGCATGGCTAAAATGAAGTGAGCATGGCTCTATACATTGTATGCATGGCTATAACGGAAGGCTTGTGGTGACGACTTCTGCTAAGATACATGCAGCTGTTGAGAGCTAAGGGTTGGGATTCAAGGTTGTTGGTAGGTTTTAGAACCACTATGAATGCCTAGGCATTTGTTGTGGATGGCTTAAACCAGAACCATTTGGGTTAATCAGTATGAGGAAGAATTGGGTCCAAAATGGGTGACAGTCACTTTTGTGTGGGAGATGCGTCGCAAATTGTGCAACACAGTGCGATCTCAGTGCCACGCGCTGCCCCCCGACCCCCCTTGCGGAGAAATAAAGTGGAGGATTTAAGTTGCCTCAACCTGTTCCTAGGTGGGGGCTTTCATGACACTTCATGGAATACTTAGAATGGCATATGCAAACTGCACAGTCCAGTCTAGATCTCTGGAGGACAGGGAAGTTCTACAAACAGGTGTGCGCCAAGTGTGCGCCAGATGTGCGCCTACCATGCGCGTGAGGGCCGCCTACCAGACACCGTCCTGCAATGCATAGCAAGGACAGTAGGGATGTGGGAAAAAGGTGTTTTTTGTGTGTTTTTGTGTGTGTGTGTGTGTGCGTATGTGTGTGTGACCACATGCGCTCGCATGTGTGTATTTGTGGTTGGTGGCAGTGTGTGTGTGTGTGTGTGTGTGTGTGGGGGGGGGGGGGGGCAGCAACTGTCTACCAGTCATACTCATCCCCACACACCTTGCATGCTAACCCATGGGTGGTGTACACAGAAGCCTTATCTCAGCACTCTCCAACCCATTGCTGCCTAGCCCAGCCCCTGACCTGCCATATCCTGCGCAAGCCCCAGCCTCTCCTCACCCCCCACTGCTAACTCAGCCAATGGTTCAGCTCCAGAGGCAGCAAGGCTTGACCTTGTTGAGTATCCTCACCTTCACCACTTTGGCCTTCTCCATTATGTACTTCCCCTCCTTGTATTTCTGGCTCTCCTCAAAAGCTCGGAAATACTTCCAGCCTAGGACAGTGTCGCAGCAGGCGCAGTGGACGTCGGCGACAGTGTGCAGGCCGGTGATAAGCTGGCGCTCTTCTTGAGGCCCGATGGACACGTTAACACTGCGGGAGTGGGGGCCGCGTGGGTTGGGTGAAGGTGGGGGTGGCAGGAAAAACCAACATTTTCATAGGTGGAAAACCAGAGTTAGACTGCAGATGCAAACACGGGCGAGGAAAAATAAGGAGGAGGGAATAGGAGGTTAGATGTAGCTGGAAGAGGAAGCTATGTTGAGCAAGAGCGCCAGGCGCGCATACTGTATGCTCACGGCCAGGTAGGAAGGAGCGAGTAAGTGACTTGCGCGAAGGGTTTTCACAAACGAGGGAAAGGTGGTGCTGCCTATGGCAATGCCAAGGAAGTGCAGACGAATGGAGGTGTGGAACAAGAAAGGGCAAGGCAATAGTAGAAAAGGGAACGACAGAAGTTGACAAGGAGCTCAGACAACTTACACAGAGTTGAAGAGATAAGCGCGACCGTGGCGGCCTTGGAAAGCCTGTGGCAAAGAGAATCGGCCAGAGAGGGAGGAGGTAAACAATAGCATGTGGGTGAAGATAAACGGGATGGCACACCAACCAGGCAGGCGACAGCCCGACGAGTAGTTCTCGTCTGGGGAGACTGCAGCCAAACGAACCCAGACAATGGCTAAAGACCCGCACTATCAGCGCCATTGGTAACGAGGCAAAGTTTCGCTCGGGATTTGTCCACTGCTACAAATACACCCTAGACACAGCGGGGGTGTAACCTAGCTCGAGCATTTCCAGCCCCTACCATGGAAGCATATTCCGCAGGCATTCACAAAGCAACCAGAAAGAGCGCTCAGTGCAAGTTCACGCCCCATTATTTGGCATGTTCAGGAGCTCGCGCGAAGGCCTAACGCGAGTGGGGGTTGTGAGTACTGAGTAGGGGTCAGTTAGAGGGTGGCAGTGGGGTGCACACCTTGCTGATCAGATCGTCATGGTCTGCGGCATGTGCACGACAATTGCCGCAGGAATAAACGCGCGGAGCCTCAATGAATTGCTTGAACGGGCGGCCCATGCTGGTGAAACTGCCAGGATACACAAACTAGCAACCTCGGAACCAGACTGGAAGCAGTGGCGTCGTTGGAGCAAGGCGCAGGGCTCAGCTTGATTATAACGGGTCGAGGGGGTGGGCTCCGTCGGTCCCTGGGAATGGTACAATGGGGGAAACCTGTATCAAATGTGCACAGATAGAAAGAATGACTGGGTGACCGCCAATTAGGGTCATCGCTCGAAACGGATTGGCGGATGACGCAGGAGCTGAGCTGGCCGAAGAAGAGTGGAAGGTTACGAAATCAAATTCAAAAATTAACGACCATATTAAACCGTTTTCGTGGACAATATCCAGCCAGATATCCAGCGGAATATCGCTCAGCTGGGAATATCGAGGATCAGGTTGGTGTTGGGACAGCGTAGCTGGCCACTAACCCCTTTATAATAAAATGGATATCCGTCGTTACCCGGGTCGTTACCCCCGCCCCCGCCCCCCGTTACTCTCGGAAGCTCATGGAGCCCATGGGCCGTATTGGCTAGAACTAGCGCTCTATTGCAACACTCAGGAATCAGTAGTTATGGAGCGCGCTGTAAGGGTAGGGCCAATGGGCGAACACTGACGACTGTTTTTCAGATCAAGTAGTGCCGTAGTTATGAAAGCTTAGCTGGACTACTTCCGAGCCTGATGCTAGAACGGAGGTATTGCCAATGGACACGTAGTTTCCGGGTCTCATAGGGGATGGGTCTCCAGGTTCTTATTATAAGGTCGCGATCTCGGTCGCGATCTAAGACAGTTGGCTGACGTGCCAGTCTTCGTCTCGGTCGTCGGTCGGACGCGTCCGCGGGCGCGGGCGGTCGAACGGTCGCGGTTGGTCGGACAATGGGGTGAATCTGGGCGCGGCCGCCCCCCAGGAGGGCGAGCTCCGCCAAAAATGAGCTGTAGCAAGAAGTTGGGAGACGGTGTTGAACCGGGTTTTGGGGTCGACATTGGGAGGACAGGGTGGACAAGGGGGGACATGGCACCAAATTGGTGCCACCAATGCTACCCAGACTGCACGGTTTCAAGAATTCTAGGCGTAGCACCCATTCGCAGTCGTTGATAGCTCCCCCCCCCCCCCCCCCCCCCCCCCCCCCCCCGAAATATATTTTGTGACACGTTCTTGCTTTCGCGGATGCAAGAACATGGAGAGTTGGGGTCCAGAGGGTGGGGTCCGTACCCCCCGCCCCCCCAAATGCGCACGGATGGGCGAAGACCGGTGGGCGAAGACCTCCGTGCACCTGAAACGAAGCCACGCCACTAGCATGCGCCGACCGTTGCAACGGACAATGAATGCAAGGTCACGCACAGGGGTCACGCAAGTCGGCTTTGTGGGTTCCGTTCCTGCCGTGATAAAGTCTCCAGATCTTAACCAACTCCCCGACCTCCACCTTTCCAAAAACGAGCAAGGCAAGCCACCCCCCTCACTTATACCAAGCAGTTCACCCACCTGCATGCATGCATGCATGCGGTCAGAGCACTACCTTCCTACTGCACAGAACTACCAAATCCTGACTGGCAGCACGCTTCCTTGACAGGGTTGAGCAACCTATCCCGAACTGTTTGGGCTCTACATTCACCTCATACAACTATCAATCTTTCACTGTGAGGCTACTACCTCGACAGAGCTACCACCGCCAATCTATCATGGCACGACCATCACCATCATGAGGTTGTAGGCTCCCTGTAGCCACACAGTTCCAAGGTGGTTCTGTCTTCTGGAGAACCTAACGCCCCTACAGGTGTGAGCTAATACCAGAGTGAAACACCAGACAGGAGTTCGGGGTCTGCAGTCAGCCTAGTAACTTCCACACGTGTACTCCCAGCGCTGTGAGCCAGTACCTCAGGGAAACACCGGACAACAGTTAAGGGCGAGCATTCAGCCTATAAACTTCCACATGTGTACTCCCGGAAGCTGTGAGCCAATATTGGAAGGAAACACCAAACATCAGTTCATACTATCACTAAACAATAACTTAGATCACTAAGCAATGCATTCTATCACTATGCAATACGTACGATCACTAAGCAATCAAGTATATCACTCAGCTATACATACGATAACTAAGCAATGCATTGTATCACTAAGCTATACATACAATCACCAAGCTATACATACAATCACTAAGCTATACATTCTATCGCTAAGCTTTACATACGATAACTAAGCAATGCATTGTATCACTAAGCTATTCATACAATCACCAAGCTATACATACAATCACTAAGCTATACATTCTATCGCTAAGCTTTACATACGATAACTAAGCAATGCATTGTATCACTAAGTTATGCATACAATCACCAAGCTATACATACAATCACTAAGCTATACATTCTATCGCTAAGCTTTACATACGATAACTAAGCAATGCATTGTATCACTAAGCTATACATACAATCACTAAGCTATACATTCTATCGCTAAGCTTTACATATGATAACTAAGCAATGCATTCTATCACTAAGCTGTACATTATATCGCTAAGCAATGCATACAATCACTAAGCTATACATACAATCACTAAGCTATACATACAATCACTAAGCTATACATACAATCACTAAGCTATACATTCTATCACTAAGCAATACATACAATCACTAAGCTATACATACGATCACTAAGTGATACATACTATCCCTTAGCAGTACATGCGATCACTAAGCAATACATACGATCAGTAAATAGCGCATATTATCAACAAGTAAAACATACTATCACTAAGCAATACATATGATCACTAAGCAGTACACACAATGACTGAGCAATACATACAATGACTAAGCAATGGATATTATCACTAAGCAATACATACTATCACCATACAATGCAATACATCATATCAATATAAATACACTATCACAGAGCAAAACATACTACTATTATGCAATCCGCCCTATCACTTTGTAGCATATATAGGGATGTCAGTATCGTGCTGGTCCCCACGATTAACGAGCGGCATTTTTATACAATATTGAACTACATGTTGTACAATATATTGATAGATTGTAAGACATTGTACGATATATCATACGATATATGTATATACGCTATCGTACTTGACAACCCTAAACATGCACTATCACTATAAAATAAGTACCATCACTACCGGTATGTAGTGTGTACTATCACTACTCAGGTTCATCCTGATTCGATGAATGGTTGAATGGCTGACCATTCTTCGAAATGACGCAGGTGCGGGGTTCGAATCCCCCCGGGTGCGCCTGAGCGCCTGCAGTCGCTGTCACTGCCATGGTAGCTATGTCCAGGTCAGGTAGCAGCCCGTACTCTACCTTCGAACGACAGGCTCCCTTAATACTACTCCCCACCAGGAGTTCTCTTTACTTTGATGGGCATTCTGTCAGTAAGCAATATACACTATCAGTTTGCAATGCAACCTATCACTGCTCACCATGGACTATCACTAATACTGTTTTTATTTTTGGCTATGAGCAGCTGCTTCTAGGCAGATCCCCTGGCTGGCTAATCAGCCAGAGGTAGATCAACCTAGTGCGACTTGAAGCTGACGTAATCAGCTTTCTAGCGCTGCTGACGTTTTCAGACTTAGCCCAGTGGCTGGCTCAGGGAGTTGCTTAAAAGCTACTGCTAGTAGCCGAAAAGAAAAACAGTGATGAGACATGCACATGAGATATCGAGTTTAATCGCAAGATGGAGGGACCTATTCCATGGGTCAGTGTGAGAACATGCTTCCCCGATCCCACCATCATTCATGCATGTTCAGCAGTCAGAACATATATAGTGCATGTTTAGCAGTCAGAACAGATGTAGTGCATGTTTAGCAGTCAGAACAGATGTAGTGCATGTTTAGCAGTCAGAACAGATGTAGTGCATGTTTAGCAGTCAGAACAGATGTAGTGCATGTTTAGCAGTCAGAACAGATGTAGCACTTCCCTGATCCCACCATCATACATGCATGTTTAGCAGTCAGAACAGCTCTAGCACGTCCCTGATCCCACCATCATACATGCATGTTTAGCAGTCAGAAAAGCTGTAGTATTGACTGCTACTACTGCCTTCCCGGCTGTGGGATCAGGACAAGTCCTAAGCGCGCGTCGCAAGAAAAGTGTTGATCACTAAGCAATACATGCTACAACTGTGCCTCACCTCCTATCAATAAGCACTACATATTATCATGTTTCAGTACCTCCCACCACTCTGCATCACATACAATCACCAGTAGTGTTCTGCCAGGAACCTCTTACTAACCCCACTGGGGCCCACTAGCAATAGGTGAGGGAAAGGCGCATGTAAAACGTTTTGGGGGCCCACTTAGCATAGATGGAGGCGGTCCAGTTAGAACCCCCCCAGGCTTAACCATGTGGGCCCCCTTCCAAAATGTTATACAAGTACCGCCCAGAGGGCTGGTGCCTGTCTAAAATTGAGTTTCTAAAATGCCTTAGCATTTTAGAAAGGGGGACCATATGCGAGTACCGCCCAGAGGGCCGGTACTTGGGTGTAATTGGTTTTATTGTGACAACACTCCCCTAGTCCCTTCCCTGCATCACATACAGTCAGCAGTATTGTTCTTCCAGGAAAATAATGAGTGTATCTGTGTAGCACTATGTTGCTCCTAGTAGCTTTTGGGGTGCTACTAGCAGCTTTGTTTTGCTCTGCAGGTGACCCCAAAAGACTCTTTTTTGGCTCTGCAGGCGACCCCAAAAGACCCAAATGTGGCGCCCCTAAAACACTAAAAGTAATGATAACGCCTGGTGGGGCGTGGTATTAAGGGAGCCCTGCCATACGGCGGTAGAGAGCCACCTCAAGACCCTGAGGTATATAATTACCAATCGTGCTAAACATAGCTAGGGAAAGGCTAAGTTAGTTAATACTAGTGAATGAATATTATCAGTGAATATTAGTTAATATTAGACAGACGAGCCGTCTCACCAGAATATTGAATTTATTTGAAAAGCTAATATTATTGAGACACTATTAATATAAGTTAATATTAGTTAATGTTAATTAATATTAGTTTTTCAAACGCTTATATCAGTTGCCGTTCCCTATGCATGGCACCTTCAGGACATAAAAACTGATAATCACCCTGCAGGCCCCCAGGTAGGATCTACCCCCTAACTCCGTCCTAGGAGGGGCGGTCCTTACAAGAGGAAAGGAGTCAACTTCGAACCTGAACAGGGCCTTTTGCTGGACTGCAACTTGGTAGACCTTTGGCCTGTTTCTGGACCGCAACTTAGTGGACCTTTTACGTGTTGCTGGACCGCAACTAAGTAGTTTTACACCGTTCACAAGACCCTTGACCAGCATGAGTGACCAGCATGTCCTCTGCAAAGTGTGAGTACTGTGTGAACCCACATCACTTTTTTATGTGTGCGACCGGTCGCACATTGTACACCTCGGTGCCACCCCTGTGCGACCGGTCCTCAGGTGTGTGAGTTTTGGCCGAAATGGGCCCTTGGTCACCAAGACATGCGACCATGAATGAGTGATTTGTGCCCTGGGTCGCACCTGGGTTGCACCTGGCTAGCACAGGCCCAGTCCAGGTAGCTAGCTCAGATCCTCAGTACTGCGTGAACCCACGTGCCACCATGCAAGTATACCGTCACATGCTGCCCCATTTATGCACACGTCCAGTCCTGGTCCAAAATCCATTCCCTTTTTTTTCTTATTTTTTCTTTCTTTCTTTCTTTATGTCTTTGTGTCTTTGTTTATGCTTGCCTGCTCGCCTGATTCCTTCCTCCCCCCCTCCCTCCCTCCCTCCCTCCCTCCCTCCCTCCCTCCCTCCCTCCCTCCCTCCCTCCCTCCCTCCCTCCCTCCCTCCCTCCCTCCCCCTCCCTCCCTCCCTCCCTCCCTCCCTCCCTCCCTCCCTCCCTCCCCCTCCCTCCCTTCCTCCCTCCCTCCCCCTCCCTCCCCTCTTTCCTTTCTTTGCTCTCTGCACTCTGTACTTCAACAATGTGTTCACTTTAACGTGGGTTATGAACGCTTCACATGAGTCGGGAACGGCAATATGATATTGTATGATGCCGGCAGTCTCACCATGTATAGTTACCCTTTATATACAATAGCATATGCTGCAATTTGTATGATATCATAGAATATCATACTCGCCTTTGGTCAACATCATATGATATTCCGCAAGAGAACAAGAAGGTTCCTTCAACCTCACGCCCCGCACACCCCACACACCACGACCCACACAACTAACACCCCACATACCATACACACTCCATACACTCCACACCCCACACCCCAACCTCATGCCACACTGCCCCCCTTCATCTGGTGCCACTCTCCATGCCCACTTCTAGCCAAGGCATACCAATTTTCAATTTTGAACGCTTCACTTGTTTCCTCCACCCAAAGACGGCGAGCAGCTTAGATTCTGATATGCAAAACATACGCCCCCTGGACCCCTCATAATGATATAATAACCCCCCGGACTTCTCTTAAATAAATAATACGCCCCTCAGACCCCTCTAAAATAATAATACGCCCCCTGGACCCCTTAAAAATAAATAATACACCCCCCAGACCCCCTCTAGAGTAAACAATACGCCTTCCAGACCCCTCTAAAAAATAATACGCCCCATGGACCCCTTTAAAATATATAATACGCCCCCCGGACCCCTTGCATATAAATAATACGCCCCCCAGACCCCTATAAAATATATAATACGCCCCTCGGACTCCTTTAAAGTAAATAATACGCCCCCCAACCCCCATAAAATAAATAATACGCCCCCCGGACCCCTACAAAATAAATAATACCCCCCCCCCCAGACCCCTTTTAAAAAAATATCTCGCCCCCCAGACCCCTCTATAATAAATAATACGCCCCCCCGGACCCCTCTAAAATAAAGAATACACCCCCCGGACTCCTTTGAAATAAATCATACGCCCTCCTGACCCCTTTAAAATAAATAATTCGCCCCCTGGACCCCCCTAAAAAACAATGGCGGAACTCTCCGCACTTTTAAACACAAAGCTACCATGGCACTGTCCCTAAAGGAGGTCTGAAGCCAGACAACTAAAAAAAAAAACTTTCTGACCTGAAACAAATATCTGCCATGCAATCAACCCAGTCCAATCCAATCTTGATTGCAGATGTTTGCGGCAGCTGTCCCGATACATTTGTCCCAAGTGCAATGTCACGTACTGCTCCCTGCCTTGTTACAAGCAACACAGCGAAAGATGTACGGAGGCTTTCTACCAGTAAGTTCCACCACTGTTTCTTTTTTGAGCTACGCTTAGCAGTTTCTAGGCAGCTCCCTTTCCCTGTTCTTGAGCCAAACCTGAAGGCAGCCAGTGCGCCTGAAAGCTGCAATGGCAAGCATTCCAATGCAGCATAAAGCTTGGGGCTCGACCCAGTTGCTGTCTAATAGACCTGACTGGAAGCTGCCATGCGTAGCCCCCCCCAAAAAGAGTGGCTTCCACTAGGGTTGTGGGATTTAATTTATTTTCAATTTTATGGACTGAAAAGTAATATGGAGAGAAAACTACTGAAATTGACGATACCTGAAGGTTGAACATACCTGGGGCATAGTGAAAGTAAAAAAACAAACCTGGGCTACTTCACAATCCCCTCACCCCCAAAACTGAGCTACTTCACAACCTGTGCGGCAACACCCCACATCTCAATTGCCGCACCCTAAACCCCAACCCACAAACCAGAGCTACAACGTGTTCTATAGCACACCCATATATTTTATTTTGGCTAGGAGCAACAGCTTCTAAGCAGCTCCTCCGACTGGCTATTCAGCCAAACCAATCTCAAATTAGTGCACCCATAATAACTTGTCAAGAGCTTATCAAAATCAGTTGACATAATAACTTGTCCAGAGCTAGTCATAATCAGTTGACATAATAAGTTGTCAAGAGCTTATCTTAATCAGTTGACATAATCCCTAGTAAAGAGCTAATCATAATGAGTTGACATAATCCCTAGTCAAGAGCTAATCATAATGAGTTGACATAATCCCTTGTCAAGAGCTTATCATAATCAGTTGACATAATCCCTAGTCAAGAGCTTATCAAAATCAGTTGACATAATCCCTAGTCAAGAGCTAATCATAATGAGTTGACATAATCCCTAGTCAAGAGCTTATCATAATTAGTTGACATAATCCCTAGTCAAGAGCTAATCATAATGAGTTGACATAATAACTTGTCCAGAGCTAATCATAATCAGTTGACATAATAACTTGCCCAGATCAGCTGAAAAATTGGGTTTAGTTCAGTGGCTCGCTCAGGGAGCTTCCTAGAAGCTGCCAAGAAACGCCAAGGCAAAAAGCCCTGAATACCCTCAACCTTCACCCCTCACCCCTCACCCCGACATCCCGACACCCCAAACCCCAAACCCCAAACCCAATTGAGGCACTCCACACCCCGCACCCCTCACCCCTCACCCCAAACACCTCACCCTCACACCCCTCAACCCCCAACCCTCACCCCCCACCCCCAAACCCCTCACTCCTCAACCCCCATCCCCAAACCCATCAACCCTCAACCCTCACTCCTCACCCCCCACCCCACACCTCGCACCCCCAAACCCAATTGAGGCACTCCACACCTCTCACCCCTCACCCCTCACCCCCAAACACCTAACCCTCAAACCCCTCAAACCCCAACCCTCAAACCCCACCCCCAAACCCCTCACCCCTCACCCCCCATCCCCAAACCCCTCAACCCTCAACCCTCAACCCTCACTCCTCACCCCTCACCCCCGCACCCCCAAACCCAATTGAGGCACTCCACACCCCTCACCCCTCACCCCTCAAACCTCCAACCTTCAACCTCATACCTTTAACCCCAAACCCCAAATCCAATTTACAGAGAGGAAGCTGTTGATGAGCTGAAGGGGATATGTGTTGAAGCACTCCACACCCTTCACCCCCAAACACCTCACCACTCACCCCCTTACCCCTCACCCCCAAACACCTCACCCCCAAACACCTCACCCCCAAACACCTCACCCCTCAACCCTCAACCCTCAACCCTCAACCCTCAACCCTTACCCCTTAACCCAAACCCAATGTTCAGAGATCAAGCTGTTAATTAGCTGAAGGGGATATGTGTTGAGGCACTCCACACCCCTCACCCCTCACCCCAAAACCCCCAAACCCCAAACCCCAAACCCAATTTAGGCACTCCACACTCCTGACCCCTCAACCCTCACCCTCAAACCCCTCAACCCTGACACCTCAACCCCCACCCCCAACCCCCTCAACCCTCAACCCTCAACCCCCAACCCCCACCCCTCACCCCCAAGCCCAATTGTGGCACTCCACCCCCCCCACCCCCCACCCCTCACCCCTCACCCCTCACCCCTCACCCCTCACCCCCAAACACGTCACCCCTAAACCCCCAACCCTCACCCCCATACCCCAAACCCAATTTACAGAGAGCAAGCTATTGATAAGCTGAAGGGGATATGTGTTGAAGCACTCCACACCCTTCACCCCCAAACACCTCACCACTCACCCCCTCACCACTCACCCCTCACCCCTCAACCCTCACCCCTCACCCCCAAACACGTCACCCCTTAACGCCCAACCCTCACCCCCAAACCCCAAACCCAATTTACAGAGAGCAAGCTGTTGATGAGCTGAAGGGGATGTGTGTTGAGGCACTCCACACCCCTCACCCACAACACCTCACCCCTCACCACCTCACCCCTCAACCCTCAACCCCAACCCCCTCAACCCTAAACCCCAAATCCAATTGTGGCACTGCACACCTCCCGTGTTCCTCACACACCCCTTGCCTCACACCCCTTGCCTCACCTCACACACCCCTTACCTTACCTGACACACCCCTTGCCTCACACCCCTTGCCTCACCTCAAATTACAGAGAGCAAGCTGTTAATGAGCTGAAGGGGACCCGTGTTGAAGACCAGAGCCGAAGAGAGATGCTAGAGATCTTGGAGAGGGTGCGGCTTCAGCAATTAGAAGAGGAGGAGATAGATGAGGATGAAGCCAGGTATGATTTTTTTTTAGTTTATAGTTTTTTTTGAAGTTACTTATATGTTCTTTATTTTTGAACGAATTGTTTTTATACACAAAAAAGAATGGTTAGAGGGGCCTTGTCTTTTCCAGCTATTAGAAGATGAGGAGATAGATGAGTATAAAGCCAGGTATACTTTTTTCGTATACAAGTTAATTATGTGTTATTTGATTTCTTGAATTGTGAACGAATTGTTTAATTATACACATACAAATAATAGTAAGGGGGGCCTTATCGTTTCCAGCAATTAGAAGACGAGGAGATAGTGGGATGAAGCCAGGTATGAGTGTTTGTTATACTAGTTAATTATGTGTTAGTTAATTTCTTCAATTTGAATGAATTGTTTAATTATACACATACAAATAATAGTTAGGGGGGCCTTATCGTTTCCAGCTATTAGAAGACGAGGAGATAGATGAGGATGAAGCCAGGTATGAGTGTTATACAAGTTAATTATGTGTTATTTAATTTCTTCAATTTTGAATGAATTGTTTAATTATACACATGAAATAATAGATAGGCAGACGTTATCGTTTCCTGCAATTAGAAGATGAGGACATAGATGAGTATGCATCCAGGTATAAGGAAGAGGAGGAGGAGGAGGAGGAGGAGGGAGAGGGTGATGATGATGATGATGATGGTGATGGTGATGATGATGGCGGTGATGATGATGATGATGGTGATGGTGGTGGTGATTACATTATCCTGGTGCCCTATTGGACTCCAAATATGCCAGGCATACTATCTGTTGCCAGTGTCCCAGTACCTGTTGTTGCCAGTGTGCTAGTGCATTCTATCTGTTCAGGGATTTGGTGGTTGGCCCCAGTGCTAGCAAACAGGCTGCCCCCCCAACCTCAAGCCTTGCTTGGTGGTTGGTGGTTGGTAGTTGGCCCCAGTGCTAGCAAACGGGCTGGCCCCCCCAACCTCATGCCATGCTTGGTGGTTGGTGGTTGGTAGTTGGCCCCAGTGCTAGCAAACGGGCTGGCCCCCCCAACCTCATGCCTTGCTTGGTGGTTGGTGGTTGGTAGTTGGCCCCAGTGCTAGCAAACGGGCTGGCCCCCCCAACCTCATGCCTTGCTTGGTGGTTGGTGGTTGGTAGTTGGCCCCAGTGCTAGCAAACAGGCTGCCCCCCTCAACCTCACGCCTGGTAATAAGGCGTACTATGTATTCATTGTTCAGGGATGATGGAGGAGGCATGCCCGCAGACTCCAGCACAGCTGACCCTCAGTCCCGAGTTGGATCAGACGATCCTGCTGTATCCGCCGCCAGCCTGGCAGCCGGAAATGACAGCCCGGTAGAAGATGCCATGGAATCTCTTTTGACAGAGGCTACTTTGGAGAGAATCGTGATGAAGGTGAGGGGAACTTTTTTGATTTTTTCGTAATATTCACAAGTCCCCCTTGACTCCGTCAAGCCGCATGCACATTTGGAGTCCTGTAGGGCACCAGGAATAATGTCATCATCATCATCATCATCACTGTTTTTAAATACATGTAGCAGCTGCTACTCAGCTTCCTTTCCCCGTGCTTGGGCCTAATAAATGCATGCATATATAAATAGTATGTCTTATAACGAGGTGTGAGATTCAGGGGGCCAGCCCGTTTGCTTGCACTGGGGTCAACCAGGGTACTACAAAGCGCGAGCGTAAACGCGCACGATTTTTGAGCCCCACTGCGCGTTTCGCGCAGTTTTTTCAACCCCCTGTGGGCGCAGCGCGCAGTTTTTGCACTAGAAAGCGCTGACCAATTTGACGTTTGTGCATTAAGCACTAACCAATTTGACAAAAAGTAGTACCCTGGGGTCAACCACTAACCCTTGGGCCTAACCTAACATTAGCTGGTGCGTTTGAAAGCTGGCGTGAGGAGCATGCAAATGTAGCTGAGCAGGTGTGACGAATGTAGCTGAGCTGGTGTGACGAATGCAGCTGAGCTGGCGTGAGGAGCATACAAATGCAGCTGTGCTGGCATGACGAACGCAGCTGAGCTGGCGTGAGGAGCATGCAAATGTAAATGCTGAAAGCCTGGCGCTTCAGCCGGTGGCTGGCTAATGGATCTGTCTGGAATCTGCCATGTGTCGCACAATGACAAAATAGTGGTGACGGGAGTGTGTGTGGTGCATGTTCTAGCTGGCGCATGGGTGATGTATATGGAGTGTGTGAGGTGCATGTGCTAGCTGGCGCATGGGTGATGTATATGGAGTGTGTGTGGTGCATGTGCTAGCTGGTGCATGGGTGCTGTATATGGAGTGTGTGTGGTGCATGTGCTAGCAGGTGCATGGGTGCTGTATATGGAGTGTGTGTGGTGCATGTGCTAGCTGGCGCATGGGTGCTGTATATGAAGTTTGTGAGGTGCATGTGCTAGCTGGCGCATGGGTGCTGTATATGGAGTGTGTGAGGTGCATGTGCTAGCTGGCGCATGGGTGCTGTATATGGAGTGTGTGAGGTGCATGTGCTAGCTGGCGCATGGGTGCTGTATATGGATTGTGTGAGGTGCATGTGCTAGCTGGCGCATGGGTGCTGTATATGGATTGTGTGAGGTGCATGTGCTAGCTGGCGCATGGGTGCTGTATATGGAGTGTGTGAGGTGCATGTGCTAGCTGGCGCATGGGTGCTGTATATGGATTGTGTGAGGTGCATGTGCTAGCTGGCGCATGGGTGCTGTATATGGATTGTGTGAGGTGCATGTGCTAGCTGGCGCATGGGTGCTGTATATGGATTGTGTGAGGTGCATGTGCTAGCTGGCGCATGGGTGCTGTATATGGAGTGTGTGAGGTGCATGTGCTAGCTGGCGCATGGGTGCTGTATATGGAGTGTGTGTGGTGCATGTGCTAGCAGGTGCATGGGTGCTGTATATGGAGTGTGTGTGGTGTATGTGCTAGCTGGCGCATGGGTGCTGTATATGAAGTTTGTGAGGTGCATGTGCTAGTTGGCGCATGGGTGCTGTATATGGAGTGTGTGAGGTGCATGTGCTAGCTGGTGCATGGGTGCTGTATATGGAGTGTGTGTGGTGCATGTGCTAGCCGGTGGATGGGTGCTGTATATGGAGTGTGTGTGGTGCATGTGCTAGCTGGCGCATGGGTGCTATATATGGAGTGTGTGAGGTGCATGTGCTAGCTGGCGCATGGGTGCTGTATATGGAGTGTGTGTGGTGCATGTGCTAGCTGGTGCATGGGTGCTGTATATGGATTGTGTGTGGTGCATGTGCTAGCTGCGCTGGGCCGCTGTAAATATGGAGTGTGTGTGGTGCATGTGCTGCTGGCGCATGGTGCTGTATATGGTTGGTGAGGTGGCCATGTATTGGATGTGTGTGGTGCAGGTGCTGTCAGGTGCATGGGTGCTGTAATATGGAGTGTGTGGTGGTGCATTTGCTAGCTGGCGCATGGTCTGTATATGAAGTTTGTGAGGGGCATGTGCGAGCTGCCGCATGGTGCCTGTAGAATATGGACTGTGTGAGGTGCATGTTCTAGCTGGTGCATTGGTGCTGTATATGAGTGTGTGGTGTTAATGTGCTAGCCAGTTGCAGATGGGTGATGTATATGGGTGGTGTGGTGCATGTGCTAGCTGGTCCATGGGTGCTGTATATGGAGTGTTGTGGGGCATGTCTAGCAGTGCATGGGTGCTGTATATGGAGTGTGGTGTGGTGGCATTGCTAGCCTGGCGCATTGGTGCTGTATATGAAGCTTGTGAGGTGCATGTGCTAGCTGGGGCGCAGGGGTGCTGTATATGGAGTGTGTGAGGTGCATGTTGCTATCTGCCGCATGGGTGCTGTATCTGGAGTGTGTGAGGGCAATGTGCTAGCTGGCGTCATCGGGTTCGTATATGGATTGTGTGAGGTGCATGTGCTAGCTTGGCGCATGGGTGCTGTATAATGGGATTGTGTGAGGTGCCAGGTGCTATCTTGCGCATGGGGTGCTGTATATGTAGTGGTGTGAGGTGCATTGTGCTAGCCTGGCGCAATGGGTGCTGTATATGGATTGTGGTGAGGTGGCTGGGGCTAGCTGGCGCATGGGTCTTATATGGAGTGTGTGAGGTGCATGTGCTAGCTGGCGCCATGGGTGCTGTATAATGGATTGGGTGAGGTGCATGTGCTAGCTGGCGCATGGGTTTGCCTGTATATGGAGTGTGTGAGGTGGCATGTGCTAAGCGGCGCATGGTGCTGTATAGTGAGTGGTGTGTGGTGCATGTGCTGGCAGTGCATGGGTGCGGTATAGGAGGTGTTGGTGTGGTGTATGTGCTAGCTGGCGCATGGGTTCTGTATTGAAGTTTGTGAGGTGCATGTGCATTGGCGGCTGGGTGCTGTAATATGTAGTGGTTTGAGGTGCATGTTCTAGCTGGTGCATGGGTTGCTGTAAATGGAGTGTGTGTGGTGTCATTTGCCTAGCCGGTTGGAATGGGTGCGTTATGGGAGTTGTGTGTGGTTGCATGTGCTAGCTGGCGCATGGGTTGCTATATATGGAGTTGTGGTGAGGTGCACATGTGCTAGCTGGCGCATGGGTGCTGTATATGGAGTGTGTGTGGGTGGCATGTGCGAGCTGGTGCATGGTGCTGTATAGGATTGTGTGTGGTGCATGTGCGAGCTGGCGCATGGGCCTGTATATGGAGTTGGTGTGGTGCAGTGCTAGCTGGCGCATGGGTGCTGTATTGGGATTATTGTGAGGTGCATGTGCTAGCTGGTGCATGGGTGGCTGTATATAGATGTGTGTGTCATGGTTCTTTTTTGCCTGGCGCCATGGTGCTGTAATATGAGTTGTTTGAGGTTGCATGTGCTAGCTGGTGGCTGGTTGCTGTATATGGAGTGTGTGAGGTGCATGTGCTAGCTGGCGCATGGGTGCTGTAATGGAGCGTGTTGGTGAGGTCCATGTCTACCTTGCGGCATGGGTGCTGTAATATGGCTTGTGTGGGTGCATTGCTCGCTGGGCGCAGGGTGCTGTATATGGATTGGTGAGGTTGCATGGCAGCTGGCGCATGGGTTCTGTATATGGAAGTTGTGGGTGCATGTGCTAGCTAGCTGGCGCATGGGTGATTATAGGAGTGTGTGAAGTGCATGTGCTAGCTGGCTCATGGTGCTGTATATGGAGTGTGTGAGGGTGCATGTGCTAGCTGGCGCATGGTTGCTGTATATGGATGTGTGTGGTGCTGATGGCTAGCTGCGCATGGGTGCTGTATATGGATTGTGTGAGGTAGCATGTGCTACTGGCGCTTGGGTGCTTATTGGGGTGTGTGAGTTGCATGTGCCTAGCTTGCGCATGGGTGCGTATGGGAGTGTGTGAGGTGCATGTGCTAGCTGGCGCATGGGTGCTGTATAGGGAGTGTGTGGTGGTGCATGTGCTAGAGGTTCAGGGTGCTGTATATGGTAGTGTGTGTGTAGGCCATGTGCTAGCTGGCGCATGGGTGCCTGTATATGAAAGTTTGTGCGGTGTGCCTGTGCTAGCTGGCGATGGGGTGCTGTATATGGATGTGTGAGGTTGCATTTTCTAGCTGGTGCATGGGTGCTGTTATCTGGTGTTGTGTGACATGTGCCTACCGTGGATGGTCTGTATATGGGTTGTGTGGTTGCAATGTGCTAGCTGCGCATGGGTTGTCTATATATGGATTGTGTGAGGTGGCATGTGCGTACTGGCGCATGGGTGCGTATATGGAGTGTGTTGGTGCATGTGCTGTCTGTGCATGGGTGCTGTATATGTTGTGTGTGTGCCATGTGCTAGCTGGCGCATGGCGCTTATATGGAGTGTGTGTTGTGCATGTTGCTTTGCTGCGCCATGGTTGCTGTATAATGGATTGTGTGAGGGGCAATGTGCCTCGCTGGTGCCTGGGTGCTGTAATAGAGTGTGTGTGGTGCTGTGCTAGCTGGCGGCATGGTGCTGTATATGGAGTGTGTGAGGGTGCTGTGCTAGCTGGTGCATGGTGCTTGTAATGGAGTGTGTGCGGTGCTGTGTAGCTGGCCATGGTGCTGTAGATGGAGTGTGTGAGGTACTGTGCTACCTGGCGCATGGGTGCCTGTATATGGATTGTGTAGGTGGCATGTGCTCGCTGGCCCATGGGTGCTGTATAATGGATTGTGTGAGGTGCATGTTCTAGCTGGCGCATGTTTCTGTCTATGGAGTGTGTGAGGTGCATTGTGCGAGCTGGCTCATGGTGATGTATAGAGTTTGTGAAGTGCATGTGCTAGCTGGCGCATGGGTGCGTAATGGGTGGGTGTGAGGTGGCATTGCTAGTGGGCGCTGGTGCTGTAATTAGTGTGTTGTGGTGCATGTGCTAGCTGGCGCATGGTTGCTGTTATATGGACTGTGTGAGGTGCATTCTAGCGGCGCATGGTGGCTGTCTATGGAGTTTGTGAAGTTGCTGTGCTAGCTGGGCGTCAATGGGTGCTGTATATGGAGTGTGTGAGGTGCATGTGCTAGCTGTTGCTAGCTGGCGCATGGGTGCTGTATAATGGAGTGGTGGTGTGGTGCATGTGCTAGCAGTGCATGGGTGCTTGTATAGGGAGTGTGTGTGGTTGCATGTGCTAGCTGGCGCTGGGTTGCTGTATAAAGTTTGTTGTAGAGGATGTCATGTGCTAGCTGGCGTCATGGGTGCTGTATATGACTGTGTGAGGGTGGCATGTGCTTAGCCTGGTAGTCATGGGTTGCTGTATAGGGAGTGTGTGTGTGTACATGTGCGCCATGGTTTGTTCTGTATATGGAGTGGTGTGTGCAAGTGCAAGCTGGCGCATTGGTCTGTATATGGAGTGTGTGAGGTGCATGGGCAGAGGCTGGCGCATGGGTGCTTCTTATATGTTGTGTGTGTGGTGCATGTGCTGCTGCGCATGGGTGCTGTATAGGATTGTGTGAGGTGCATCTTGCTAGCTGAGGCGCATAGGGTGCTGTATATGGTGTGTGAAGTTGCTTTGCTAGCTTGGCGCATGTGTGGCGTAATTGAGTGTGTTAGGTGCAATGTGCTAAGCTGGCGCATGGGGCTGTATATGGAGTGTGGTGTGGGTGCAGTGCTAGGCAGGTGATGGTGCTGTATATTGATTGTGTGTGGGTGCATGTGCTAGCTGGCGCATGGGTGCTGTGTATTGAAGTTTTGTGAGTGCGTGCTATCTGGCGCATGGGTGCTGAATATGGACTGTGTAGGTGCATGTGCTAGCTGGTGAATGGGTGCTGTATATGGAGTGTGTGTCGTTACATGTGGCCTAGCCAGTGCATGGGTGATGTATATGGAAGTGTGGGTGATGTTTGCATGTGCTAGCTGGTGTCATGGGTGCTGTATATGAGTGTTGTGGTAGCATGTGCTAGCAAAGGTGCATGGGTCTGTCATATGGAGTGTGTTGGTGGCATGTGCTAGCTGGGCATGGGTTCTGTATATGAAGTTGTGGGGGAAGGTGCATAAGTGCTGCTGGCGCCTGGGGTGCTGTATATGGAGTTGTGAGTCATGTGCTATCCTGGCGCTGGGTGCGGTATATGGAGTGTGTGAGGGCAACTGTAGCTAGCTGGCGCATGGTTGCTGTATATGGTTGTGTGAGGTGCATGGTGCAGCTGGGCATGGGTGCGTATCATGGATTGTGGTGAGGTGTCATGGTGCAGCTGCGCATGGTGCTGTATAATGAGTGTTGAGGTGCATGTGTCTAGCTGGCGCAATTGGGGGCTGTATAGGATTGGTGTGAGGTGCAATGGCAGCTGGCCATGGGTGCTGTATTGAGTGTTGAGGATGGCATTTGCTAGCTGGCGCATGGTGCTGTATATGGATTGTGTGAGGTGCAGTGCTTGCTGGCCAACTGGGTGCTGTATATGGAGTGTGTGAGGTGCATGTGCTAGCTGTCCATGGGTGCTGTATAGGAGTGTGTGTGGTGCATTGTCTAGCATGTGCATTGGGTGCTTTATATGGATGTTTGTGGTGTATGTGCTAGCTGGCGCTGGGTGCTTATATGAAGTTGTGGGGTGGCATGTGGCTAGTTGGGCGCTGGGTGCTGTTATGAGTGTGGAGGTGGCATGTGCTACTGGTGCATGGGTGCTGTATAATGGGAGTGTGTGGTGGTGCTGTGACTAGCCGGTGGATGGGTGCTGTATATGGAGTGTTTTGGGGCAGGGCTAGCTGGCCGCATGGGTGCTATATATGGTGTGTGAGGTGCCTGTGCTAGCTGGCCGCATGGGGTGCAGTATATGGAGTGTGTGTGGTG
>JACBWV010000626.1:23503406-23527927 GCA_013435795.1 Chlamydomonas sp. ICE-L
AGGCTCTGTATTGGTATCTACGGTTTCCTGTAATTGTAATTGGCATCATGGTATTGGTAATGCGGCTCATGTATTGGTATCTCGGCTCATGTATTGGTATCTGGGCTCATGTATTGGTATCTCGGCTCATGTATTGGTAATGCGGCTCATGTATTGGTAATGCGGCTCATGTATTGGTAATGCGGCTCTTATTGGTATGCGCTCGTGATTGGTAATAGCGGCCCCTCATGTTTGGGGTCATCGGCTCATTATTGGTTAATGCGGCTCATGTATTGGTATAAGGGCGGACTCAATGTATCTGGTGTACACAGCGCTCATTATTTGTAATGCGGCTCAGTATTGGTATTACTCGGCTCATGTGTGGTAATAGTGACGCATGGATTGTATCTTAGCTCCGGCTCTATGGTATTAGGTACATTTCGCGCAGGTATTGTAATGTGGCTCATGTATGTAGATCTCAGTTCATGTATCTGGTATCCCCGGTCTCGTTTTATTGGATAAGTTGCCATCTTATGGTTTGGGTATCCTCGCTCATGATATTGGGATATTGGCTCTGTTTGGTATTCCTTCGGGCTCGATGTACTTGGTATAGTCAGACTTCATATTGTAATACGCGGTGCTTTATGTAATGCGCGCATGGTTTGGTATCTCTGCTCATAGTGGATCTTGCTCATGTATTGGTATCTCGGCTCGTGTATGGTAATGCGGCTCATGTTTTGGGTATGCGGCTCATGTATTGGTATCTGCCATCGCTCATGTAGATGGTAAGGCGGCTAATGGATGGTAATGCGGCTCAATGTATTGGTTAATGTCTGGCTCGCTGTACTGGTATTCGCGATTATCAGGTCTCAGCTTCAGTTTGTTAGTGCTGGACTTACAAGGGATTATAATGCGTCATGTATTGTATCGATCCATCGCTCATGTATTGGGTGCGAGCTCATGTATTTTAATGACAAGGCGGCTCTGTATTGGTAATGCGTCATCTGCTATTGGTCAATACGCGGGCCATGGGTAATTGAATGTGGCTCCGGTATTGGTACTGAGTGCTCATGTATTGGTAATCTTGGGTCATTGTCTTGGTACCCGGCTCTGTTGGTAATGTCTGCTCGTGTATTGTAATTTCACAGGCTCATGTATTGTAATTTGCGGCTCATGTTTGGTAAATGTTGCTCAGTATTGGGATCAGATCGGCTCATGTATTGGTATCTCGGCTCATTATTGGGTAATGCGGCTCAGGTGTTGTTATGCCTCATGTATGGGTAGTGGCTCATTGTGGTTCTCGGCTAATGTATTGGTATCTCGGCTCATGTATTGGTAATGCGGCTCAGGTGTTGGTTATGCGGCTCATGTATTGGTAATGTGGCTCATGTATTGGTATCTCGGCTAATGTATTGGTATCTCGGCTCATGTATTGGTAATGCGGCTCAGGTGTTGGTTATGCGGCTCATGTATTGGTAATGTGGCTCATGTATTGGTATCTCGGCTCAGGTCTTGTATCGTCGCTCAATGTTTGGTATGCGGACTCATCTATTGGTAAATGTGGCTCCTGTATTGTATCATATCTGTCGGCCTCATGTAGTGGTTTAATCTTCGGCTACGTTATGATATGGGCTCATGTATGGTATCTCGGATCTGTAGGGGATGCGGCTCCTTGTAATTGGTAATGCGGCGCATGTATTGGTAAATGCGCTCATCAGGGTAAAGGCGGCTAACTGTATTGGTAATGCGGCTATGTATTGGTGTAATAGCGGCTGGGCGCTCATGCATGGTTAATGCGCTCATGTCTTGGTCATGCGGCTCAGCATTGGTAATGCGGCTCCATGTATTGGTAATTGCGGCTTCATGTATCGGTATCTCGGCTCCATGGGATTGGTATCTCGGCTCATGGATTGGTAAATGAGGCTCAGTATTGTATCTCGTCTCATGTGTTGAGTATCTCCGCTCCTGTATTGGTAATGTGGCTCTTGTATTGTTATCTCAGGCTATGTATTGGTAAATGCGCGCTCCTGTCTGGTATGCGCTCATGTATGGTATCTCGGCTCATTGTATGGTAAGTGGCCCTGTATGTATCTCGGCTTCATGTAATGGATCCAGCTCATGTAGTGGTAATGCGGCTCATTGTATTGCGTAATGCGGCTGGCTCATGTATTGGTAATGCGGCTCATGTATTGGTCATTGGCTCATTGTATTGGTTATCTCGGCTCATGTCTTGGTATCCGGCTCCTGTTATTGGTAATGCGGCTCATGTATTGGTATCTTGGCTCATGTATTGTTAATGTGGCTCATGTATTGGTATCTCGGCTCATATATTGGTATCACAGCTCATGTATTGGTAATGCGGCTCATGTATTGGTAATGTGGCTCATGTATTGGTATCTCGGCACATGTATTGGTAATGTGGCTCATGTATTGGTATCTCGGCTCATGTATTGGTATCTCGGCTCATGTATTGGTAATGCGGCTCATGTTTTGGTAATGCGGCTCATGTATTGGTAATGTGGCTCATGTATTGGTAATGCGGCTCATGTATTGGTATCTCGGCTAGTATTGGCTCTCGGCTCAGTATGGTAATGGGCTCATTATGGTATCTCGGCTCATTTATTGTTCCGGCTCATGTATGGTAATGTGGCTCATGTATGGTTATTTCGGCTCATGTATTGGAATTGGCTCCTGTATTGGTAAGTGGCTTCATTTTATTGGTATCTCGGCTCATATATTGTAATGGGCTCATGTATTGGTATTTCGACTCAGTCTGGTATCTCGCTCATGTATTGGTTGTAATGCGGGCTCATTATTGGTATCTCGGCTCATGTATGGTTAATGTGCTCCTCTATTGGTAAGTGGCTCATTATGGTATCTCGGCTCATGTATTGGTTAATTGCGGCTCATGTATTGGTAATGCGGTCCTGGATTGGTATCTTTTTATCGGTCTGTATGGTAATGTGGCTCATGTATGGTATCTCGGGCTAATGTATGGTATCTCGGCTTCCTGTTATTGGGAATGCGGGCCATGTATGGTTATCTCGGCTCATTGTATTGGTAATGTGGCTCATGTATTGGTATCTCGGCTCATGTATTGGTAACGCGGCTCATGTATTGGTAAATGCGGCTCATGTATTGGTATGTGGCTCAGTAATTGGTAATGCGGCTCATGTATTGGTATCTCAGCTCATGTATTGGTAATGCGGCTCATGTATTGGTAATGTGGCTCATGTATTGGTAATGTGGCTCATGTATTGGTATCTCGGCTCATGTATTGGTATCTCGGCTCATGTATTGGTAATGCGGCTCATGTATTGGTAATGCGGCTCATGTATTGGTAATGCGGCTCATGTATTGGTAATGCGGCTCATGTATTGGTATCTCGGCTCATGTATTGGTAATGCGGCTCATGTATTGGTAATGCGGCTCATGTATTGGTAATGCGGCTCATGTATTGGTAATGCGGCTCATGTATTGGTAATGCGGCTCATGTATTGGTAATGCGGCTCATGTATTGGTATCTCGGCTCATTGGTAATGCGGCTCATGTATTGGTAATGCGGCTCGTGTTATCGTAATGCGGCTCATGTATTGGTAATGCGGGCTCATGTATTTGTAATGCGGCTCCTGTATTGGTACTGCGGCTCATGATGTAATGCGGCCATGTATGGTACTGCGGCTCATTGTATTGGTATATCGGCTCATTGTATTGGTAATGCGGCTTCATGTATTGGTTTATGCGGTCTCATGATTGGTAATAGCGGCTCATGTATTGGTAATGCGGCTCCATGTTATTACGGTTAATGCGGCTCATGTATGGTTAATGCGGCTCATGTATTGGTTAATGCGGCTCATGTATTGGTTAATGCGGCTATGTATTGGTTAATGCGGGCTCATGTATTGGTCCTGCGGCTCATGTATTTGACTGCGGTCATTTATTGGTTTTTTTTTTTTTTAATTGCGCTCAAGTTTTGAGTTTTGGTTAATTCGGTCATGTATTGGTAATTGCGGCTCATGTATTGTTAATGCGGCTCAGTATGGGTATTCGGCTCCTGTATTGGTAATGCGGGGCTCATGTATTGGTAATGCGGCTCATGTATTGGTAATGCGGCTCATGTATTGGTAATGCGGCTCATGTATTGGTACTGCGGCTCATGTATTGGTAATGCGGCTCATGTATTGGTAATGCGGCTCATGTATTGGTAATGCGGCTCATGTATTGGTAATGCGGCTCATGTATTGGTAATGTGGCTCATGTATTGGTAATGCGGCTCATGTATTGGTAGTGCGGCTCATGTATTGGTATCTCGGCTCATGTATTGGTATCTCGGCTCATGTATTGGTATCTCATCTCATTTACCTGAAACGCTTTTCACAACATTGGCCACCGTTTTCAGCAGCTGCTGCATAACTGACAGTGCAAGAAGGGCGTAATATTGATGCATATTTATTTATTTATTGATGCTTATTTATATTATATATTTTTATTTATTTTTGTATATTTATTGATATCGCGTCTCATTCACCCTAAGCGCTGTAAGGTATACTATTTATTTATCAGTTATTTAATTATGTATTCATGTATTTGTATCTCGTCTCATTTACCTGAAATGCTTTTCACAACACTTGCCGCCGCATTCAGCAGCTGCTGCATATCTGACAGTGCAAGAAGGGCGTAATATTGATTTATTGATTGGTATCTCAGCTTATTTATTGGTATTTAATGTCATTCACCTGAAACGCTTTTCACAACGCTGTAGGGCATACTATATATTTATTTATTTATTTAATGATTTATTGGTATCTTGGCTCATTTATTGGTCTCATTTACCTGAAACGTTTTTCACAACGCTGACTGCCGCATTCAGCAGCTGCTGCATATCTGACAGTGCAAGAAGGACCGCGGGCCTGCCACACTCTAAGATGCAAGCAACGTCTTTGGTGACAGAAACGGCAAGGCCACGTGAAAATGAATCGCCTGAAAAGTGAGCAAGGGGGTTGCTGTTGGTGGGGGTGGAGGGGAGTGTGGGGGGGTAGAGATGTGGTGGTGGTGGCGGTGGTTTGGTGTTGGAGTTGTTTTGTAGCGGTGGGGTTGATTGTGGTGTGTGTGTTGTTGGGGGGCGGGGGGCGGGGGGAGTGTGTTTTGGTAGAGATGTGGTGGTGGTTGTGTGGTGGTGTAGTTGTTGTTGTGTAGTTGTAGTGGTGATGTGGGGTTGTGGGTGTGGGGGTGGGTGTGGGGGTGGGGGGTGACAGACACGGCAAGGCCACCTGACAATGAATCTCCTGAAGGGTGAGCAAAGGGGTTGCTGTTGGTGGTGGTGTGATGTGTGTGTGTAGAGATGTGGCCCACCCACATCCACACCCGGACATATGCACTGCTAATTTGGGGGGTCATCGGCACCCTGTAATTTGGCTTTGAAGGGTGCATTGTGGGTGAAAGGGCTTCCAAAGGGGTTCCAAAGGGTGCATAGTGGATGAAAGTTATTCCATAGGGGTGCAGAAAAGGGTGCATAGTGGTGATAGGGGTGCCAAAGGGTGCATTGTGGGTGAAAGGGGTTCCAAAGGGGTTCCAAAGGGTGCACAGAGGTGAAAGTTATTCCAAAGGGGTGCATAAAAAGGTGCATAGTGGTGAAAGGGCTTCCAAAGGGTGCATAGTGGTGGAAGTTATTCCAAAGGGGTGCAGAAAAGGGTGCATAGTGGTGAAAGGGGTGCCAAAGGGGTTCCAAACGGGGGGCATTGTGGGTGAAAGGGGTTCCAAAGGGTTTTAAAGGGGTGCAGAAAAGGGTGCATGGTGGGTAAAAGGGTCGCCAACGGGGTGCGGAAAGGGTGCAATGTGAGTGAAAGGGGTTCCAAAGGGTCTCAAAGGGGTGCAGAAAAGGGTGCATGGTGGGTGAAAGGGTCGCCAACAGGGTGCAGAAAAGGATGCCTAATAACCCTAAATTTGCACTTTGCAGTGCTCGTACTTGCAAGTGGCTCACAGCCCAATGAAGGCCCCCCCCCACCCCCCCACATCCCCACCGCCCCCCCAACCCACCACCCACACCTGTACATCTCGCTCGTACCCGCTGGAGGTTCACAACCAAATGAAGCCCCCCCCACCGCCCCCCCCTCCCCCCCACCCCCACCCAACACCACCACACACCAGTTACATCTCGCTCGACCTGCATGAGCTACAGCCCAATGAAGCCCCCCCCGCCCCCCCCACCACACACCACCCACACACACACACACCCCACACCCACACCCCACACCCCACACCCAAACAATAGACAACCTACATCTCGCTCGTACTGCAAGTGGCACAGCCCAATGAAGCCCCCCACCCCCACCCCCCATCCCCCACCCCCCAACCACACACCCACCCACCACCACACCACACACACTTCCAACCCTTACATCTCTGCTCGTACCTGCAGGAGGCTCACAAGCCGTTTGAAGCCCCCCTCCCACCCCACCACCCACCCACTTCCACACCCGTACATCTCGATTGTTACCTGCAAGAGGACACAAGCCTGTTGAAGCCCCCCCCCCTCCACCCCACACACACCACACCACAGTACATCCTTGCTCGTACTGCAGGAGGCTCACAAGCCCCGTTGAAAGCCCCCCCCCCCCCACACACACACACCACACACACACACTTCCACACCCGCACATCTCGCTCGTATCTGCCGGAGGTTCACAGCCCAATGAAGCCCCCCCCCACCCCCATCCCACCCCCACACACACACCACACACACACACGTCACACACGTACATTTCGCTCGTACCTGCCGGAGGTTCACAGCCCAATGAACCCTTCCCCCCCCCCCACACAACACACCACACACACACACGTCCGCACCCCGTACATCTCGCTCGTACCGCAGGAGGCTCACAAGCCCGTTGAAGCCCCCCCCCCCCACCACCCACCACCCCCCACCCTCCACACCACACACACACACGTCCGCACCCGTACATCTCGCTCGTACCTGCAGGAGGCTCACAAGCCCGTTGAAGGCAGCGCAGCAATGCATCGGCAGCAGATATCGGCACAGAAGACGGTACAGCTGGAAGTACAGACTCTGCTCCTTGCCCCTGCTGTGACTGCGACTGCGACTGTGACTGCAACCCTGTACTGCCAGTATTTGTACTTCTAGGTTTTGCACTGTCAGCTTTTGTTTCCTTTTTAATACCTGCTGCGGATAACGACTCCGAAACCGACAGCAGGATTGCTGCCACCTCTTCCACCCCATCGGCCCAGTCCCCGTTGTACAGCCGTAGAGTGTAGCAGTACGCGTACAACAGGTCTACAAGCTGCCACCTCAGCAGCGGTGAGGGCGGGCTTTTGAGTAAATTGGAAAGAGGTGGCAAGGGCTGGGACGGTCCGAGAGGAAGACTTGAATCTGGGGTTGGACGCGAACGGTTAGATCCTGTGAGAATACATAACATACATTAAGGGTGAGGCAAAGACCTGATAGATCTATGTAGATGATAGATCTATATAGATGATATATCTATGTAGATGATAGATCTATGTAGATGATAGATCTACATAGATGATAGATCTATGTAGATGATAGATCTATGTAGATGATAGATCTATATAGATGATAGATCTATGTAGATGATAGATCTATGTAGATGATATATCTATATAGATGATAGATGTATGTAAATGATAGATCTATGTAGATGATATAGATGATAGATCTATGTAGATGATATATCTATGTAGATGATATATCTATATAGATGATAGATCTATGTAGATGATATATCTATGTAGATGATAGATCTATATAGATGATAGATCTATGTAGATGATAGATCTATATAGATGATAGATCTATATTGATGATAGATCTATGTAAATGATAGATCTATGTAGATGATATATCTATGTAGATGATAGATGTATATGGATGATAGATCTATATTGATGATAGATCTATGTGGATGATATATCTATATTGATGATAGATCTATATTGATGATAGATGTATGTAGATGATAGATCTATGTAGATGATATATCTATAAAGATTATAGATCTATATAGATGATAGATCTATGTAGATGATAGATCTATGTAGGTTATAGATCTATATAGATGATAGATCTATGTAGATGATAGATCTATGTAGATGATAGATCTATATTGATGATAGATTTATATTGATGATAGATCTATGTAGATGATAGATGTATATAGATGATAGATCTATGTAGATGATATATCTATGTAGATGATAGATCTATGTAGATGATAGATCTATGTAGATTATAGATCTATATAGATGATAGATCTATGTAGATGATAGATCTATATAGATGATATATATATGTAGATTATAGATCGATATGATGATAGATATATGTAGATGATAGATCCATACAGATCCATAAAGATGATACGTCTATGTAGATGATAGATCTATATAGATCCATACATAGATACCTATGGGAAGCTGGGTTTTTGAAAAAGGGCATAGGGCACCTTACACAAATCAACATCTGGTTGTACGGTAATGGCATAGGGCACCATATCAAATTGCAGGCCGCTTCGAACACAATTATGATGATGATGATGATTACATTTCCCTGGTGCCCTACTGGACTCCAAATGTGCCCTCGGCTTGACGGAGTCAAGGACTCAAGGGGGACTTCTTGGGATTGGGATTTTCTGCTGTCTATCTGATGTAACTGCATATGTTGTAGATATCCTATATATATATATTTCTGTGTATCTATCTAGTCGGTCCATATATATATTGTTGACCCAAGACAAGCCCGCTCCACAACATCCGGGAGAGGGGTCTTCCAACTAATCCTTCAAATTAGATAGGCAATATTGCAGCAAGCAAGCATTTTTGTTAGCACTAATTTCAAGTATCCATGTGTATAAACCTGGAAATGTTCAAATTTAGGAAATCTCACCTTTTCTTTAGTATTGAAAGGATTTTATCCCAGGAAGTGGGACCCCGTACACAAACCAGTGCCACCGAGGATTCAGACAGAAAGGCGAAGCAATGCAGTTGGCTTCCACCTGGATATATAGGGAAAGAAAAAAAAGCAAATGGAACATAACATCCAAATCTCACCTTTTTCTTTAGTATATCCAGGTATATCGAAAGGATTTTTATCCCAGGAAGTGGGACCCCGTACACAAACCAGTGCCACCGAGGATTCAGACAGAAAGGCGAAGCAATGCAGTTGGCTTCCACCTGGATATATGGGGGGGAAAAATAAAACCAGAAAATGGAGCATAAAATCCAAATCTCACCTTTTTCTTTAGTATATCCAGGTATATCGAAAGGATTTTTATCCCAGGAAGTGGGACCCCGTACAACAATCAGCACCACTGAGGATTCAGACAGAAAGGCGAAGCAATGCAGCTGGCTTTCACCTGGATAATTGGGCAAAAAAATGGAAACCAGCAAATGGAGCCTAAAATCCAAATCTCACCTTTTTCTTTAATATATCGGAAGGACTTTTACCCCAGGAAGTGGGACCTTGTAGACAAACCAGTGCCACCGAGGATTCAGAGAGAAAGGCGAAGAAATTTCAAAAGGTTGAATCCAGGCCTATCCCTGGCTCCCCAACTTCATCTCTTTCAAGTAGCCTGCATGGGCCTGCCACCACAGCTCCCTACCTACCACCGGGTGGCTCAACCACAAGGAAAAACAAAACCTAAATCTTACCATGAGCTTCAACCAGGGCCTGCCCCTGCCCCCCCGAATTCATCTCTTTCAGGTAGCCTGCATGGGCCTGCCACCACATCTCCTAACCTACCATCAGGAGGCTCAACCACGAAAACAAACAAGGAAAAACAAAACCTGAATCTTACCATGAGCTTCATCCAGGGCCTGCCCCTGCCCCCCCGAATTCATCTCTTTCAAATAGCCTGCATGGGCGATGGACCTGCCACCACAGCCCCAGAGCTACCACCAAGAGACTCAACCACAAAGAAACAAAAACGAAAACAACCACGAAAAACGAAGTCTTACCATGAGCTTGAACCAGTGCCTGCCCCTGGCTACCCAACTTCATTTCTTTCAGGTAGCCTGCATGGGCTTGCCACCAAGGCTCCCAAGGTACCACCAGGTGGCTTAGCCTCCCTGAGGCCACTGCCCTCTGAAAGGCTTGAAATTCTTCAGGGGTTAGGTCCAACTCGCTGATGTCCAAGGCGTCGAGAGAGAGAGGGGCGCTGTTTTCGTGATCATTGTCCCCACCGCCTGCCTGCTCGGAAGCTGCCTGGGCCTGAGGATGAGAAAGGGTGGGGTCAGGGTTGTGGCTGGGGGTGGGGTGGGGGGGGTGGGGTCGAGGGTTGGGAGGGGGGGATAGGGAGGGCTGTGGGTTGTGGGTTATGGGTTGAGTGAAGCCAATGAGTGCAGCTCATGATGACCAGGGCGTCGAGAGAGAGAGGGGCGCTGTTTTCGGGATCATCGTCCCCACCGCCTGCCTGCTCGGAAGCTGCCTGGGCCTGAGGATGAGAATGGGTGGGGTCAGGGTTGTGGCCGGGGGTGGGGGGGTGAGGGTTGGGAGGGAGGTTGTGGGTGGGTGGCTTGGGGGGTGCGGTGGGTAGGGGTTGGGTTGGGGTTGGGTTGGGGTTGGGGTTGGGTTGGGGGTTGGGAGTTGGGGGTTGGTGGGGGGTTTGGGGTTGGTTGGTTTGGGGTTGGGGTTGGGGGTTGGGGGGTTGGGGGGGGGGGAGGGTGGGGGGGGGGGGGGGGGGGGAGTGAGTGGGTGGGTGGGGGGGGTGTTGGGTTGGGTGGGGGGGGTGTTGGGTGTGATTGAGTGGGTGGGTGTTGGGCTGGGGTGTTGGGCTGGGTGTTGGGCTGGGTGTTGGGGGTTGAGTGGGTGGGTGGGTGGGTGTTGGGTTGGGGTTTGGGGGCTAAGTGGATGGGTGGGTGGGTGGGTGTTGGGCTGGGGTTTTAGGCTGGGGTTTGGGCTGGGGGGTGGGTATTGGGGTCTTCAGAAGGGCATGAAACTGGGTGGGTTGGGGGTTGGGGGCTGGAGTAGGGAGGGTAGGGAGGGTTGGGGGTTGGGGGGTTTGGTGTGTGTGGGGTGGGTGGGGGGGTGGGGGGTCGTTGTTGGCCACGAATGGTACCTTCTAGCCAGCTACTCCAACTGGACATTTTGGCTACAAGCAGCAGCTTCTAGGTAACTCTCCTGACTTTCTCGTCACTTAACCCAATCTAGTGTACCTTTAATTTAGTGTACCTTTAATTTAATGTACCTAGTATTTAGTGTATCTTGAATTTAGTGTATCTTGAATTTAGTATATCTTGAATGTAGTGTACCTTGTATTTAGTGTATCTTGAATTTAGTGTACCTCATATTAAGCTGTCCAGACACAATCAGCTGTGCAAAACTGCTGAAACATTTGGGGGCAGCTCAGTGGCTGGATCAGGGAGCTGCCTAGAAGCTGCTGAGTCAAACCGAAAAGAAAGACACTGACTAAAATCTAGCATAGGCCATGGCTTTTACGGCTGTGAGCAGCAACTTCTAGGCAGCTCCTCTGGCTTACTACCTAGATGACATAAAGCAACGTAGTGCATCTGGAAGCTGACAGAATCAGGGTACTACAAAGCGTGCGCAGCAGCGCGATTTTGCGCACGCTTTTTGAGCCTCACTGCGCGTTTTGCACAGTTTGTTCGACCCCGTGTGGGCGCAGCCCGCAGTTTTTGCGCTTTTCGCATTAGAAAGCGCTGACTAATTTGACGTTTGTGCGCTTTAAGCGCCCACCAATTTGACAAAATGTAGTACCCTGGACAGAATGTGCTCTCCACAACGGTTGCAAGCTTGGGTCATAGCCTGGTGGCTGGCTCATGGAGCTGCCTGGAAGCTGCTGCTCGTGCAGAAACAGAATCAGCTCTCCAGTACTGCTGAACACTGCTGCTTTTTGAGGCTCTGCGTAGCAGCTACAAGGCAGCTCCTCTGGCTTGCTACTCAGCGAACATAAAGCAACGTAGTGCATTTGGAAGCAGACAGAATCAGCTCTTCAATACTGCTGAACGCTGTTGCTTTTTGAGGCTCTGCGTAGTAGCTACAAGGCAGCTCCTCTGGCTTGCTACTCAGCGAACGTAAAGCAACGTAGTGCATTTGGAAGCAGACAGAATCAGCTCTCCAGTACTGCTGAACACTGTATGTATCTTACAGTCCAGGGGTAGGCCAGATAGGCTAAAGGGACTTGCCCAACCGTGATAGGAAGGGCTTCAAAATAAAAAGCATTGATGAACTGAACCCCAAACAATCGTTTTAACGACGGGGACCCTGAGTTCGTGCTACGAGCTCGTACTGCTGACCACAGCTGCTTTTTCGGAGCTGAGACTGTGTGAAACTGTGCACAGGGCAGAAAGCTGCTGTGATGAACACCAGTAACTTGGTCAGCTAATTCTCTCGGCAGCCCTTTTCAGTGAAATACAATGGTCTAGTGGTAGACCAAATCGCTTGAGGATGAAGAGTCGGGGGTTCGATTCCCCTTCGGCCGCTCTTGGCGTTGCAGGTCGTCGTCAACCGCGATGGTAGCTTGTCCAGTTGAGGTAGGAGACCGCTCCCCACCCGCGTACGACGGGATCCCTTAAAACCACGCCCCACCAGGCGTTATCATCACCAGCTACTCGGCCAGTAACCTCTGATCGTGTAATATAGCAGTGAATTAGTAGACAAACCGTTCTTCGTGCTACAAGCTCGCACTGCTGACCACTGCTGCTTTTGGGGTCTACGTGTAGCAGCTACAAGGCAGCTCCTTTCACACACCCTTGGGCCAAACCTGAAGCTAGCTAGTGCGCTTGACAGTGATTTTTTTCAAATCCGAAAGTGGTTTTTTCTAGCTTCATGGTTTTTGGCCTCCTCCAGGACCAGCGTTTTGATGTGTTTTTAAGCTTTTTGCAGCTTTTAAAGGCCATGTAGGGCAAACAAAAATTGTGTGTTATGATTATATATATTATAGTATTGTTTATTATTTGTTTATTATTTTATCGCGATAATTTCGCTAAAACGGGGTCAAAAATGGCGCTCGCTATATATAGCGGGGGAAAATCACTGGCGCTTGAAAGCAAACATGACAGGCATTCCAATGCAGCTGCAGCCAGTGTGCTTGAATCAGCCTCAGTGGAGCTGACGGGAAGCTGCCATGAGTTCTTCATGAGTTCCCCAAAAATGAAGCAGTGTTGTTTGCAACGAGGTGTCCATGGAATTATAATTGCCATGAACGTGAGTCTCCTGGTCATGGCGGTGCTAGGTGTCCTTCGGCCCAGTTGCCCTAAACGTGTGTCTCCTCTTCATGGTGCTAGGTGTCCTTCGGCCCAGTTGCCCTAAATACATGTAGCCAAACAATGAAACAGTGGGGTCTTGGGAAACTAACAGTCAGAGGTAGGCAACACTGTTGATTTTTTGGGCTACGCGTAGCAGCTTCCAGCCAGCTCCAACAGCCAGTCCCCACCTAAGACTAAAGACACTGGTTCATTCCCTTAGAAACAAGTCCTATGCAGTGTCGCAAGCGACGCGGAAAATTGGCGGAGTTTGTTCGCAACGAAACGGAAGGTGGCAACGAGTGGAGCAGACCGAAGCGAGTTAGTTACGCGAGCGTTGGATGACGTGTCAGGCTTCAACATTTCAATTTTTCGGTCGGACAAACGGACAAATGGGTAAACATGGGGGCTCCCGCCCCCTTGAAGAGGGGGCTCCGCCAAAAACCCTGGACTAGAGTAGGCAAATAGGTACGGTTGTCAAGATTGTCCTGGATCCAAGATATCGTGCAATATATCAAACAATATATGGTATATATTGTACGATGCATTAGCACATTGTACACCCGATTGTACGATGTATTAGTACATTGTACGATATCATACAATATATCGTACGATGCATTAGCACATTGTACAACCGATTGTACGATGTATTAGTACACTGTACGATATCATACAATATATTGTACGATGCATTAGCACATTGTACACCCGATTGTACGATATCATACAATATATTGCACAGTATCTTGTACGATATCATATGATATATCATATGACCTACATACCCACAATGTCGTAGTTGACAACCGTCCAAATACTATCACATACGAAATACGAACACTCAAGATCAACTCTAGATTACCAATAGAGGCCAAGTGACACTCAGATACTAAAATTTCAAAGTCAAAGAAAAATCTTACTGATTTAGGGCCTCGGATTCGTTCGGAACGTGACAGGCAATTCGTCCTCGATAAACTGTGTTCTGACTTTATGAAGCACATGCACCCTCACATTCTCCACAGGCAGCACCAATGCACCAGCTAGCAGATGCACCACACACACTCCATATACAGCACCCATGCGCCAGCTAGCACATGCACCTCACACAATCCATATACAGCACCCTGCGCCAGCTTAGCACATGCCCTACACACTCCATATAACATCACCGCACATGCCAGCTATCACATGCACCACACACCTCCATATACATTACAGCACCCAGCGCCAGCTAGCACTGCACTCACACAATCCAATACCAGCACCCATGCGCCAGCTAGCCATAGCACATGCACGGCACCACACTCTATTACAGCACCCTGCACCAGCTAGACATGCACCCCACACACTCCTCCATATACAGCACCCATGCGCCAGCTAGCACATCACCACAACACCTCCTATACAAAGCGTCCCATGCGCCAGCTAGCTACATGCCCCACACCACAACCATATACAGCAACCCTGCACCAGCTAGCACATCTCACCACACACACTGCATATACAGCACCCATGCGCCAGCTAGCACATGCACCTCACACACTCCCTATATAGCAAACACAACCCCAAGGCGCCAGCTAGCCTGCAACCACACCACCCAAAACAGCACCCCACCACCGGCTAGCACATCACCACACACACTCATATACAGCACCCTGCACCAGCTAGCACATACCCCTCACACCCTCCATATACAACACCCATGGCACCAACTATGCATGCACCTCACAAACTTCATATACAGCACCCATGCGCCCAGCTAGCACATCACCACACACACTCCAGATACAAGCACCCTGCACCTGCGAGCACATGGCACCACACACACATCCATATAAGCAAGCACCCATGCGCCAGTATTCACATGCCCTCACACACTCCATATACAGCACCCATTCGCCAGCATTAAGCAACTGCCTTCACACAATCCATATACAAAAAGCAACCCATTGCGCCAGCTAGCACAATCACCTCACCCTCCATATACATCACCCATGCGCCAGCTAGCGCATGCACTCACACAATCCATATACAGCACCCCTGCGCCACTAGCACATGCACCTCACACAATCCATATACATCACCCATGCGCCAGCTAGCACATGGCACTCACACACTCCATATACAGCACCCCATGCCCCTGCTAGCACATCACCTCACACACTCCATATACACACCCATGCGCCAGCTAGCCATGCCCTACCTCACACATCCATATACAGCACCCATGCGCCAGCTAGCACAGTGCACCTCAACACACTCCATATACAGCACCCATTCACCAGCTAGCACCTGCCACCACACACACTCCAATATACATCACCCATTGGCGCCAGCTACACTTCACCTCACACACTCCATATACAGCACCAATGCACCAGCTAGCACATGCACCTCACACAATCCATATACAGCACCCATGCGCCAGCTACACATGCACCACACACACGCCATATACAGCACGCCATGCGCCAGCTACACCTGCCACCTCACACACTCCATATACAGCACCAACCCATGCCGCCAGCTAGCACACATGCACCACACACACTTATTACAGGCACCCATGCCCCAGCTAGCACTGCACCACACACACTCCATATACAGCCCCATGCACCATCTAGCACGTGCACCACACACCTCCATCTACAGCATCCCATGTGCCGCACACATTCCCTCACCTCACACACTCCATATACAGCACCCATGCGCCAGCTAGCACATGCACCTCACACACTCCATATACAGCACCCATGCGCCAGCTAGCACATGCACCTCACACACTCCATATACAGCACCCATGCGCCAGCTAGCACATGCACCACACACACTCCATATACAGCACCCATGCACCAGCTAGCACATGGCAACCACCACACTTCCATATACATCACCCATGCGCCAGATAGCACATGCACGCTCACCCACTCCTATACAGCCCAATGCACCCGCTAGCACATGCACCTCCACAATCCATATTACAGCCCCATGCGCCAGCTAGCACATGCACCACACACATCCATATACAGCACCCATGCGCCCAGCTCGCCAATGCACCTCACCACTCCATATTCAGCACCCATCGGCCAGCTTCACATCACCACACACACTCTATAATACACGCAAACCTGCCCCAGCTAGCACATGCACCACAACACACTCCATATACAGCACCCATGCGCCAGCTAGCACATGCACCTCCACCACTCATAGGCAAGCAGCCCAATGCACCAGCTAGCACATGCACCCTCACACAATCCATATACAGCACCCATGCGCAGCTATCACAGCACCTCACACTCCATAACAGCACCCTGCGCCACTAGCACATGCACCACACACACTCCTATACAAGCACCCATGCGCAGCTATCACATGCACCCACCCACTCTATAATTACAGCAACCCATTCCCCATCTACACATGCACCACACACAACTCCATATCCAGCACCCATGCGCCAGCTAGCACAAAACATGCACCAACACACCCACGCCATATACAGCACCCATGCTCCGCTATCACATGCACCTCACACACTCCAAATACAGCACCCATGCACCAGCTAGCACATGCACCACATCACACTCCTATACAATCACCCATGCGCGCAGCTGCACATGCCCCTCACCACTCCATAAAGCACCAATGCGCCAGCTTCACATGCACCAACACCCACTCCATATACAGCAACTCCATCCCTGGCTACACATGGAACACACCACCCATATACAGCACCCATGCACCAGCTAGCACATTCACCTCACACAGTTCCATATACAGCACCCATGCGCCAGCCCTAGCACATGCACCTCACAAACTTCATATACAGGCACCCAATGCGCCAGCTACCACTGCACCACAACACACTCCATATACAGCCCCATGCACCTGCTAGCACATGCACCACAACACCTCCATATACCAGCACCCTGCGCCAGCTAGCACATGCACCTCACAACTCCATATACAGCACCCATCGCCAGCTAGCACCTGCACCTTCACACACTAACTGCCATATACAGCACCCATTCGCCAGCTAGCACATCACTCACACAATCCATATACAGCACACATGCGCCAGCTCGCACATGCACCACGCACACCCATATAACAGCACCCATGCGCCAGCTTGCCATGCACCTCACACACTCCATATACAGCACCAATGCGCCCCCATCTGTGCACAATGCACCACCACACTCCATATACAGCCCCATCACTGGCTATGCCATGTAACACACACACTCCATATACAGTCACCCATGCACCAGCCTAGCACATGCACCTCACACAGTCCAGATACAGCACCCATGCGCCAGCTAGCACATGCCCCTCACAAACTTCATATCAGCACCCATGCCTCCATCTACACATGCACCCACACACTCCATACTACAGCACCCATGCACCTGCTAGCACATGCAACCACACCAACGCATATACAGCACCCCTCGCCAGCTAGCACATGCACCTTCACCACTCCATATACATCACCATTCGCCAGCTAGCACATGCACTTCACACCTCCATATACAGCACCCATGCTCCAGCTTACACCTGCCCTCACACAACCTATACAGCACCCATCGCCAGCTAGCACATGCAAACCAACACACACTCCCTATACACACCCAATGCGCCATCTAGCACTTGCACCTCACAACAATCCATTACAGCACCCATGCGCCAGCTAGCACATGCACATCACACACTCCATATACATCACCCATGCGCCAGCTAGCACATGCACCTCACACACTCCATATACAGAACCCATGCGCCAGCTAGCACATGCACCTCACACAATCCATATACAGTCACCATGCCCACTAGCCATGCACCTCACACAATCCATATACAGCACCCATGCGCCAGGTAGCACATTACCTCACACACTCCATATACACACCCATGCGCCAGCTAGCACATGCACCTCCACACTCCATATAACATCACCCTTCACCAGCTAGCCCCTGCACCTCACACACCACTCCATATACAGCACCCATTCTCCAGCTAGCACATGCACCACCCAACACCTCTATATACAGCACCCATGCCCAGCTAGCAACTGCACCTCAGACCCTCACACAATCCATATACAGCACCCATGCGCCAGCTAGCACATGCACCACACACACTCCATATACAGCGCCCATGCGCCAGCTAGCACATGCACCACACACAATCCATATACAGCACCCATGCACCAGCTAGCACATGCACCACACACACTCCATATACAGCACCCATGCGCCAGCTAGCACATGCAGCTCTCACAACCTCCATATATAGCACTCCATGCGCCACTTAGCCATGCACCACAACACACTCCATATACAGCACCCATCCACCGGCTAGCACATGCACCACACACACTCCATATACAGCACCCATGCACCAGCTAGCACATGCACCTCACACACTCCATATACAGCACCCATGCGCCAGCTAGCACATGCACCTCACAAACTTCATATACAGCACCCATGCGCCAGCTAGCACATGCACCACACACACTCCATATACAGCACCCATGCACCTGCTAGCACATGCACCACACACACTCCATATACAGCACCCATGCGCCAGCTAGCACATGCACCTCACACACTCCATATACAGCACCCATGCGCCAGCTACACTGCACCTCAACATTCCATATACAGCACCCATGCGCCAGCTAGCACATGCACCTCACACACCTCCATATACAGCACCCATGCGCCAGCTAGCACATGCACCTCACACAATCCATATACAGCACCCATGCGCCAGCTAGCACATGCACCTCACACACTCCATATACAGCACCCATGCGCCAGCTAGCACATGCACCTCACACACTCCATATACAGCACCCATGCGCCAGCTAGCACATGCACCTCACACACTCCATATACAGCACCCTGCCAGCTAGCACATGCACCTCACACACTCCATATACAGCACCCATGCGCCAGCTAGCACATGCACTCACACACCCATATACAGCACCCAATGCCGCCGCTAGCCTGCACTTCAACAACTTCATATACAGCACCCTGCGCCAGCTAGCCATGCACCAACACACTCCAATACAGCCCCGATGCACCCTGCTAGCACATGCAACCCCCACACTCATATAAAGCACCTGCACCAGCTAGCACATGCATACCCACAACACTCCATATACAATACCCATTGCACTGGCTCGCCATGTAACACACACACTCATTACAGCACCCATGCACCAGCTAGCACATGCACCTCACACAGTCCATATACAGCAAACCCTGCGCCAGCCAGCACATGCACCCACAAACTTCATATACAGCACCAGCGCAGCTAGCACATGCCCCAACACATTCACTCCATATACACACCCATGCACCTGCTAGCACATGCAACCACACACACTCCATATACAGCACCCAATGCGCCATCATAGCACATGCACACCACACACCCATATACGCACCCATTGCGCCAGCTAGCACATGCAACTTCACAACTCCATATACAGCACCCATGCGCCAGCTAGCACATGCCCTCACACAATCCATATCAGCACCCATGCTCCCAGCTAGCACATGCACACACACACTCCATATACAGCACCCTCGCCGCTTGCACATGCAACCTCACCACTTCCATATACATCACCAATGCGGCCAGCTTGCACATGCAAACCACACACAAAGTCTCCATACACAGCACCCAATCCATGGCTAGGCACTGTAACACACACACTCCATATACAAGCCCCATGCACCAGCTAGCAAATGCACCTCACACAGTCCATATACAGCACCCATGCGCCAGCTAGCAACATGCACCTCACAAACTTCATATAACAACACCCATGCGCCAGTAGCACATGCACCACACAACACACACTCCATATACAGCACCATGCACCTGCTTAGCACATCCCCACACACACACTCCATATACAGCACCCATGCGCCAGCCTTAGCCATGCCATCCTCACACACTCCCTATCAGCAAGCACCCATGCGCCAGCTAGCACATGCAACTCACACACACTCCATAAAGCACCCATGCGCCAGCTAGCACATGCACCTCACACCATCCATATACAGCACTATCCAGCACCCATGCGGCCAGCCTAGCACATGACCACACACCTCCATATACAGCACCCATGCGCACAGCTAGCACCTGCACCTCACACACTCCATATACAGCACCTTGGGGGCCCGGCCCCAGGCCCCCTAGCACATGCACTTCACAACACTCCATATACATCACCCATGCGCCAGCTAGCACATGCACCTCACACCTCCATAACATAACCCCCCTGCTCCAGCTAGCACATGCACCTCACCCAAAACAATCCTATACAGAGCACTCCATGCGCCAGCTACACATGCACCTCACAACAATCCAATACAGCAACCCATGCGCCAGGTAGCACATGTACCTCACACACTCCATATACACCCCCCATGCGCCAGCTTCACATGCACCTCACACCACTCATATACAGCACCCATGCACCAGCTAGCCACATGCACCTCACAACAACACACTCCATTACAGCACCCATGCTCCAGCTAGCCCATGCACCACAACAGCACCTATTCAGCACCCCCATGCACCAGCTAGCACATGCACTCACAGCAATCCATATACAACAGCACCCATGCGCCACGTAGCACAGCACCACACACACTCCATATACGCGCCCATGCGCCAGCTAGCACATGCACCACAGTCACAATCCCATAACAGCACCCATTCACCAGCTATGCACATGCACCACACACACCCCTATACATCACCCATGCGCCAGCTAGCACAAATGCACTCACACACTCCCATATATAGCACCCAGGCCCAGCTAGCAATGCCCCACACCACTCCATATAACGCCCCCTCCACCGTCAGCACATGCCCACACACACTCCATAACAGCAACCCATGCACCAGCTAGCACCTGCCCTCACCAGTCCATATCAGCACCCCATGCGCCAGCTAGCACATGCACCTCACAAACTTCCTATACGCACCCCTTGCGCGCACTATCACATGCCCACACACAACTCCATATACAGCACCCCTGACCTGCTAGCAACATCACCAACACCCTCCATATACAGCACCATGCGCCAGCTAGCACATGCACCTCACCCACTCCCGATACAGCCACACATGCGCCAGCGGGCACATGCAACTTCACACACTCCATAATACAGCACCCATGGCCAGCTAGACACTGCACCTCACACAATCCATATACAGCACCCATGCGCAGCTTCACATTCAAACACCACCCACACTCCATATACAGCAACCCATGCGCCATCTACACATGCACCTCACACACTCCATATACGCACCATGCGCCAGCTATCACATGCCTTCACAGCACTCCATATACATCACCCATGCGCCAGCTAGCACATGCACCTCACACACTCCATATACAGAACCCATGCGCCAGCTAGCACATGCACCTCACACACTCCATATACAGCACCCATGCGCCAGCTAGCCATGCACCTCACCCAATCCATATACAGCACCCATGCCGCCGGTAGCACATTTACCTCATCACACTCCTAACAGCACCCATGCGCCAGCTAGCACATGCACCTCACACACTCCATATACAGCACCCATGCACCAGCTAGCACATGCACCTCACACACTCCATATACAGCACCCATGCGCCAGCTAGCACATGCACCACACACACTCTAGATACAGCACCCTGCACCCATCTATCGACATGCACCTTCACACAATCCATATACAGCACCCATGCGCCCAGCTAGCACATGCACCAACACACACTCATATACAAGCGCCCATGCGCCAGCTAGCCACATGCAACCACACAAATCCATAACAGCACTCCATGCACCCAGCCTAGCACATTCACCACACACCTCCATATACAGCACCCATGCGCCAGCTAGCACTGCACCTCACACCTCCCATATATAGCACCATTCGCCGCTAGCACTCCCCACACACTCCAAACAGCACCCATCACCGGCTCACATGCACCACAACCACACTCCATATAACATCACCCCTGCCACCAGCTACACCTGCACCTCACACACTCCATATACAGACCCATTGCGCCAACTAGCACATGCACCTCAACAAACTTTCAATATACAGCACCCATGCCCAGCTAGCACATGACACCACACACACTCCATATACAGCACCCATGCACCCGCTAGCCACATGCACCCACACACACTCCCTAGACAGCACCCATGGCGCCAGCTAGCACATGCACCTCCCACACTCAATATACAGCACCCACCCATGCGCCAGCTGCACACTGCACCTCACACAATCCATATACCGCACCCATGCCCATCTAGCACATGCCACTCACACACTCCTATACAGCACCCTGCGCCCATCCTCGCCCAGCACCTCACACAATCCATATACACACCCATGCCTCAGCTAGCACATGCACCTTCACACACCCATATACATCACCCGGCCTCTAGCACATGCACCTCACACCTCCATATACAGCACCCCTGCGCCAGCTAGCAACATGGCACCTCACACAATCCATAGACAGCACCCATGCGCCAGCTAGCACATGCACCTCACACCTCCATATACACACCCATCGCCAGCTAGCACCATGCACCCTCACACACTCCATCTACAGCACCCATGCGCCAGCTAGCACATGCACCTCACAAACTTCATATACAGCACCCATGCGCCAGCTAGCACATGCACCACACACACTCCATATACAGCACCCATGCACCTGCTAGCACATGCACCACACACACTCCATATACAGCACCCATGCACCAGCTAGCACATGCACCACACACACTCCATATACATCACCCATGCACTGGCTAGCACATGTAACACACACACTCCATATACAGCACCCATGCACCAGCTAGCACATGCACCTCACACAGTCCATATACAGCACCCATGCGCCAGCTAGCATCATCCCCCTCACAACACAACTTCATTATACAGCACCCATTCCGCCAGCTAGCACATTCACCACACAACTCTCCATATACGCACCCATGCCCCTGCTAGCACATTCACCACACACAACTCGCCATATACAGCAACCCATCGCCAGCTAGCACTCACTCACACATCCATATACAGCAACCCATGCGCCATCCCCCAGCTAGCACATGCAACTTCACACACTCCATATACAGCACCCATGCGCCATCTAGCCATGCACCTCACACAATCCATATACAAGCACCCTGGCGCCAGCTAGCACATTCACCCACCCACACTCCATATACAAGCACCCAATGCGCCACTTGCCAATCACCTCAACACTCCATATACAGCACCATGCGCCAGCTTGCACATGCACCACACACACTCCTCTAACAGCACCATCCACTGGCTCGCACATGTAACACCACACTCCATATACGCACCCATCACCAGCTAGCACATGCACCTTCACCGTCCATATACGCAACCCAATGCGCCAGCTTTCAACTGCACCCTCACAAACTTCATATACAGCACCCATGCGCCAGCTAGCACATGCACCACACACACTCCATATACAGCACCCATGCACCTGCTAGCACATGCACCACACACACTCCATATACAGCACCCATGCGCCAGCTAGCACATGCACCTCACACACTCCATATACAGCACCCATGCGCCAGCTAGCACATGCAACTTCACACACTCCATATACAGCACCCATGCGCCAGCTAGCACATGCACCTCACACAATCCATATACAGCATACCCATGCGCCATCCCCAGCCTAGCACATGCACCACACACCTCCATATACAGCACCCTGCGCCAGCTAGCACATGCACCTCACACACTCCTATACGCACCCATGCTCCAGCTGCACTGCCTTCACACCTCCATATTACAATCACCCATGCGCCAGCTAAAGCACATGCACCTCACACACTCCATATCCAGAAAACCCATGCGGCCAGCTAGCACATGGCACCTCACAACCTCACACAATCCATTACAGCACCCATTCGCCAGCTAGCACATTCCCTCCCACAATCCATTCACAGGCACCCATCGCCAGTGTAGCACATGTACCTCACATCACTCCATATACAGCACACCCATGCGCCAGCTAGCACATGCACTCACATCACTCCAGATACAGCACCCATGCACCAGCTAGCCCACATGCACCTCAACACAACTCCATATACAGCACCCATGCGGCCAGCTAGCACCATAGCACCACCACACTCTTATCCAGCCCTCATGCACCAGCTAAGCACATTCCCTCACACAATCCCATATCCAGCACCTGCAAA
>JACBWV010000626.1:23535903-23673938 GCA_013435795.1 Chlamydomonas sp. ICE-L
GATACCAATACATGAGGCCGCATTACCAATACATGAGGCGCATTACCAATACCATGAGCCGGCATTACCACTACATGAGCCGCATACCAATACATGAGCCGCCTAAACAAATACATGAGCCCGCATTACCAATACATGAGCCGAGATATACCAATACATGAGCCGCATACCAATTACTGAGCCGCATTACTAATACCTGAAAGCCGATTACAAGCCAGTCCGTTACGCCAGGTGAACGAGTTAGGCCGTAGACATGCCATACTGCGCGCGAGATACCAATACCTGAGCCCATTAAACCAATAACATGACCACATGACCAATACATTAGGCCCATACCAATACAGAGCTGAGAATACCAATACATGAGCCGCATTACAATACATGACCACATTACCAATACATGAGCCACCATTACCATACATGAGCCGCTATACCATACATGAGCCGAGTACCATACATGAGCCACTGTACAATACATGAGCCGAGATAACCAATACCTCTGCGCTTACCAATACATGAGCCGAGATACCAATACATTAGCCGAGATACCAATACATGAGTCACATTACCAATACATGAGCGAGATACCATCCATGAGCCTCATTACCAAATACATAGCCGCCCTTACCAATCTGAGCCAGATACCATCCATGAGCCACAATTACCAATATATGACCACATTACCATACCTGAGCGAGATACGCAATACATGACCGCATACTCAATACATAGCCGAGATACCAATACATGAGCCGAAATATACAATACATGAGCCACATCCCATATATGAAGCCGAGATACCAATACTGAGCACATTACAAATACATGAGCCGCTTACAACCAATACATGAGCCGCAATACCAATACATGAGCCGCATTACCAATACATGAGCCGAGATACCAATACATGAGCCGAGATACCAATACATGAGCCGCATTACCAATACATGAGCCGAGATACCAATACATGAGCCGAGATACCAATACATGAGCCGCGATTAACCAAATACATAGTCACATTACCAATCCCTGAGCCGCATTAACCAAAACTGAGCCGCATTACCAATAGCATTAGCCTAGATAACCATTACATTAGCCGAGATAACCAAACATGAGCCACTTACCAATACAGTGCCGAGATAACCATACATAGCCCACTTACCAATACATGAGCCGCATTACCAATACATGAGCTGTGATACCAATTATAATGAGCCCGAAATACCAATACATGAGCCACATTAACAAACAATGAGCCAACGATACGCAATACATTATCCGCATTACCATACATGAGAGCCTGATACAATACATGACCGAGAATAACCATACATGAGCCACATACAATACATGAGCCGCATTACCAATACATGAGCCGAGATACCAATACATGAGCCACATTACCAATACATGAGCTGAGATACCAATACATGAGACGAGATACCAATACATGAGCCACATTACCAATCCATGAGCCGAGATACCAATCCATGAGCCGCATTACCAATACATGAGCCGCATTTCCAATACATGAGCCGCATTACCAATCCATGAGCCGCATTACCAATCCATGAGCCGCATTACCAATCCATGAGCCGCATTACCAATACATGAGCCACATTACCAATACATGAGCCGCATTACCAATACATGAGCCGAGATACCAATACATGAGCCGAGATACCAATACATGAGCCGCATTACCAATACATGAGCCGCATTACCAATGCTGAGCCCGATTACATAATGAGCGCATACCAATGCATGAGCCGCATTAACCAATGCATGAGCCGCATTACCATCATCAGCCGCAGTACCAATACCTGAGCCGCCATATACCATACCCTGAGCCGCTCCCTTGTCCATTACAATTGATGAGCCGCAATTACCAATCAGAGCGGCATTACCAATACATGAGCCGCATCCAATACATGATCCGAGATACCAATACATGAGCCGCATTATTAATACATGAGCCGCATTACCAATACATGAGCCGAGATACCAATACATGAGCCACATTACCAATACATGAGCCGCATTACCAATATTGAGCCGAGACCATCCAATAGCAGTACCACTCCCTGCGCCAATTACCCATACTGAGCCGATAACCAACCACCTGAGCCGCCATACCAATCCCTGCGCGAGAAGATACAATACAGAGCCGAAGATACCAATACATGGCACATTACCAATACAGGAGCCGCATAACCAAACTGAGCCGCATTACCAATAACATGGCGAGATACCATACATTAGCCGAGGATACCCAATCTTTTTTTTGACCATGAGCCACATTACCAATACATGAGCCGCATAACCAACACCTGAGCCGCATTACCAATACATGAGCCGAGATACCAATACATGAGCCGAGATACCAATACATGCGACAACAGTACATACATGAGCCGCATTACCAAACATGAGCCGCGATTACCAAACACGAGCAGCATTACCAATAATGAGGCCGGGATACCAATACAATGGACCCAAGATACCAATAATGGAGCCACATTACCATACATGAGCCACATTACCATACATGAGCCGCATTACCAATACATTGAGCCGCATTACCAATACATGAGCCGAATTACCAAACATTGAGCCGCATTCCATACATGAGCGAGATACAATACCATGAGGCCGATTATTAATACATGAGCCGCATTACCAATACATGCAGCCGAGGATACCAATACATTGAGCGCATTAACAAATACATGAGCCGCATTACCATACCGAGCCCGCATTACCCCACTACATGAGCGAGATACCAATACATGAAGCCGCATACCAAAACATGGCCGCATTCCAATACATGAGCCGAAGATACCATACATGGAGCCAAGATACCCATAACTTGAGCCGAGGATCCCCACTAACATGAGCTGCATTACCAATACATGAGCCGCATTACCAATACATGAGCTGAGATACCAATACATGAGCCGAGATACCAATACATGAGCCAAGATACCAATACATGAGCCGAGATACCAAAACATAAGAGGCATTACCAATACATGAGCCGAGATACCAATACATGAGCCGAGATACCAATACATGAGCCACATTACCAATACATGAGCCGAGATACCAAATAAAGAAGAAGAGAAGCCAATACATGAGCCACATTCCAATACATGAGCGAGATACCAAATACAGGAGCCGCATTCACCAATACATGAGCCGCATTACCAATACAGAGCCGCATACCAAAAGGAGCCGCATACCAATACATGGCCGCATTACCAATACATGAGCCGGCTTACAATACATGGCCGCATACAATACATGAGCCGCATTACCAGTACAGAGCCGCATACAATACAATGAGCCGATAGATAACAATAATGAGCCCAGATACCATTCCATGAGCCGAGATACCAAACCATGAGCCGCCACCGTACAATAGATGACCAATTACAATAACATGAACAGAGAAGGATTCCCAATACATGAGCCGAGATACAAATACATGAGCCGAGATACCAAACATGAGCCCACTTTACAATACATGAGTCGAATGGATACAAATAAAGAGCCGAGAACCGATACCTGAGCCACATTACCAATAACATGAGCCCGAGAAGATACAATACATGAGACGAGGAGGGAAGATACCAATACATGAGCCGATGATACCATACAATGAAGCCGAGATACACTACATGAGCAAACATTACCAATAAATGAGTCGAGCCCACCTGGATACCATAAATGAGCCGAGGATAGAGACCGATACATGAGCCACATTACCAATACATGAGCCGAGATACCAATACATGAGCCGAGATACCAATACATGAGCCACATTACCAATACATGAGCCGCATTACCAATACATGAGCCGCGCCCAGTCAAAGACATGAGCGCAAGTACCAATACATGAAGGACACAGTCAAATTACATGAAGCCGCATTACAATACCTGAGCCGACGGATACCAATACATGAGCCGAGAGACCAATACATGAGCCGCACCATATACCAATATGGAGCCGAATTCAATGCATGAGCCGCAGTACATACATGAGCGATACCAATACATGAGCAGCATCAACATGATCAGAGATACAAATACATGAGCCGCATTATTAATAATGGAGCCGCAGTACAATACATGAGCGAAGAGCTACCAATACATGGCAATTCCCAATACATGACCGCATTACCAATACATGAGCCGAGATACCAATACATTAGCGAGACGGCTAACCAATACATGACCAACAGTACAATACTGAGTGCATAACCCAAACACCTGAGCCGCATTACCAATACAGGAGCCGAGATACCAATACATTAGGCCGAGAGTACCAAAACTGAGCCACAGTACCAATAAAGAGCCGCATAACCAAACACCGAGCCGCATTACCCATACATGAGCCGAAGGGATTTACAACTGTTCCATTAGCCGAGATAACAATAATACAGGAGCCCACTTACCAATACATGAGCCAGCATAACCAACACCTGAGCGCATTACCAATACATGAGCCGAGAATTACCAATAACCTGAGACGAGAACGATACCAAACATGAGCCACATTAACAATACATGAGCGCATACCAATAATGAGCGCATTACCAATTTACATGAGCCGCATCTTACCAAGTACATGAGCCGCATTACCAAAACATTGAGCGGAGATACCCCATACATGACCCAAGATACCAATCATAGCACATACCAATACAGGAGCCACATTACCAATTCCATGGAGCCGCATTACCAAGACATGAGCCGCAATTACAATACATGAGCCTGCATTACCAATACATGAAGCCGCAGCCAATACATGAGCCGAGGGAAGATACCATTACATGAGCCGCATATAATCATGAGCCGCATTACAATACATGAGACGAAGTACCAATACATGAGACGAGGATACCATAATGAGCCGCTTACCAAAACAGAGCCGCATTACCAATAATGAGCCGAGATACCAAACATGAGCCGAGATACAACTACATGAGCCGAGGGAACCCAAACATGAGCCGCATACCAATACATGAGCAACGTTACCACTACAGAGCGATGATACAATGACATGAGCCGAGATACAATACAGAGCCAAGATACCAATAATGCGCCGAGCTACCAAAAATAAGATGCATTCCCAATACATGAGCGAGATAGCAATACATGAGCCTCATTACCAATACATGAGCCGCATTAACCATACTGAGGCCGCGTTACCACTCAGAGCCACATTACCAATCCCTGAGCCGCATTACCATACCTGAGCCTAGATAACCAATACTGAGCCCAGATACACAAGACTGACCGAGATAACCATACATGGAGCCAGCCGCATACAAACAATGAGCCACATTCCAATAACATGAGGCCGAGATAACCAATACATGAGCCGAGATACCAATACTGATCCGAGATAACATACATGATCCACTTACCATACATGAGTCGCAGATACCAATACATGAGCCGAGATACACCGATACAATACCCACATTACCCAATCACTGAGCCGAGATTACCAAACATGAGCCGAGATACCAAACATTAGCCGAGTACTCAATACATGACCCAGATCCCATACAAGCCACATTACCATACATAGTCGAGATCCAATACAGGAGCCGAGTACCGATACATGAGACCACATTCCAACAATACAATGAGCCGAGATACCAATACATATGAGCCGAATACCAATACATGACCACACTTACAAATACAATAGCCGCATTACCATCCATGAGCCGCCTTATCAAATCCATGAGGCCCGCATTACCCCTCATTAAGCCACATTACCAATACCTGATCCGCATTACCAATAACATGAGCCGAATAAACCAATACATGAGCCGAGATACCAATACCTGAGCCTCATTACCAATACATGAAGCCAGCATTAACCAATGCATGACAGCATTAAACCCATCCATGAGCCGCATTACAAGACATACCCATCCAATACAGAGTCCCGAGATACCAATACATGAGCCGCATTATTTACATGAAGCCGAGCCGTCATTCCAATACATGAGGCCGATATACCATACATTAGCCAGGTGCATTACCTACCATACAATGAAAGCCGCATTAACCAATACATGGAGCCGAATACCATACATACGCCGAGATCCAATACAGAGCCACATTACCAATAATGAGGCCGCATAACCAACACCTGAGCCGCCATTACCACTACATGCGCCGAATACCAATACATTATCCGAACCAATACATGAGCCACATTACGACAACATGATGCCGCATAACCACTACATGCGAGATACCAATACATGAGCCGGATACCAATACTGAGCCCCAATTAACCATACTGACCGCATTACCAATACATAGCCGCATTACCAATACATGAGCCGGGATACCAATACTGACCCAAGATAACCAATACATTAGTCCACATTACTCAATACCATGAGCCACATTACCAATTACTGAGCCGCATGACCATACCATGAGTCCGCATTAACCAATACATGAGTCCGCATTACCAATACCTGAGCCGCACCAATACCTGCGCCTCGATACCAATCCTGAGCCGCATTATTAATACATAGCCGCATTACCATACATGAGCCGCATACCACTACATGAGCCGCATTACCAATACTGAGCCCCGCCATTACTCAATACAAATTAGCCCGCATTACCAATACATGAGCCGCATACCAATAACTGAGCGCTCCAATACATGAGGCCGAGATAACAATACATAGCCGCATTTTAATACCTGAGCCGCATTACCTAATACATATCATAGATAACCTACATGAGCCCTTACCAATACATGACCGCATTACCAATACAGAGCCGGATACCAATACATGAGCCTCATTACCAAAACAGAGCCGCATTACCAATACATGAGCCGAGATAACCAGATACATGATCCGAGATCCATACATGAGCCGAGATACAACGCCTACATGAGCCAAGAACCAATTACTTACCGAGATACCAATACATAGAGGCATTACCAATACATATCCTAGATCACCAATACATGAGCTAGAGTACAACCAATCATATCCATGAGGAGAGAGCCGATGCAGGATACCAATACCAGGAGGGCCACAGTTCCGCACAACATGGACGAGCGAAGCATTACCAAAATACATGATGTAGCCGAGGGGGATATCCACAAGCCAATGGAGCCCGAAGTCTACCGCATTACATGTGAGCCATCACAATTACTGCACAATACATGAGTACACGTCAATTAATTAGACTCCAATTATCACCTCAGGAGGATCCGCAAGCCCCTACCTGAGCCAGCATTAACCATACAAGGATCCGCATAAACCAAGACTGAGCCGAGATCACCAATACATGAGCCCGATACCAATACATAGCCGTAGATACCAATCATGAGCCGCATTACCATACATGAGCCACATTACCAATACATAAGCGAGATACCTAATACATGCATCCAGATACCAATACATGAGCCGAGATACCAATACATGAGCCACATTACCAATACATGAGGTCAGATACCAATACATAGCCCTAGATAACCGGTACATGAGCCACATTACCAATACTGAGCCGAGATAACCATATCATGAGTCCGAGATCCAATACATAGCATCATACCAATAATGAGCCGCATTTCCATTGCATGAGCCGAGATAGGACCAATCATGACGAACATACCAATACTGAGCAGATATTCCATACATGAGCCGCATAACCATTAGCATAGAGCCGCATTACCAATCCATGAGCCGCATTTACCCACACATGAGCCGATATACCACTACTATGAGCCATTACCAATACTGAGCCGAGCATAACCAATCCATGAGCCGCAATTCACCAATACTGAGTCCGCCTAACCAATCCTGAGCCGCTTAACCAATACAGAGCCAGATGACAACTACCTGAGCCACATTACCAATACATGAGTCGAGATACCAATACATGAGCCGAGATACCAATACATGAGCCACATTACCAATACATGAGCCGAGATACCAATACATGAGCCGCATTACCAATACATGAGCCGCATTACCAATACATGAGCCGCATTACCAATACATGAGCCGCATTACCAATACATGAGCCGCATTACCAATACATGAGCCGCATTACCGATACACGAGCCGCATTACCAATACATGAGCCGCATTACCAATACATGAGCCGAGATACCAATACATGAGCCGCATTACCAATACATGAGCCGCATTACCAATACATGAGCCGCATTACCAATACATGAGCCGCATTACCAATACATGAGCCGCATAACAAATACATGAGCCGCATTACCAATACATGAGCCGAGATACCAATACATGAGCCGCATTACCAATACATGAGCCGCATTACTAATACATGAGCCGCATTACCAATACATGAGCCGCATTACCAATACATGAGCCACATTACCAATACATGAGCCGAGATACCCTACAGCGTTGTGAAAAGCGTTTCGGTTGAATGAGATTAGATACCAATAAATAAGCTGAGATACCAATAAATAAATAAATATTACGCCCTACTTGCACTGTTTGATATGCAGCAGCTGCTGAAATCGGCGGCCAGTGTTGTGAAAAGCATTTCAGGTAAATTAGACAAATATATGAGACGAGATACCAATAAATGAATAAATCAACACAACCCAACCAAACTGACCCTACCCGGCCCAACCCAATCTAAACCAAAACAAACAAAACAAACTAAACTAAACAAAACAAAACCCACCCTTCCCCACCCCACCCTTCCCCACCCTTCCCTACCACCTCAGCCACCTCCTCCCCAGCCCCCGCTCTCCTAGCCAGCAACAGTAACAGCTGGGCTTCTCTTAAGGGTCGAAGGGCAGGTGGGCATGCCACCACCCCTTCATCATCCCGCCCAGACAAGTCCAAATTAGGACATAGGGCCCTTGTAGCAGCTGCCCGGAAGGTGGCCTTCTTCTCCTCCTGGGCCAACGAACAGCTAGAGCCGGCATGGTGGCAGCAGGTGACTGAGGCCTGCTTGAGGGAGTGGCAGCAGCACAGTAGCCATCTGCCTGTTGAGAAACGCGGCACCCAAGCGCCTTCATCCATCGAGGGCATTGTGAAGCTGGATGGAGAGGGGAATAGGGCCCAGCCAGTGGCACGTGTGTCTAACATGCCCAAAGTGGTTGAGCTTAGCTAGCTTTTGTTCAACTCCTGTTCCACCAAGGGCATTGTGGAGCTGGATGGAGAGGGGAACAGGGCCCAGCCAGTGGCCCGTGGTTCTAACATACCCAAAGTGGATGAGCTTAGCTAGCTTTTGGGCAGAAACCCCCCTTCTGGGGGGCGGGAGCCCCCAGGGTTACCTGTTTGTCCGTTATTCGACCGAAAAATTGAAGCCTGACATGTCAGCCAACCGTCTCACAACTAACTGGCTTTGGTTAGCTCCATTGTTGCCACCTTTCGCTTTGTTGCCAACACACTCCGCCAATCTTCCGCGTCGCTTGCGACGCTGCATAAGACTTGTTTCTACTCCTGTCCCTGGCAACAAATACTGACGGCACTTCTCCTAGCTAGCCTTCTTCTAGCTAGCCTTCCAAGGCCTTTTTTAGTTGTGAAAGGAATTTCACCCCAGGAGGTGGGTCTCCCTACACAAACAAGCGACAACGAGGCTTCAGTTCAAATGGCGTTGCCACTCCTGCAAAAGTGTAGGCGCACTTAGGGTGTTCCATACATATAGGTGCCGACCATCAATTTGTTTGCCAAATCCGGAGTGCAACACTTGCTGTTTTGTTTCCGTTTGTGGTTCTGTTTTTGGAGGGGGCAGACCTGAACGGCTTCTTAGCCTTCGCGTCGGCGGGTATAGTTGCAAAAGGTCGCCAAAAGAGTAGGCGCGCAAGAGATCAAATGCCCATATCAGGTAAAGGTGCGGGTATAGCTTGTGATAGGTGTAGGTTGTAGGTGCGGGTATAGTTATAGGTTGGGTTTAAGTGCGGGTATAGGTGCAAAAATCGCCAAAAGAGTAGGCGCACACATGCCGTTGTGGTTTTGGAGATACTGACCCTCGAGCAAACAAACATTCACCACTACCCCTGTTGACCATGGCAGACAAGCTCCCTACCATGGACGTTAGAGGCGGAGCCAAGGAGACAGTACTAGAAAACCACCACCAGGGCAGGGATCCAACAGTACTTCCCTACAAGGTTTGCTTGGGGCCAGGAAGCACCACTACCCCTATTGACCACGGCAGACAAGCTCCCTACCATGGACGTTTAAGGCGGAGCCAAGGAGACAGTACTAGAAAACCACCACCAGGGCAGGATCCAACAGTACTTCCCTACAAGGTTTGCTTGGGGCCAGGAAGCACCACTACCCCTATTGACCACGGCAGACAAGCTCCCTGCCATGGTCGTTAGAGGCAGAGCCAAGGAGACACAACTAGAGAACCACCACGAGGGCAGAGATCAGACAGGACTTCCCGGCAGGTTTTGCTTGGGGCCAGGACGCCAAATACTGAGGAATTGAACCTCACCACCCCCTTCCTAATCTCGCAAGTAGGGTGAAAACAACAAGGCTTCTGTAGATCACAAGGGATGAAGAACACATCACTCTTGTAACTCAGCCTGCGTGTCCTGCGATCTAACGCCCTAATCGCTAAGGTAAACCTCGGCAAGACAGGAAAAGAGCAATCATCCCGTGTGACTGAGGTTGATGAAGTTCACTGTTTCTTTTTTGGGCTGCGTGTAGCAGCTTCTAGGCATTTCCTTTCCCCCTTCCTTGGTCCAAGTCTGAACCTAGCTAGTGCATGTTCAAGCTGGCGTGGCGGGGATGCCAATGCAGCTAAAAGCTTTGGGTTTGACACAATGGATGGTGAATGGAGCTGGATGGAAGTTGCTATGCGGACCCCTTAAGAGCACATCATGGTCATGGAACCTGGAAATAGCATCCAAACTGGTGAGAGATACAGCAACCTCAACACGCAACTGTCACATCTCATTATCAATGTTTTGAGGTCAGGCTATACCTGTTGAGAGCCTTCTCCACAATTCAAAGTAGTCAATCAGTGGTCCAGACTTGTCATGAGATGAATCCCGAGTCGTCTCATGGAGGCTCAGCAGTACAGTCGTACTTCTTAGCCTCCCTGAGATGACTTGGGAGTGGGGACCGGCATACCATATGATGTTGAGCAAAGGCGAGTATGATGTCATACAAATTGCATCATATGAGATTGTATATAAATGGTAACTTTAGCCTAGTCAGATTGCCGGCATCATATGATATCAGATGATGGCATGCTATCATGTGATATCATATTGCTGTTCCCTGCTCGGGAGTCATCTCATAACAAGACTTTGTTGCATATCATAGGTATCTCAAGGGTGTGCCTTTGGCGCCCTGGCTCATCTTGGTCACATATGTGCACCTATCTACTATGCTCTGCAGAGAGTGCTCCTCCTGTGATGCTCCGCGTACTCCCAATCCTTGATCTTGTCAGCACCCTTAATGCTTGTCAGACTTGGACTTCTTAGATTTCTTGTCCTTCTTAGACTTCTTTTCCTTCTTTGACTTCTTAGACTTCTTAGTCTTGTCAGACTTAGACTTCTTAGACTCTTTAGTGTCCTTGTCGCTACTGGAAGACTTGTCGCTGCCAGTCATGTCAGTTTTATCAGGGGAGTAAGGGTGAACAGGGCTGGGACTGACACTTTTCTCTGTCTTGCTTGGAATATAAGCTCCAGCATCAGCTTGGGGCAGCAGGTTGGCACCGAGGCACAACAGGAGGGTGATGGCAAGCAGCCAGGCTGCTCCGGGCATTCTTGAGGCTGTTTTCATTGTTACACAATTCAGGGTTCACCTGTGAAGGCACGAAGCAAACACGTGCAGCCATGCGTCAGTTTTGAAAAGTTTGAAGGGATATGAAAGGGCATTCATGAGTACTTCACTAGAAAAAGACGCCCCCTGCTCTATTTGTCCGAATGAGTGCTCATCCTGCTGAGAGTGCACGCGGACAAATTACTGAATAAATGAACAAACAAACCAGCCAACACGCAGACAGACAAAATAAACTAATGTGCGTATTTAGTTCATGGATGGGTTGGGATGGATCAAATTATACAATTAAATTGCATAATACTGTTCTATGAATTATTTGGCGGTGGTGGTTACTGTTATGCGCCCACCAGGCAGTCACAGCCACCTGCTAATATTATCCAGGCCAGCCTGGGCCATCTATTAATATTATCCTGGCCAGTCTGGGCCATCTATTCATATTCTGTAATTAGCTCAGAGCTGACAGCTTCCTGCATGCAATTATTCATTTAGGTTGGAGTCCAGGGTGCAGACAAATTGGATGAAGGTTTAATACTTGCTTCTGTGAGATTGGTTGATTTTGAAAGACTTGTACGTGATGCTTCTGTGGTACTCGTATGGTTTGCACCGTCTCAATTTGTATGCGATCCAGGTCATGTCCAACTGTGCTCGTCGTTCTGTCCTTGCATGTACGGTATATCCTGTCGACGTTAACTCACCAGGGGGTTTGTGGGTCGCTTCCAAACACGAGGTGTAAGGATCCTTGAGTCCTCGACTGTTACAGCAGCTGTGTTTGTCAGCAATCTAAGTACTGGTGGTCTAGGTACTGGTGTTTGTCAGCAATCTAGGTACTGGGGGTCCCATCCCATCCCATCCCATCCCATCCCATCCCATCCCCATCCCCATCCCCATCCATCCCATCCCTCCCATCCCTCCCATACCCCATCCCATCCCATCCCCATGAACTCGATTCACACATTAGGTTGTCTGTGTGTTTGCTAGTTGGCCGTCCCCCTCAGGGATTCAGACGGTTGACTCAGATTCCTTACAGGTGCTTTTTCATGTTTCCAATACATATAATTTACCCTTAAGGGTTGAGGAAATTAAGCACATGCAGGCTTCATCATTGTCAGTACTTATATTTGCAAAAGTATGGGGGCCTGCTTGCTGGACATGGAGACACTGCACGAGAGGTCCAGCGATCTTTCAGATGGGGCCCCCATTGGTACAAGTGCTAGTAGACATATTTAAGGTGTATGCTGGGCCTTGTAAAGTTTTAGCTTTGAGTGTGATATTTCCCTTAATTAGGGGGTATATCACACCACTAGCTGGCTTTACTGGTCTTATCAGCTTTTACCATTAAATAAAGTCAATGCACTATCTAGCTTGTAAGTCCAGACTGTTCAGGTCTGTCTTTGTGCTACTACCAATAGAGTCGCTACTGTCAAATAATAACAGAGTCACTTCCCCTGGGAGGCTCAGGTAGCTTCTGGAAGATATAACTCCTGTGGGACAGAGGGATGGTGGTGGGAACTCGAAATTTGGTTCAGATCAAGGCTCAGCAGCTTGGGGCACCAAGAATTTAGTGCCCCCAGTGACTGTGCACTTGATTTTATACCGGGCAGGACAGTACTGCTGGGAAAACACTGGCGGTGGTTACTCCTGGTTTTGCCCGGGGGTTTACGGGTATTTGAAATATGAATGCGTCCTGCGGAATCTTACGTCGCGCGGCTGAATACTCCATTTCACCCACTACTGTGTGGGAAATGCGGCATTCAGACGGTTGACTCAGATTACTTACAGGTGCTTTTTCATATTTCCAATACATATAATTTACCCTTAAGGGTTGAGGAAATTAAGCACATGCAGGCTTCATCATTGTCAGTACTTATATTTGCAAAAGTATGGGGGCCTGCTTGCTGGACATGGAGACACTGCACGAGAGGTCCAGCGATCTTTCAGATGGGGCCCCCATTGGTACAAGTGCTAGTAGACATATTTAAGGTGTATGCTGGGCCTTGTAAAGTTTTAGCTTTGAGTGTGATATTTCCCTTAATTAGGGGGTATATCACACCACTAGCTGGCTTTACTGGTCTTATCAGCTTTTACCATTAAATAAAGTCAACTGCACTATCTAGCTTGTAAGTCCAGACTGTTCAGGTCTGTCTTTGTGCTACTACCAATAGAGTTGCTACTGTCAAATAATAACAGAGTCACTTCCCCTGGGAGGCTCAGGTAGCTTCTGGAAGATATAACTCCTGTGGGACAGAGGGATGGTGGTGGGAACTCGAAATTTGGTTCAGATCAAGGCTCAGCAGCTTGGGGCACCAAGAATTTAGTGCCCCCAGTGACTGTGCACTTGATTTTATACAGGGCAGGACAGTACTGCTGGGAAAACTCTGGCGGTGGTTACTCCTGGTTTTGCCCGGGGGTTTACGGGTATTTGAAATATGAATGCGTCCTGCGGAATCTTACGTCGCGCGGCTGAATACTCCATTTCACCCACTACTGTGTGGGAAATGCGGCATTCAGACGGTTGACTCAGATTACTTACAGGTGCTTTTTCATATTTCCAATACATATAATTTACCCTTAAGGGTTGAGGAAATTAAGCACATGCAGGCTTCATCATTGTCAGTACTTATATTTGCAAAAGTATGGGGGCCTGCTTGCTGGACATGGAGACACTGCACGAGAGGTCCAGCGATCTTTCAGATGGGGGCCCCATTGGTACAAGTGCTAGTAGACATATTTAAGGTGTATGCTGGGCCTTGTAAAGTTTTAGCTTTGAGTGTGATATTTCCCTTAATTAGGGGGTATATCACACCACTAGCTGGCTTTACTGGTCTTATCAGCTTTTACCATTAAATAAAGTCAACTGCACTATCTAGCTTGTAAGTCCAGACTGTTCAGGTCTGTCTTTGTGCTACTACCAATAGAGTCGCTACTGTCAAATAATAACAGAGTCACTTCCCCTGGGAGGCTCAGGTAGCTTCTGGAAGATATAACTCCTGTGGGACAGAGGGATGGTGGTGGGAACTCGAAATTTGGTTCAGATCAAGGCTCAGCAGCTTGGGGCACCAAGAATTTAGTGCCCCCAGTGACTGTGCACTTGATTTTATACCGGGCAGGACAATACTGCTGGGAAAACACTGGCGGTGGTTACTCCTGGTTTTTGCCCGGGGGTTTACGGGTATTTGAAATATGAATGCGCCCTGCGGAATCTTACGTCGCGCGGCTGAATACTCCATTTCACCCACTACTGTGTGGGAAATGCGGCATTCAGACGGTTGACTCAGATTACTTACAGGTGCTTTTTTATATTTCCAACACATATAATTTACCCTTAAGGGTTGAGGAAATTAAGCACATGCAGGCTTCATCATTGTCAGTACTTATATTTGCAAAAGTATGGGGGCCTGCTTGCTGGACATGGAGACACTGCACGAGAGGTCCAGCGATCTTTCAGATGGGGCCCCCATTGGTACAAGTGCTAGTAGACATATTTAAGGTGTATGCTGGGCCTTATAAAGTTTTAGCTTTGAGTGTGATATTTCCCTTAATTAGGGGGTATATCACACCACTAGCTGGCTTTACTGGTCTTATCAGCTTTTACCATTAAATAAAGTCAACTGCACTATCTAGCTTGTAAGTCCAGACTGTTCAGGTCTGTCTTTGTGCTACTACCAATAGAGTTGCTACTGTCAAATAATAACAGAGTCACTTCCCCTGGGAGGCTCAGGTAGCTTCTGGAAGATATAACTCCTGTGGGACAGAGGGATGGTGGTGGGAACTCGAAATTTGGTTCAGATCAAGGCTCAGCAGCTTGGGGCACCAAGAATTTAGTGCCCCCAGTGACTGTGCACTTGATTTTATACCGGGCAGGACAGTACTGCTGGGAAAACACTGGCGGTGGTTACTCCTGGTTTTGCCCGGGGGTTTACGGGTATTTGAAATATGAATGCGTCCTGCGGAATCTTACGTCGCGCGGCTGAATACTCCATTTCACCCACTACTGTGTGGGAAATGCGGCATTCAGACGGTTGACTCAGATTCCTTACAGTTGCTTTTTCATATTTCCAATACATATAATTTACCCTTAAGGGTTGAGGAAATTAAGCACATGCAGGCTTCATCATTGTCAGTACTTATATTTGCAAAAGTATGGGGGCCTGCTTGCTGGACATGGAGACACTGCACGAGAGGTCCAGCGATCTTTCAGATGGGGCCCCCATTGGTACAAGTGCTAGTAGACATATTTAAGGTGTATGCTGGGCCTTGTAAAGTTTTAGCTTTGAGTGTGATATTTCCCTTAATTAGGGGGTATATCACACCACTAGCTGGCTTTACTGGTCTTATCAGCTTTTACCATTAAATAAAGTCAACTGCACTATCTAGCTTGTAAGTCCAGACTGTTCAGGTCTGTCTTTGTGCTACTACCAATAGAGTCGCTACTGTCAAATAATAACAGAGTCACTTCCCCTGGGAGGCTCAGGTAGCTTCTGGAAGATAAAACTCCTGTGGGACAGAGGGATGGTGGTGGGAACTCGAAATTTGGTTCAGATCAAGGCTCAGCAGCTTGGGGCACCAAGAATTTAGTGCCCCCAGTGACTGTGCACTTGATTTTATACCGGGCAGGACAGTCCTGCTGGGAAAACACTGGCGGTGGTTACTCCTGGTTTTGCCCGGGGGTTTACGGGTATTTGAAATATGAATGCGCCCTGCGGAATCTTACGTCGCGCGGCTGAATACTCCATTTCACCCACTACTGTGTGGGAAATGCGGCATTCAGACGGTTGACTCAGATTCCTTACAGTTGCTTTTTCATATTTCCAATACATATAATTTACCCTTAAGGGTTGAGGAAATTAAGCACATGCAGGCTTCATCATTGTCAGTACTTATATTTGCAAAAGTATGGGGGCCTGCTTGCTGGACATGGAGACACTGCACGAGAGGTCCAGCGATCTTTCAGATGGGGCCCCCATTGGTACAAGTGCTAGTAGACATATTTAAGGTGTATGCTGGGCCTTGTAAAGTTTTAGCTTTGAGTGTGATATTTCCCTTAATTAGGGGGTATATCACACCACTAGCTGGCTTTACTGGTCTTATCAGCTTTTACCATTAAATAAAGTCAACTGCACTATCTAGCTTGTAAGTCCAGACTGTTCAGGTCTGTCTTTGTGCTACTACCAATAGAGTCGCTACTGTCAAATAATAACAGAGTCACTTCCCCTGGGAGGCTCAGGTAGCTTCTGGAAGATATAACTCCTGTGGGACAGAGGGATGGTGGTGGGAACTCGAAATTTGGTTCAGATCAAGGCTCAGCAGCTTGGGGCACCAAGAATTTAGTGCCCCCAGTGACTGTGCACTTGATTTTATACCGGGCAGGACAATACTGCTGGGAAAACACTGGCGGTGGTTACTCCTGGTTTTGCCCGGGGGTTTACGGGTATTTGAAATATGAATGCGTCCTGCGGAATCTTACGTCGCGCGGCTGAATACTCCATTTCACCCACTACTGTGTGGGAAATGCGGCATTCAGACGGTTGACTCAGATTACTTACAGGTGCTTTTTTATATTTCCAACACATATAATTTACCCTTAAGGGTTGAGGAAATTAAGCACATGCAGGCTTCATCATTGTCAGTACTTATATTTGCAAAAGTATGGGGGCCTGCTTGCTGGACATGGAGACACTGCACGAGAGGTCCAGCGATCTTTCAGATGGGGCCCCCATTGGTACAAGTGCTAGTAGACATATTTAAGGTGTATGCTGGGCCTTGTAAAGTTTTAGCTTTGAGTGTGATATTTCCCTTAATTAGGGGGTATATCACACCACTAGCTGGCTTTACTGGTCTTATCAGCTTTTACCATTAAATAAAGTCAACTGCACTATCTAGCTTGTAAGTCCAGACTGTTCAGGTCTGTCTTTGTGCTACTACCAATAGAGTCGCTACTGTCAAATAATAACAGAGTCACTTCCCCTGGGAGGCTCAGGTAGCTTCTGGAAGATATAACTCCAGTGGGACAGAGGGATGGTGGTGGGAACTCGAAATTTGGTTCAGATCAAGGCTCAGCAGCTTGGGGCACCAAGAATTTAGTGCCCCCAGTGACTGTGCACTTGATTTTATACCGGGCAGGACAGTACTGCTGTGAAAACACTGGCGGTGGCTACTCCTGGTTTTGCCCGGGGGTTTACGGGTATTTGAAATATGAATGCGTCCTGCGGAATCATACGTCGGGCGGCTGAATACTCCATTTCACCCACTACTGTGTGGGAAATGCGGCATTCAGACGGTTGACTCAGATTCCTTACAGGTGCTTTTTCATATTTCCAATACATATAATTTATCCTTAAGGGTTGAGGAAATTAAGCACGTGCAGGCTTCATCATTGTCAGTACTTATATGTGCAAAAGTATGGGGGCCTGCTTGCTGGACATGGAGACACTGCACGAGAGGTCCAGCGATCTTTCAGATGGGGCCCCCATTGGTACAAGTGCTAGTAGACATATTTAAGGTGTATGCTGGGCCTTGTAAAGTTTTAGCTTTGAGTGTGATATTTCCCTTAATTAGGGGGTATATCACACCACTAGCTGGCTTTACTGGTCTTATCAGCTTTTACCATTAAATAAAGTCAACTGCACTATCTAGCTTGTAAGTCCAGACTGTTCAGGTCTGTCTTTGTGCTCCTACCATATGCAAGAGTCACTGCAATTTCACACACACGTGCCCTCAGGATAATAAAAATCAGTCCCACATGTAAAGAAAAGGAGTGTAAAGGGGGACTGGGGGAAAGGTGTAGGAGTAAGGAGCATGTAACGGGACAGCAGGCTTGGCTAAGTGATGGGGTATCAAAAGAAGAAGAAGGAAAGGAAAAGCTAGGCTCAGAGGCTGGAGGCAAAGTTCAACTTAACTGAGAGGTCTGGGATCCGATATGCCTTAATGGCATCTGATATCCACCTACCTTGAGTTCTAATAGTCTCTAGATCTGCCCCATTAGCCCAAGCTGCTACTATACCTTCCCGTCTGAGGCTGTGCAAGGCAAACCTGGCTGGATCTATGTCCAGTTGGGGTGAGAGTGTGCAATAGCAGTGAGAAAAGACTTCAGTCAACAGGACAAAGCCTGACCTGAAAGAAGGGGGGACTACACTGACAAAAGTAGAGCAATAAGCTCACTCCTCCTAAGGAGGTCAAAGAAACCCATCACTAGCCAAGCTGCATCTCTAGTAAACACGTCCTCCATGTGGGGCAGCAGGGTTTTCAGCTTCCTCATGGTCTCCAGACACACAAACATGAGGGACTTACAACACTGCCCTCTTTGCCAGATGCAACTCCTATAGGCCCTGGAACACCCTAAAGGCCATAGAGATCTGTCCCGCAACACTGGAAACCAGAGTGCTAAGGGTCCAGTCCCTTGGGCCTGTGCCATTCAGCTAGTGCTGACATGGTTGTAATGGTGGCAGGTTAGTTATGACCTGCTGCCCAACCCATGACCAGCTTTAACTAGCATCAAAGGCACTTGTTCCTTGAGGCCAGGAGGGAGTGCATTCTGCTCAGTAAGCAAGTAACTTCAGCCATACACTTGGTGTCGCTTAAGATCACTTGCATAAGTGTCTTGTGAGCTTCGGTACAGCCAAGGTAGAGCCCTCCAACATCCCTAACCCCCTGGCCTTTGTTGGCCTTGGAAGCCAGTGATGTGGAGAGACACTCTTATAGTGTGCAGGCTGAGCACTTGAATGTACCACAGGACATGGCATTCCTGCCCAAGCTGATGCACTGGGGGTGGCTGTGCTGGCTGCAGTTGATGCACCTAAGCATCATTCCCTTGGTGCCTTGGTAGATGGTACATCCTATGGGGGGTGGGAGGAAGATATGAAAGGGGTAAGCTTCTGGGCAGGTCTGATCACAAGCAAAGTGTGTCAGTGGGTGAGGCCACCCAAGCATACAGGAGATCCACAGTTTTTCCTAATGCCGATAATGGGATGTTATCATCCCTAATGCGTGTTATCCTGGAACCCCCCTTATACACAGCTGAGACAGCTTGGACCTTATCCATGTAGCACAAGGCTGACGTTCCTGACAGTCTATGTGCCCAGTGCTGCAAGCAAATCATGCAAGCTTCGAGTTCCAGGACACCTATTGTGCACATGTACCCCTACCGACTCATGCCACTCCAGCTCCAGAGCCTTGTCCCAGACTCCAGGTCACTTAGTGTGCCCTTGTAAGAATTATTTAAAGTGTAGGCTGGACTTTGTAACGATTTAGCTCTTGTGTGTGATATTTCCCTTAATTAGGGGGTATATCACACCATTGCCTGGCCGTACTGGTCATATCAGCTATGTTACCATTTAAATATCTATGGGATTTAAGCCTGTGCCTTGTAAGTGGTCTGGTAGGTGGTGACAGGGTATAGGGCATCAAAACAAGAGTTGGATAGTGCAGGTATCCCCACGGGTGTGACCTTTGGGGAAGGGCTATCCATCTACCTATTTTTTACCTGTCACAGGGTTGTTTCAGGGGTGGTGAGTGATCAAGGTAACTTGCTCATACAACCATTTATCCCAGTGAAGGAAGTGTCTACCAGAAACCTAGGACAAGGGACACCTAATTCATCTGCCCAGTATTGCCATCTCTCTATATTCAGCTTGGTTCCAGTTGAGTTGAACCACTTTCCCCTGTCTTCCAAGTCATGGGGTTGGAACATCTCAACCATCAGTCTCCCACAAAGGGTCGTGATTTGAATGCAGCTATGAATGTGAGTGGGTACTGTAGGAAGACAAATTCTAGCAGAAGCTGAACGACGCAAACTTCAAGGCGAACAGGGCTGCAGTGCAAAGGCACTGGGCAGAAAAGGAAGGCAAAGAAGGAGATCGCGATGGTCGACTACGAGTCGCGGAGCAGAGGGGGAGAGGGAAGGAACTCAATACTCTCACCTTTCTTCTCGAGCTGGCTGGGAGGGAATCTAGCGGCATAGGCGCTAGGGGATTGGAGGTCTTGGGGGCATCAGGAGCTATAGGATAGGTCGATGAATGCAACTCCCGTTGCCCACTCATCTTGCGATGGGTTGGGATTACGGTGTAGCTTTTCAGAGCGAGCCTTGATCGGAGGCCCGTGCGCCATCTTCGATCGTTTTGCGGGTCCTGCGGGATGGAATCTCGACGCAACTCGAAATTTGGTTCAGATCAAGGCTCAGCAGCTTGGGGCACCAAGAATTTAGTGCCCCCAGTGACTGTGCACTTGATTTTATACCGGGCAGGACAGTACTGCTGGGAAAACACTGGCGGTGGTTACTCCTGGTTTTGCCCGGGGGTTTACGGGTATTTGAAATATGAATGCGTCCTGCGGAATCTTACGTCGCGCGGCTGAATACTCCATTTCACCCACTACTGTGTGGGAAATGCGGCTTTCGGACTGTGGACGCGGCGTTTTCATTTGTCGTTTCCCTCCTGTCCTGTGGACTAAATCTAGGGACCTGGAGCATGTCTACGATTTCCCCTTAGAAACTTCGCATGTCCGTGCCTCTCGCAGCTCATTGCATCAGCACATTGTGCTTGACAAGGAAATCTGCTGTTTCTCACTAGTACCAGCAGGTTGCGCAGTAGCAACTGTAGCCTCGGCCATGGAACTTCGGGGAGTCAGTGAGCTATTAACTTCATTAGCCTTACTGGCCACCAAGTTTGATAATAATGCCATTTGCACAAACATTTCAAAGTCAAGCAGAATGTATTATGCAATAACTATTGTATAACAAATGAAATACTGGTGCGTAATAATCGTGCTAAATTGATTCTTGACCCCCATAATATTTCATTGTACGGATAAGTAAGCACTTGCTTGTACATCTTTCACCAAGGAGGCTGCCATTGTTACTTGAATCACACGACCCCACCCCCTGGGCCGACCTCCAGGGGATCCTCATTAGGGTACCTCAGGGGAGCACTCATTCGGACAATAGAGCAGAAGATATATTTTTCCAGTGAAGTACTAATGCATGCCCTTTCATATCCCGTCAAACATGTCAAAACTGACGCATGGTTGCATATGGTTGCTGTGTGCCTTCGCAGGTGAACCCTGAATTGTGTAACAATGAAAACAGCCTCAAGAATGCCCGGGGCAGCCTTGCTCCTTGCCATCACCCTCCTGTTGTGCCTCGGTGCCAACCTGCTGCCCCAAGCTGATGCTGGAGCTTACATTCCCAGCAAGACAGAGAAAAGTGTCAGTCCCAGCCCTGTCCACCCTTACTACCCTGAGAAAACTGACATGACTGGCAGCGACAAGTCTTCCAGCAGCGACAAGTCTACCAGCAGCGACAAGGACACTAAAGAGTCTAAGAAGTCTAAGTCTGACAAGACTAAGAAGTCTAAGAAGTCAAAGAAGGACAAGAAGTCTAAAAAGGACAAGAAGTCTAAGAAGTCCAAGTCTGACAAGCATTAAGGGTGCTGACAAGACCAAGGATTGGGAGTACCCGGAGCATCACAGGAGGAGCAGTCTTGTAGAGCATAGTAGTTAGGTGCATATATATGACCAAGATGAGCTAAGGCGCCGAAGGCACACCATTGAGATACCTATGATATGCTGTGAAGAATTTTCATGAGATGATTCCCGAGTAGGGTACGGCAATATGATATCACATGACATCATGTCATCATATGATATCATATGATGCCGGCAGCCTGACTACGCTAACGTTACCATTTATATACAATCTCATATGATGCAATTTGTGTGATATCATATTATATCAGACTCGCCTTTGCTCAACATCATATGATATGCCGGTCCCTACTCCTGAGTCATCTCACGACTGTACTGCTGAGCCTCCATGAGACGATTCGGGATTCATCTCATGACAAGTCTGGACCACTGATTAACTACTTTGAATTGTGGATAATGCTCTCAACAGATATAGCTCGAACTCATAATATAGATTATGAGATGTGACAGTTGCGTGTTGAGGTTGCTGTATCTCTCACCAGTTTGGATGCTATTTCCAGGTTCCATGACCATGATGTGCTCTTAACCAATGCTTTTCTAGTTTTTTTATCTGCGACTTTTGATCATTGTTGTACACGTCCATTCGTCATCTGCTGTCAATACAGCCAATGTAATTTTATGGAAGAAATACGCCAATGCTTATGTCCATGTCGCCATCCTGATCAACAAGGAAAACAGTTTGGGGATACGGAACCACAGCAGAATATGACCAAAGATGAATCTTACAGGAGTCAGGGCTAGTCAAGCTCTAGATAAAAAGCGTGATCACCAAACTTGGGCGCATGCTTACCCAAGCATCTGCTGTGTCCATTCTAGCTAAGCAGTAGTCGGAAATATAGGAAGGGAAGAGGCGACAGGGCTCCAGGCTGGCAGGCAACAGACCAGGAATGGAAGAGGCATTGATCTCCATGTATATCAAATATGTGAAAGAAGTACTGCAGCTGTATGGCGAACCACCAAGTATGCCGTCAAGTGTGCTCTGCACCACAATCACCCTACTGCGTCAGAGTTTCTTTTGGGGGATACGCATAGCAACTTCTAACCAGCTGTCCAGCTCCATTCACCATCCATTGTGTCAAACCCAAAGCTTTTAGCTGCATTGGAATCCCCGCCACGCCAGCTTGAAAATGCACTAGCTAGGTTCAGGCTTAGATGAAGGAAGGGGGAAAGGAATTGTATAGAAGCTGCTACACGCAGCCCCCAAAGGGAGTCTTCCAACAATAATTTTAGCCGAATAAAGGGCACAAGAAAGAAACTAGGTAAGCAAGTAATAAAGGAGGAGCAAAGGAGCATATTTAAGCCGAGTTAGGGGCAGAAGAAAGAAACTAGGTAAGCAGGTAGAGAAGCAGAGGAGCAAAGGAGCGAAAAAGCAGAGGAGGGAAATAATGACAAGTAATGAGTCGAGGGGACACCTTTCCCACAAGCAAATAATGAAATAATGCACACATAAATTACACACCCTGCCACCCTGATATCAGACGACGACGAATCTTCGTGTGCGAGGCGTGTAGCCCAAGTGAAGGCAAGCGCAAGCGTGGGCGTCAGAGCACCTGCAGATAGCTGGACTTCGGCCCCGTTGGCTTCCGTGAAATCAAAATTCAAATTTATCTAGAATGGGGCATCGAGGATTTCGCGTTTGATCATCTGGCCTCCTTTGCATTCTCCCCTGCCCAATTCTTCATTCTGCTCACGCCTGTTAAACCCAACCTTGACCCAAGTAAATACTCGCAGTTCGGGTGTCTCAAATCTTCACGAGTCAGCCTCTTATAACGCGATTCAAACATGCTTTGGGTCGATAAGGTTTGTAGCAAGATGCGCATTGATCTATTTCATTAGCATTAGCGCATACTTTGATGATCTGGTCGAATTACGCTCCATGAGCAACTTGGCCAACTCAAACTTGGCCAACTCGAACGGCCTTGACGACTCGTGCACCCAGAAATACATGCTCTCTTGTGTCGCTGCCCGCTTGCTGTGGGCTCTTACACACCCTGGTCTAGCAGCAACTCTGTTTGATCCCTTTTAAGCTCCTCTTTCCACCTGAGACTTGACTCTCTTCCGCCTGACACCTGACACTCTTCCACCTAACACTCTTCTACCTCACACCTGACACTTGACACCTGACACTCCTTGCACCTGACACTTGACACTCTTCCACCTGCCACTTGGCACTTGGCACTCTTCCACCTGAAACTTGGGTATTCAAGTGTTTGATTCAATCCGCCCCTTCTGGTACTCCAGAGTTGATCTTGATTGTCCAAGGTTGGGGAAGTCCCAATACACTGTTTCTTTTGGGGGCTACATGTAACAGCTTGTAGTCAGCTCCTGCCCCCGTCCTTGGGCTCAACCTGAAGCTAGCTATTGTGTCTGAAAGCTGACATGACAGGCGTCCCAATGATGCTGCAAGCTCTGGGCTTGATCCAGTGCCTGGCTAATGGAGCTGTCTGGGAGCTGCAATATGTAGCCCCCAAAAGAAACAGTGTGCCATTAGCCTATTGGCTTCCCATTTGATTGATGCTTTTCTTCTCTACCCACATACCTGATGGCACTTCTCATATTGATATTCCTGCGAAGTCAGCGAGCAGTCTTAAATGCTGGAGCTAAGGAACTTAGGTCAAGTTCAAGTAATTGAGATACCAATGATCAGGGTTTTTCCCCGTCTTTTCTGAGAAGCTTCTAGGCAGCTTCCTGGGCTAGCCACTGACTCTTGCAGCACGGTGGATTGTTTTAGCTCATACACCTATCAGCACTTGCTGCCGATCGTTTAGCATGATCAGTTCTGAAACTACACACGTCACGCAGCTGCCTTCCACCACCACTGTCCAACAACCTGGCGTGTCTGATCAAATCCTAGCCTCACTTCCTACATCTTCCCTCCCACAGTACCGCCCTCACAGCTTTGACAAGTTTGTACTGCATCAAGATGTGGCAGAGAATTTGAAAAAGCTGGTGCGTGTTGGATCTTAACTAATGCATTTCTTTTCAGCTATGGGCAGCAGCTTCTTGGCAGCTCCCTGATCCAGCAGCAAGGCTAAGTACTATAATTTCAGCATTGCTAGAAACTTGGTGATTCCAGCTTCAAAGTGCACTAGGTTGCTCAAGGCTTGGCTGAGTAGCTAACCAAGGGAGCTGCCTAGAAGCTGCTGCTTGTAGCCGGAAAACATGTGATCTTAACGATACTGTTTTTCTTCTCTTTTTGTGTTTCTAGGCAGCTCCCCTGGCTGGCTATTCAGCAAAACCTACAGCAACCTGGTGCACCAGAAAGCTGACAACACCAGTTTCCTAGCATTGATGAAAAATCGAGTTTTGACCAGTGGATGGGTTAGGGAGCTCCCTATGGAGCTCATTCAAATCCTGAATTATAAGCAGTTTTCTCTAGTGTGTGGATGGGCAGCTATATAGACACCATTGTTTTCAATTATAAGCAGTCTACTCTACTGTGTGGATGGCCAGCGATTTTGTCACCATCGCATTGAATTAAACACCGTGTTCTCTGTTTCATGGACTTGCAGCTATAATTGACACCATTGTATTCAATTGTAAGCAGTGTTCTCTACTGTGTGGATGGCCAGCCATTTTGTCACCATGGCATTGAATTTAACACCGTGTTCTCTTTTTCATGGACACGCAACTATATTTGACACTGTTGTATCCAATTGTAAGCAGTCATCTCCACTGAGGATGGGCAGCTATCTTGACATAGTCGCCTTGGGTTCTAAGCAGAGTTCTTTTTTTCATGGTCAAGCAGCTATATTGACATCACTGCACTCAGTTATCAGCAGTGTTCCCTACTGTGTGGATGGGCAGCCATTTGTCACCATGGCATTGAATTAAACACCGTGTTCTCTTTCTCATGGACACCATTGTATTCAATTATAAGCAGTGTTGTCTTCTGTGTGGATGGGCAGCTATCTTGACATAGTCGCATTAGGTTCAAAGCAGAGTTATATTTTCTTCGACAGGCAGCTATACTGGCACCATTGTACTGCGTTCAATACAGAGTTCTCTTTTCTTCGACAGGCAGCTATACTGGCACCATTGTACTGCGTTCAATACAGAGTTCTCTTTTCTTCGACAGGCAGCTATACTGGCACCATTAGTCCATTATATATAGTTCATTATAATTGTATAATATCCGTGGTCATGCAGCTATATCGACACCATCACATGTAGTGATCAATGTTTTCTTTTCGTGTACAGGCAGCTCTATTGACACCATCACATTTCATTATCAATGTTTTCTTTTCGTGTACAGGCAGCTCTATTGGCACAATTACATTTCATTATAAGTTATGTTTTACTTTCGTGGGCAGGCAGCTATCTTGACACCGGTGTATTGAGTTCACAACAGAATGATCATATGTGAACACTCAGCCATATTAATAAAAAGGGGCCACCCCTTTTAATTAAAAAATACCCCCCCACCCCCCCCAAAATGTCGTCCATGGCGCTTCATTTATTTAAAAAAGAAGAACACAATTTAAAATTTGAGACAATCTTTAAATTGGGGAATTCTGAAATTGTTGCAATTTTTATTTGACACCATCGCATTGGTTATAAGCAGAGTGCTCCTTTCTTTGACACGCAACTATACTGGCACCATTGTATATAGTTCACACCAGAGTTTTCTTTTTGTGGACACGCAGCCATATTGACACCATCTCATTCGCTGCTCAAGGCCCCCCTTCCTGAACAAAGCAAGAAAATACTCATTGTTTTATCAATTCATTTCGAATCCACTGCTGTCACGCGGTAGTCCAAGCTCAGGTGCAGTAGCGGACTGCGAAAAGAAAACACTCATTGTTACCTGCATTGTTGTATCATTTTCATTTTGAATCCACTGCAGTCGCGTGGCAGTCCGAGCTCAGGTGCAGTAGCGGTCTGCGAAAAGAAAGCACAAATTGTTTTATCATTTTTTTTTAATCCACTGCCGTTGCGCGGCAGTCCGGGCTCAGGTGCAGTAGCGGTCTGCAAAAGCAACCCACGATAGCCTTCCCCAGAGCAATCAAGCGGGAAGGTTTCCTTAACTCCATGCCCTGTTGCAAGGCGTAAGAATTTCCAATTTCCAGTTTTCGAACTCTGTGTGTGTCTTCTGGGAACATCCCTCATACACTTTTCTATTTTCAATTTTCGAAATTGTACATTTTCATTTGTTTAACTGCAGGCGTCCTCTGGAAACATCCCTCTCACACTTCTATATTTTCAATTTCCGAAATGTTATTCTTCAATTTTCGAGCTGCAGGTGTCCTCTGGGAACATCCCTCTTACATTTTTGTGCTTTCAATTTTTTATTTAAAAAATTTAAAATTTTCAACCTGCATCGTGTCCTCTGAGAACATCCCTCAAACACTTCCCAATTTAAATTTCCAAATCTTCAAATTTCGACCTGCATTGTGTCCTCAGGAAACATCTCTTATACACTTCCCAATTTAAATTTTCAGATTTTCAATTTTCGACCTGCAGGTGTCATCTGGGGACTTCCCTCATACACTTTTCTATGGCCCCCCGGGAGCTGGAAAAAAGACACTGGTGATGGCCCTGCTGCGCGAAATCTATGGAGCTGGGGTGGAAAAGGTAGGGGCTAGATCTGTAAGGCTGGGTTTGACATGATCTGATTCCCAAACTCTGAGAAAACCAAATTCTGAGTATTTATATGTTTCACTGATGCTGTTTAGCAACTATTTAGCATATATTGTTTATTTCTATGTTGAACTGATGCTCTATAGCAGCTTTGTAGCATATGTATTTATTTATATGTTATTAATTGTTTATTTAAATTCAACTGATGCTGTTTATAAACTTTGTAGCATATAGTGTTTATTTATTTGTTGAGCTGATGCTGTTTAGCAGCTTTGTAGCATATATATTTTCCCACTGCACTGGAGTTCATAGGTTTGAACCATCTGTCCCAAAAGCCCATTAATTAGGCACCAATGTCTCTCTCTCTCTCTCTCTCTCTCTCTCTCTCTCTCTCTCTCTCTCTCTCTCTCTCTCTCTCTCTCTCTCTCTCTCTCTCCCTATATATATATATATATATATATATATATATATACATATTGTGCGATGTGGATATATCGTGCAATATCGTACAATATGCTGCTATGTATGATGTATTGTATGATGTATTGCCAGATTGCCTTGGAATCAGGACGAAATTGACAATTGCTAATAGGTCACTGCTGCGTCGCATTGCCCTGGCAGATCAAAGTGGAGATCCTAAATCCATAACCAAAGGGGAAATCCTGAACCCTAAAACCTAAAACCTCCACCCCCCTGCAGATTAAAGTGGAGACCCTAACCCAAACCCTAAATGGAAACCCTAAAATCTACAACCTTTACTCTTCTGCAGATCAAAGTTGAGACCCTGAACCCAACCCCACACCCTAAGTGGAGACCCTAAACCCTAAAACCTCCACCCCCTGCAGACCAAAGTGGAGACCCTAAAACCAACCCCAAACCCAGGGCAGAAACCCTAAACCCTAACCCCCCCACTTCCCTGCAGATCAAAGTGGAGACCCTAAACCCAACCCCCAAACCAAACCAAACCAAACCAAACCCAAAGTGGAAACCCTAATCCTAAAATCTAAACCCTACACCCCCCTGCAGATCAAAGTGGAGACCCGTCCGTGGCAGATAGAGGTATGTGTACTGCTTTTTTTCTTCAGCTTTCTGTAGGTCCAGTTGTGAAGCAAAGGTTGCGACGCAAGCCTGATTTCAGTATTGTGGCGTAGCACAGTTTGGAGCGAAAGGCTGAGCTCCGGGGGGGTCCGGGGGCAGCGCGTTGCACTGGGGTCGCACCGACTTGCTTAATTTGCAACGCGTCGCACAAAACAAAACAGCGGGTACTGGCTTAAGTCCTGGTCATAATCTAGGTCATAATCTAGGTCATAATCTAGGTCATAATCTAGGTCATAATCTAGCTCATAGTAGAGGTCATAGTAGAGGTCAAGGTAGAGGTCAAAGGCTAGGTCATGGAAGGACCATAGCCCATTGATCACGCCATGTAAGTGCCTGAATAGGCCATACACCAGGCCATAGTCTAGGTCATAGTCTAGGTCATGGAAGGGCCATGGGGCATTGCACACGCCACGAAGTGCCTGAATAGGCCATGAACCATTGACCAGGCCACAGTCTGGGTCATGGAAAGTGCAAAAGTAGTTGAAGAAGCCACATAATAGGCCACCTAAACCCACACCCACAAACTTACACACCCACACCCACACCCACACTGATTCATTTTTTTCCACCCACACCCACACTTTTTCTGTCGTTGACAGCTGCCCAGCCCACATTCCTACAGACCCTCACACCCGCACCCACACACCCATGCCAATTCCCTTTTTTCACCCATACCCGCACGTCCGCTCACACACAGACCCACACCCACGCTGATTCCCTTTTTTTCACCCGCACCCACACACCCACACCCACGCTGATTCCCTTGTTTTCACCCACACCCACACACCCACACCCACGCTGATTCCCTTGTTTTCACCCGCACCCACAAACCCACACCCACGCTGATTCCCTTTTTTCACCCGCACCCACACACCCACACCCACGCTGATTCCCTTGTTTTCACCCGCACCCACGCTGATTCCCTTGTTTTCACCCATATCCACGCTTTTTTAAGTAGCACGTGGAGATGAATCCCATATACCCACAAACCCGCACACGCACACACTCACCCACAAACCCGCACACCCACACACCCGCACAACGCACACCTACCCACCGATAGACCCACAACCTCACTGCCAGCTGCCCAGCCGGAAGATTGAATTGGAGATGAGAACCATTAGCAGCAACTACAAAGTGAAGGTGAATCCCACATACCCACAAGCCCGCACACACATACCCACACACCCACAAACACGCACACCCACACACCCACACACTGACAGCTGCCCAGCCGGAAGATTGAATTGGAGATGATGACCATAAGCAGCAACTATCACGTGGAGATGAATCCCTCTGACGTCGGCAACAACGACCGATACGTGGTCCAAGAGATCATCAAAGAGATGGCCAAGAACAGGCCCATCGATGCTACAGGTGCGCACTGTTTTTACATTATATTGTTCCTTTTGTATTTTGGCCAATAACTGTTTTTTTTACTTTTCGTACACCAAAAACAGGTGCACACCCACACCCCCAAGTACCCCCCCCCCCAAGCCCTCCCCCACCCCACTACCCCCAAGCCCCCACCATCTCAATCCCCCAAACCCCTAGTTACCAAGGGCTTCAAGGTGCTAGTGCTCAATGGGGTGGACCGTCTAAGCAAGGAGAAGAAACAAAATCCCTAGGACCCCCCCCCCCTAGTCCCCCCCCCCCCCCCCCCCTCCCCCCCCCCCCCCACACACACACACACACATACACAATCGTAACCTAACAATTCCCAACCCCCTAGGTACCAAGGGCTTCAAGGTGCTAGAGCTCAATGAGGTGGACCGACTAAGCAAGGAGAACAAAACATAAACGAAACATCCCTAGCAACCTCCCCCCCCCCCCCCCCCCCAAAGTACCCCACAAGCCCCCCCCCCCCACCACCACCACACACACACACACACACACACAATCACCACCCCACAATCCCCCAACCCCTAGGTACCAAGGGCTTCAAGGTGCTAGTGCTCAATGAGGTGGACCGACTTAGCAAGGAGAACAAAACCCAAACATCCCTAGCACCCCACCCACCCAAACACTCCAAAACACCCCACAGGCACCCCCCATCCCCCTACACACACAATCACCGGCCCTCAATCCCCCAACCCCTAGGTACCAAGGGCTTCAAGGTGCTAGTGCTCAATGAGGTGGACCGACTTAGCAAGGAGAACAAAACCCCAAACAACTCAAACAAACCTAGCACCCACACCCACCCAACAAACAACCCCAAACAAACCACCCCCACAACCCCAAGCACCCACCCTCACAACCCCAAACACCCCACCCCAAACACCCCACCCCAAATACCCCACCCCAAACACCCCACAACCTCAAACACTCCACCCCAAACACTCCACCTTAAACACTCCACCCCAAACACCCCCACAGGCACCCCCCATCCCCCTACACACACAATCACCGGCCCTCAATCCCCCAACCCCTAGGTACCAAGGGCTTCAAGGTGCTAGTGCTCAATGAGGTAAACCGACTTAGCAAGGAGAACAAAACCCAAACATCCCTAGCACCCCACCCACCCAAACACCCCAAAACACCCCACAGGCACCCCCCATCCCCCTACACACACAATCGCCGGCCCTCAATCCCCCAACCCCTAGGTACCAAGGGCTTCAAGGTGCTAGTGCTCAATGAGGTGGACCGACTAAGCAAGGAGAACAAAACCCCAAACAACTCAAACAAACCTAGCACCCACACCCACCCAACAAACAACCCCAAACAAACCACCCCCACAACCCCAAGCACCCACCCTCACAACCCCAAACACCCCACCCCAAACACCCCACCCCAAATACCCCACCCCAAACACCCCGCAACCTCAAACACTCCACCCCAAACACCCCCACAACCCCGGAATCCCCAAACCCCCTAGGTACCAAGGGCTTCAAGGTGCTAGTGCTCAATGAGGTGGACAGACTAAGCAAGGAGAACTGTACCCCAAACAACTCAAACATCCCTAGCCTCCCCCCCCCCCCAAGAACCCACAACCCCCCTGCACACACACACGCACAATCAAAGCCCTCCCCCCCACAACCCCCCCCCCCCCCCCAAGAACCCACAACCCCCCTGCACACACACACGCACAATCAAAGCCCTCCCCCCCCCCCCAAACACCCCCCCCCAAGAACCCACAACCCCCTGCACACACACAAGCACAATCAAAAAAGCCCTCCCCCCCCCTAAACCCACCCCCCCCCCCCCAAGAACCCACAACCCCCCTGCACACACACACGCACAATCAAAGCCCTCCCCCCCCCTAACACCCCAACCCCCCCCAGAACCCACAACCCCCCTGCACACACACACGCACAATCAAAGCCCTCCCCCCCCCCAACCCCCCCCCCCCCCAAGAACCCACACCCACCCTTGATCACACACACTCACAATCAAATAGCCCCTCCCCCCCCCCCAAGATCCCACAACCCCCCTGCACACACACAACGCACAATCAAGCCCTCCCCCCCCCTAAACACCCCCCCCCCCCCCCCAAGAACCCACAACCCCCCTGCACACACACACGCACAATCAATAGCCTCCCCCCCCCTAACCCCCCCCCCCCCCCAAGAACCCACAACCCCCCTGCACACACACACGCACAATCAAAGCCCTCCCCCCCCTAAGAACCCACAACCCACCCTGCACACACACACAGCACAATCAAAGCCCCCCCCCCCCCTAAATCCCCCCCCCAAGAACCCACAACCCCCCTGCACACACACACACGCACAATCAAAGCCCTCCCCCCCCCCAAACACCCCCCCCCAAGAACCCACAACCCCCCTGCACACACACACGCACAATCAAAGCCCTCCCCCCCCCTAAACATCCCCCCCCCCCCCAAGAAACCCACAGCCCCCCTGCACACACACACGCACAATCAAAGCCCTCTCCCCCCCCAAACACCCCCCCCCCAAGAACCCACAACCCCCCTGCACACACACACGCACAATGAAAGCCCTCCCCCCCCCCAAACACCCCCCACCAAGAACCCACACCCCCCTGCACACACACACGCACAATCAAAGCCCTCCCCCCCCCCCCAAACACCCCCCCCCAAGAACCCACAACCCCCCTGCACACACACACGCACAATCAAAGCCCTCCCCCACCCCCCTACCCCCAAGCCCCCACCATCTCCCAATCCAATCCCCCAAATCCCTAGTTACCAAGGGCTTCAAGGTGCTAGTGCTCAATGGGGTGGACCGTCTAAGCAAGGAGAAGAAACGAAATCCCGAGGACCCCCCCACCCACCCAAACACCCCCCAAGTACCCCCACTGCCCCCCCCACCCACCCACACACACATACACAATCACAACCTAACAATTCCCTCCCCCTAGGTACCAAGGGCTTCAAGGTGCTAGTGCTGAATGAGGTGGATCTACTAAGCAAGGAGAACAAAACAAAAATCTAACCCTAGCCCCCCACCTCCACCACCACACAAACACACACAAACACCCCCCAAACACCCCCCCAAGTATCCCCCCCCCCCCCCTACGCACATACAATCACCACCCCACAATTCCCCAACCCCTAGGTACCTAGGTAGCTTCAGGGTGCTAGTGCTGAATGAGGTTGACAAACTAAGCAAGGATCAAACCCTAGCCCCCACCACCACCACCACCATAACCTCACACACACACACACACACACACACACAAACACCCCCCAACACCCCTCCAAGTACCCACCCCACCCCCCCACCCACCCTCACACACCCACACACCCACACACCCAAGTACCCCCCACCCCCACCCCCACCCCCAAGTACACACCCACACACCCACAATCACTATCACAACCCCACAATCCCCCAACCCCCCAACCCCCTAGGTACCAAGGGCTTCAAGGTGCTAGTGCTCAATGAGGTAAACGGACTTAGCAAGGAGAACAAAACAAAAAATCCCTAGCACCCCCCCCCCACCCCCACCCCCCCCCCCACCCCCCCCTCCCCCGATACCCACAATCACAATTACACCCCCACAATCCCCCAACCCCCTAGGTACCAAGGGCTTCAAGGTGCTAGTGCTCAATGAGGTGGACCGACTAAGCAAGGAGGCCCAACAAGCTCTCAGGCGCACCATGGAGAAGTACAGCTCAGCATGCCGACTCATCATGTGCTGCAACAACATTTCCAAGGTCAGTCAGTCAGCCTCTCTCTCTCTCTCTCTCTCTATCTCTCTCTCTCTCTCTCTCTCTTATATAATATAATATAATATAATACAATATAATCGCGTATAAACCAAGCCAAGCCAAACAAATTCAAGCCAAGACAAGACAAGCCAATCCCATTCACACCCGTTCCATACCATGCCATGCACACTTATCCACACCTCTCTCACCCTGCCCCATTCCATCCACCTACCATACCATACCATACACACCCATATACACCTTTATACACCCATACATACCATACCATACACACCCATACCCATACCATACACACCCATACACACCCATACCACACACACACACATACCCACACCATCCATATCCATACACACTTAAACACACCCATACCCATACCATACACACCTATACACACCCACACACCCACACACATCCATACACATCCATACACATCCATACACACCCATACACACCCATACCCATACCAAACACACCCATCCACATCCATACACACCCATACCCACCACTCACCACCACCACACTCCCCACCACTCACCCTCACTCACCACCACTGTTGCAGGTTATGGACCCAGTGCGCAGTCGCTGCATGTGCATCCGAGTTGCTGCACCCACTGAGCAAGAGGTAAGGCAGTAGGGCACTTGTTTTCCACCACCACTTACCACAACTCATCACGTCTCACGACCACTCCCCACTCACCACCACTCACCACCACTCACCACCACTCACCATACAAGTTGCTGCACCCACTGAGCAAGAGGTAAGGCTATATGGCACGTGTTTTCCACCACCACTCACCACCACTCACCACAACTCGCCACAACTCGCCACCACTCACCGCCACTCCCCGCTCACCACCACTCACCATACGAGTTGCTGCACCCACTGAGCAAGAGGTAAGGCTGTAGGCCACTTAATGTTTCCAACGCCATTTCCCCTCAACTCACCACCACTCATCACCACTCACCTCCGCTCCCCACTCCCCACTCCCCACCACTCACCATACGAGTTGCTGCACCCACTGAGCAAGAGGTAAGGCTGTAGGCCACTTAATGTTTCCAACGTCATTTCCCCTCAACTCACCACCACTCACCACCACTCACCGCCACTCACCACTCACCACTCACCACCACTCACCACTCACCACAACTCACCGCCACTCACCACTCACCACCACTCAATATCTGGGTTGCTGCACCCACTGAGCAAGTGGTAAGGCTATAGGGCACTTAGTTGCACCACCACTCACCACAACTCACCACCACTGACCGCCACTCACCACTCACCACCACTCACCGCCACTCCCCACTCCCCACTCACCACCACTCATCACCACTCACCGCCGCTCCCCACTCCCCACTCACTCCCCACTCACCACCACTCATCACCACTCACCACTCACCGCCACTCCCCACTCACCACCACTCATCACCACTCACCGCCGCTCCCCACTCCCCACTCACTCCCCACTCCCCACTCACCCCCACTCACCACCACTCATCACCACTCACCGCCGCTCCCCACTCCCCACTCACCATCTGGGATGCTGCACCCACAGAGCAAGAGGGAAGGCTGTAGGGCACTTCTTGTTTCCAACGTCGCGTTGCAACTCCCCACAACTCACCAACACTCACTGCCACTCCCCACTCACCATCCGGGTTGTTGCACCCACTGAGCAAGAGGTAAGACTATGGGGCACTAGTTGTATCCAACGTTGCGCTGCCCTCCCCAGGTGATATACATGTTGAGCTCGCATACTTACTAAACCTTGCCTACAGAAATCTGAAATACTAAACACTGATGTATGTATGTTGTAACATTCCAGGGGGTAGCAAAAGATCCCACACAAATACCCAAACAAACCCACCCAAACGACACAAAACACCCCACATGAACCACGCAAAACATCACACACAAACATCCCACACAAACATCCCACACAAACATCCCACACAAACATCCCACACAAACCATCCCACACAAACATCCCACACAAACCATCCCACACAAAACATCCCACACAAAACATCCCACACAAAACATCCCACACAAAACATCCCACACAAAACATCCCACACAAAACATCCCACACAAAACATCCCACACAAAATACCCCACACACAACACACAAAATTCACCACACAAAACACACCTCTCATAACGCCCAAACACAAAACACACCACACAAAACACATGAGCCCCAGGTGATGGATGTGTTGGGCCATGTGAGCAAGAAGGAGCAGCTCAATTTGCCGGACATCCTATCGGCCAGAATTGCGTCCATGTCAAACAGGAACATGCGAAGGTAACATAAGCCTTGTTATAGATATATTGTTATATATAAATTGATATATAAATTGTTATGTATATTTTATATATATTGTTATATATAAATTTATATATATATTGTTATGTATATTTTTATATATATTGTTATATATAAATTTATATATATATTGTTGCTGTCTGTTCTCTTATTGTTCCGTCTCCCTTGCTATCTCTCTTGTTCTTGTCTCTTTTCTCTCTCGTTTTCTCTCATCCCTTTCTCTCTCTCTTGTTCTTTCTCTCTCTCTTTGATTCTCTCTCTCTTGCTCTCTCTCTTGTTTCTGTACTACCCATGTTCTGTCCCTTTGTCTCTCTCTCTCTCTATGCTCGCATATTGATATATCATTGCATACTCATATATATCATGTTATTGTTTATTAAGGGCTTGGTCCCCTCCGTCCCTCCTTCCTCAGTTTTTCCTTTCTCTTTCCTTTCTCTTTCCTTTCTCCTTCCTCCCTCCCTCCCTCACCCTTCCCTCCCTCATTCCTCACCCTCTCCTTTCTCCGCTCTTCCTCTTCCCTCCCTCCTCCTTTCTCACCCATTCTCCCTCCTACCGTCCCTCACTCACGCACCCTTCACTCCTTCCCTCCCTCGCTCCCTCCTCCCTCCTCCCTCCCTCCTTCCTTCCTCCCTCCCTCCCTCCCTCCTTCCTCACCCTTTCCTTTCTCCCTCCTTCCCTCCCTCCCTTCAATCCCCCCCCCCCCCCCCCCCCTGCCAGGACCCCCCCATTTCTCATGCACACACCACACCTATACGCTACCACTTCTGCTGCCCACCCTCCTTGTCCCCATGACCCCCCCCCCTCCCCCAGCCAGGTCCCCCATTTCTCACGCACACACACACCTATACGTAACCACTCCTGCTGCCCACCCTCCTTGTCCCCATGCCCCCCCCCCCCCCCCCCCCCCCCCCCCCCCCAGGGTCCCCCATTTCCCACGCACACACACACAACGCTACTACTTCTGCTGCCCACCCTCCTTGTCTCCATACCCCCCCACCCTCCAACCCCACACGCACAACCACTCCTGCTGCCAAACCCCATGTCCCCCATCCTCACCCGACGGCCCTGCTAGCCCTGGAAATGACCAATGCGCAAAACCACCCGTCCATTGCTTCCCAGTCACCACACACATGCTGCCCATCCCATCGCTCCTTTAAGTGCTCGTCATGCTCCCCCCCCCCCCCCCCCACCACCACACACACACCCCACACACGCACACACACACACACACCAATGGCCCCCCCCACCCCCACCCATCACCCCCACACACACACGCACGCACCACATGCCCCCCCCCCACCCCCTATCTTGCTCCTCCAATTGCCCCCACCCACCCACCCCCCACCACACACACACACACCAATGACCCACCCACCCCACCATGCTCCACCCACCCGCCCACCACACCCCCAAGCTGCCCACCCCACCCCCACCCACCAATCCATGCTGCCCACCCTCACTCCAGGGCCCTGCTATCCTTGGAAGTGACCAAGGCGCAAAAATATCCGTTCACTGAAGACTAGATGGTGCAAGCAGCTGACTGAGAGCTCTATATCCAGGAGACACACACACACATACACACCAATGCCCCCCCCCCACTCCTCAACACCACACCACACACAAACACCAATGCCCCCCCCCACTCCTCAACACCACACCACACACACACACCAATGCCCCCCCACTCCCACCACCACCACCACACACACACCAATGCCCCCCCACTCCCACCACACACACACACACCAATGCCCACCCACCACACCATGCTCCACCCCACCCGCCCACCCACCCCCACCACCAATCCATGCTGCCCACCCTCACTCCAGGGCCCTGCTATCCTTGGAAGTGACCACGGCGCAAAAATATCCGTTCACTGAAGACTAGATGGTGCAAGCAGCTGACTGAGAGCTCTATATCCAGGAGACACACACACACACATACACACCAATGCCCCCCCCCCCCCCCACTCCTCAACACCACACCACACACAAACACCAATGCCCCCCCCACTCCTCAACACCACACCACACACACACACCAATGCCCCCCCACTCCCACCACCACCACCACACACACACCAATGCCCCCCCACTCCCACCACCACCACCACACACACACCAATGCCCCCCCACTCCCACCACCACCACCACACACACACCAATGCCCACCCACCCCACCATGTTCCACCCCACCCGCCCACCCACCCCCACCACCAATCCATGCTGCCCACCCTCACTCCAGGGCCCTGCTATCCTTGGAAGTGACCAAGGCGCAAAAATATCCGTTCACTGAAGACCAGCTGGTGCAAGCAGCTGACTGGGAGCTTTACATCCAGGAGATAGCAGGAGACATATTGGTGGAGCAATCCCCCAAGAGGCTGCAGCAGGTCGGTTTGTTTGTGGTGGTGTGTGTGTGTGGGGGGGGGGGGGGGGGGGGGGGGGGGACAAATTGGTGGAGCAATCCCCCAAGAGGCTGCAGCAGGTCGGTTTGTTTTGTGGTGGTGATGGTGTGTGTGGGCAGTCCCCTACGAAGCGGTAGTGGTGGTGGTGGAGCATTCCCCCAAGAGGCTGCAGCAGGTCAGTTTTATTTGTGGGTGGTGGTGGTGGTTGTGGGGGTAGGGAAGTATTGGTGGAGCAATCCCCCAAGAGGCTGCAGCTGGTCAGTTTTTGGTGGAGCCCCCTCTTCAAGGTGGCGGAAGCCCCCAGGGTTACCCATTTGTCCGTCCGACCGACCAACCGTCTGCCCGGGCTGAAGCCTGACACGTCAGCCACAGCCAAACCCTAAACCCTTTTCTAACTCGCTTCCGTTGCCACCTATTGCTCCGTCGCGATCACTCTCAGCCATTTTTTAGCATCGCTTGCATAGAACTTGTTTTGGGGTTTAGGGTGTGAAGGGGGTAGGGGGGGGGGGTTAGGGTTTGGGGTGTGGGGGGTAGGGAAGTATTGGTGGAGCAATCCCCCACTAAGCTGCAGCAGGTCAGTTGTTTTTGTGGTGGGGTTAGGGGGGGGGGGGGGGGGGGTAAAGAAGTATTGGTGGAGCAATCCCCCACTAGGCTGCAGCAGGTCAGTTGTTTTTTAGCCCCCCCTTCTAGGCATGCCCTCAATCCTAAAACCTCCTCAACCCTAAAATGTAAACGGATCCGAGGGAAGAGGTCTGATCTGCTCGCTAACTGCGTCCCTCAAATTTAAAAATCCCTCAACCCTAAAACTAAACGGGTCCAAGCGAAGATCTATGAGCTGCTGTCTAACTTGATCCCTCTCCCTACAAAAAATACAGGTGGGAGCGAAGATGTACGAGCTTCTTGCTAACTGCATCCCTCAACCCTAAAACCTAAAACTGAACAAGTCCAAGCGAAGACATATGATCTGCTCGCTAACTGTATCCCTCAACCCTGAAAAATCCTCAGCCCTAAAACTAAACAGGTCCAAGCGAAGATGTCTGATCTGCTCGCTAAGTGCATTGCTAACTTTAACCCTCAACCCTACAAACTAAACAGGTGGGAGGGAAGATGTACGAGCTGCTCGCTAACTTAATCCCTCAACCCTAAAACATCCTCTACCCTACAAACTAAACAGGTGGGAAGGAAGATGTACGAGCTGCTCACTAACTTAATCCCTGCTTTTAAAAGGGTAACCCCCGATTTAAAAAGGGCTATGTTTGGGACACTAAAAAATCCTCAACCCTATAAACTAAATAGGTGCCAGCGAAGATGTATGAGCTGCTAGCCAACTGCATCCCTGCTGAGCTCATCCTATCCTTGCCATTGAAAATCCAGAGGCAGCTGCTAGCCAACTGCATCCCTCAACATTAAAAATCCCGCAACCCTAAAATCTAAAAATCTCCCAACCCTAACAACTGAACAGGTCCGGGCGAAGATGTACGAGCTGCTCGCTAACTGCATCCCTGCTGAGCTCATCCTTCGTCAGATGTTGTTCGAGATGCTTAAGAAGTTGGACCAGGAATTGAAGCAGGTGGGTGGAGGCGGGCTGGGAGAGGGAGACTGGGTGGTTGGAGGTTGCAGTGGGGGTTGAGGATGTTTTTTCTATACCATATGCTCGTTTGTTTCATTTACCTCCCCCCACCCCTTACACCCCCACCCCCACCCAAAGCTTGCGGGGCCCATATCTTCTCTTATTGTACTGAACTATTATAATTAGAGGTGCCGTAATAGGGTGTAATTCAAGCAGTCGGGTTGAGGTTTTTTTGTATTTTTGTATGTTGTTATAGATGTGGTGGGTTGCGGCTGTTTGTATATTTGCTACGATGTCATACATGTGGTGGGTTGAGGCTGTTTTATGTTCTGTGTATTGTTGCGTTGTCATAAATGTGGTGGTTTGATTGAATGTTTAAAAATGTTTTAATTTGTTTACCCCGTAGGAGGCTGTTTTCTGGGCATGTTTGATATTTAATTTACATGTCTTAAATTTAAATTTAATTGTATTCAATTTTGTTTTTGCAGTTCACAATTTGTATTTTTTACTCAGTAGAAGGCTGTCTTCGAGGCATGTTTTATTTTAATTTACATGTTTTAAAGTTGATTTAAATTTAATTTAATTTAATTTTGCATTTACAATCCACCATTGTGCATTTGTTTTAACCTGTAGGAGGCTGCCTCCGAGGCATATGTTTTATTTTAATTTACATGTTTTTAATTTGATTTACATTTAATTATATTTAATTTGGTATTTGCAATCCACCGTAGAGTATTTGTTTTAAACTGTAGGAGGCTGTCTTCGAGGCATGTTCGTTTTTTATTTACATGCTTTAATTGGTATTTACAATTCACAATTCGGTCGTTACAATTCACACTTATGCATTTACAATTCACACTTATGCATTAACAATTCACAATTCGGTTGTTACAATTCACACTTATGCATTTACAATTCACACTTATGCATTTACAATTCACAATTCGGTAGTTACAATTCACACTTATGCATTTACAATTCACAATTCGGTAGTTACAATTCACACTTAAGCATTTACAATTCACAATTCGGTAGTTACAATTCACACTTATGCATTTACAATTCTCAATTCGGTAGTTACGATTCACACTTAAGCATTTACAATTCACAATTTGGTCGTTACAATTCACACTTATGCATTTACAATTCACAATTCACAATTGTTAATTTGTTTTACCCTGTAGGAGGCTGTCTTCTGGGCATGTTTGGTGTTTAATTTGCATGTTTGGTGTTTTATTTGCATGTTTTAATGTTGTATTTACAATTTACAAGTTTGTTTACCATGTATGAGGCTGTCTTTTGAGCATGTTTTGTTTTTAATTTAATTATATTTAATTTTGTTTTTATAATTCACAATGTTACATTTGTGTTACCCTGTAGGAGGCTGTCTTCTGGGCGGCTTTTTACGAGAGCAGGTTGCAGAGTGGACAGAAACAAATCTTCCACCTGGAGGCTTTTGTTGCCAAGTTCATGAGCTTGTACAAATCGTGGACCATCTCTTCGTTTGGATAAGTGCCGCGGCTTGTGTAAGTGCCGGCGTGTGTGATGTGTCGGAGTACGTGATGTCGCCATCCCCGGCATGAAGCGGGGGCCACAACAGGGCTGTTCAAGGATACTTCGGAATCTAGTTACGTGGCCTTGCGAAGTTCATGTGCTTGTTCGAGTCGTGGAGCATCTTTTCATTTGGATAAGTGCCGGCGTGTGTGACGTGTCGGAGTACGTGATGTCGCTATCGCTGACAATAAGAGGGGGCCGTACCAAGGTTGCTCAAGCGTACTTTTATTTTGTTTCTCTCTAGTTGCGTGGCCTTTAGGGTTTAGGGGCCGTTGCAAAGTTCATGTGCTTGTTCAAGTCAAAGACCATCTCTTCATTTGAAATAGGTGGGGGCCAGGGCTGTTCAGGAGGCTACGTAATAAAACCTTCCACCTATGAATAAATAGTGTGTCTTATTACCAGGGGTGGGGTCGAGGGGGCTAGCTCGTTTGCTTGCACTGGGGGAAACCACCCTCTTCCACCTAAAGTCCTTGGTTGCCAATTGTACAATGGTTTGGATTGTTACGTGGTTTTTCAGCCAACTCTGGGCTGCTCACCGTCTTCCAATTCCAAGTCCCCCGTTATAATCACTGAAACCAGGGGGCGTACTGAGCAGATTAGACAGTTTATAGACTTGTCCAGGTCAAGTTTATTCGTGTGTACTTGTCATGGGCGTTTTGTCCTGGTTAAGTTTATTTGTGTTTACATGTCATGGGCATTATGATGGAGGGGCAGTTACCGAATTTAAAGTGAAGCATCTCACTCCCATGGGAGAGGGGGAAATTCTCATTTGTACAGGTGGTGGGGGCCAGGGATTCTCATTTGGATAGGAGGGAGTCAGGGATTTTGTGTGTGTGTGTGTGGGGGGGGGGGGGGGGGGGGGGGGAGTGTTTACATGTGTGTGTGTTGGTGTTGGATAGGTGGGGGCAAGGGGAAATATCTGTATCCGGTTTGGGAATTTGAATTGTTACATGGTTGTCAGCCAACTCTAGGCTGCTCACCGTCTTCCAATGCCAAGTCCCCCCTGTGCGATCCCCACGAAGCCAGGGAGCAAACTATGCGGATTAGACAGTTGTCAGACTTGTACAGGTCGAGATTAAGTTAGGGCAGCTGATTTGTAATGTTGGTGTTACAGCCGCAGACGGCGAGCAGCCTCGTAAGGTGCTTTGGTTTATTTGAATAACGATATTCTGAACACCTGTTGAATCTTTTGTTTTTAACCGTTTTTAAGACGGCAAGGAGCCATGTAACCAAGTTATAGTAAAAGGCTGGAGCCATGTCAGCAGGGTAGTGCAGGACGCAACATGGGGAGGGTCCGTTGCGTCGCAGACGCAGGTTCAGGATGTTCGTTGCGTCTCAACCATCAGTTGATTGGCCCACCACCACTCAATTGCCGTGGGCTACGGGTTCTGTTTATAATACGACGCAGCCTGATGACAGGAGTGCGTCCCAGGACGCAACCTACCAAATTTGGGTGCGTCCCAGGACGCAACCCCTGGGGTCCGTTTGAAGTACCCTGCATGTCAGAGCTTTTTCTCTCCTATATTAATATATGTAGGGAACGGCAATATGGTATCATGTTATCATATGATCTTTCTCATACAGCCTCGCGGTGTCAAGTAGAATTTAACATGTAATGTAATGATGACGGCAGTCTGACAATGCTGAAGTTACCATTTATACACCATATCATATGTATGTATGTTACAGTCCAGGGGTAGGCCAAATAGGCTCAAGGGACTCGCCCAACCGTGACAGGAGGAGCTAAAAAAAGCATTGATGAACTAAGCCCCAAACAATCGTTTTACCGACGGGGGCCCTGAGCCCGTGCTACAGTGATGATTAAATTATATAACGTAATCAAATCATCATCTCAGTTATGATAATTTAATTGTAAGATTCTTGCATTTTTAAATAAATGGATTAGGTATTTTCATCCTTCAAAGGAATCGGGATTCATGACCAGCTTCATGCTGGAGTCTGTATCAACCAGATTCAATTTTCAGTTTATCAAAAATATGATGCAATTTGTATGATATCATCCTCACCTTGGTTTAACATCATATGATATGCCGGTCCCTCGCTATATGCCGTATAGCGATCCTATACATAATAGTTCCATGTAGTAGGTGGTCACGGGTTTAGCCGATTTGGGCCCAGGCAGTTGGGCTTTTGGTTTCATATCTTGCTGACCTGTCGCCCAGGTGGCAGCGAGTCTCGGATCTCGATTTTCCGAGACCTGTCGCTGACGTTGCCACGGGGGTCTTCCCGTCGGTACGACGGGCTCAGATGCTAGTAGCTATAATGTACCCCGTCTTGGCTTTAAAGGTCGGTAATACCGACTCGGTATACCCACAGCCCCAAATCCTGAACTCGTTACTCGTGACCTAATTGCGGTAGCTATGATCTCCGTTCAACGAATGGCTCAATGGCAGAGCTCCTTGATCGACGTAGGTGCCCGGTTCGAATCCCCACGGGTGCGCTTCAGTGTTCGCGGTCGCTGTCATGGTAGCCATGGTAGCTTTGTTCAGGTAAAGTAGCAGCCCGTTCCCTACCGTCGTAACACGGGGCTCCCTTAACATCACGCCCCACCTGGCGTTCTCATGACGGTCACTATCAGGAGGCCCAAATTGAACCTAATCACTATCGAGAGCGAGTGTGGGACTCCATTACCCAAACCAGGGTAATTCAAAGCGCGCGCTTTTGCGCTTTTGAGCGCTGACTTTTTGATCCCCTCTGCCCTTTAAGCGCAGTTTTTTGTAACCCCCTGTGGGCGCAGCAAGTAATTTTTGCGCTTTTTGCACTACAAAGCGCAGTTTTTTTGTTTTCAAGTGCGCTAAAGCGCTGGCCAATTTGGCCATTTGAAGTACCCTGACCCAAACACAGGACAGCTACGAGAACACATTTCTGGGAAGTAGCCCAACCCAAACCCGAATAGCTCTTTCTCTCGAGACCCACTTCCTGAAGCAAAAAGGCTCTGATAGAGCAAGTAATCGAATAAAGACAATGGAGTATTGGAGTTACTGAAACGTGGTGCAAGCAAACAGGCTGGTCCCTCAACCTCACGCCGAGTAATGAGACACACTATTTTGTCTCCTTACTTTTCACGCCTCGGAAGAAGGTGTAAGCCTGTAACAGACCCTCTCCACGTTGCGGACGTACCTTTATGAAACCCTGCCCTCCCCCCCCCTGGATATTCTTTTGAGGCTGCTTATCTTGGAGCCAGAAAAACTTTCGGTGTGGAGACTTGGACTTGTCTATTACTAGGTCCGAGTCTGAACCCTGCCACACTCCCTGGTTTCTGGGGCTCACAGGTGGGAATTCTTATATTCTGCAGACGTTTAGACGCCGAATTGCCGGCATATAGAACCCTGTAATACGTTTTCTTTTTCTTCCTCTTCTTCTTCTTGGAGACAGAGAAGATAACGTGAAAATAATAAGAAGAAAACAATGCGTTTACATTTTCCCTAGTAAATTTGTTTATTACTGCCGAAGACGGCGAGCAGCCAAATTGCTGGAACCATACCAAGTTCAAGTTCGAGCCATAGAGACACTTAGTTCGAAGTACCCCAACCGTTGATGGACCATACAGGATGCGAGTGCCTTCTATAAACCTTGCAATGTCTGGAGCACTTCACACCCGTAGTTATTAATAGGTTGTATAAGTGTGCAGTAAGGGTAACTTAGGATATTGGCCTTTGCGAGATCCATCTCGTGGCACCGTTTCCAGAGTGCATGAGTAGCCCTGTTCCTGTACGGTCCAACAACAATAATTACGCATGCCCCCAGAGTAACACCTATAAGCCGACACCAACGAAGCAGGTCTACTTACAAATAATAATAATAATAATAATAATAATAATAATAATAATAATAATAATAATAATAATAATAATAATAATAATGCCAATAGTAACTCAGCCACTTGCCCTCCCTATTCATGCGTGCAGCTGGAAGGGGAACACAGATATTGTTGGGGGTGTCAAAACAATATAAGCCTGGTAGTAGGACCCCTAAGGCTCCAAGGAGCAATAAGGTACAATGCAACTTGAAGTCTAAGTTCAAGTACTATGTAAACGCGCTGATTATTTCCCTTAAAATCAGCCCTGGTATTCATTCGTGCCGATGTGATTGGATGTGGGTCGGCACCTCCCACCTCCCTCCTGGGTAATTTGGCTAAAACCTCACTGTTATAAAACTGCCCAGCTGCTCCGATGCTGTACGGTCTCGGCACTTATTTTTGCTGAGTATGTAACAATATCCTTCCTTTCTTCCCGCCGACCTACATACGCATACGCCCTTGTTCTGAGTAGGAAAAGCTCTGCCACATCACATCTACTCCTTTGCGCCTAGGGCTAGTGTAGCGAGACCCACCCTTGGAGGCAAAAACCTTTTTGCAAAAACAAAATCATCTGAAAATCTAATAAAAAAGAATCTGGGTATCAACTTTAGGCACAGCTTCACCACCTCTAGAGTCTATAAATCTTCACTTCTCCACTCCCCATTTGTTGAGGTGATGGTGGGGGACGCAGGGGCAGCAGCATAGGGCGCACTTATTGCATGCCTAAAAGCTCGAGCGCTGTCTTTTGAGAGAGGTTACAAAATTCAAACCGGTGTACTGCAAAATACCATGGTAACCGTAAGTTGGCAAAGGCCAACCACCTGGAGTGGTCTCAGGCTCGATCCTAATCCGGGTTGGCAAAGGGTCGTTTGCCAAACCGTTTGCCAATAATTACCAAAACTTTTGCGCACACGGTAACAACTTCTGGCACAGCCGCTTGTTGGCCTCCAGCAACGCTCCTCTCAAGTCCAACTGCTCCATCATGTGCGCCACCAACTTTGGCATGAAAGTCTTGCTCACCATGAGGTACAGGGTTTCCGCCAACGCGTCGTCGCCACACCTGCAGAGGCGAACACAAAGGTTTGCTGTCTAAGAAAAAGTCATAGGCAGCCTCGCAAACACTGGAAATTGGCGGAGGGTGTTGGCTATCGGAACGACAGGTGGCAGCGGAATGGAGCGGACCGAAGCCAGTTAGTTACGAAACAGTTGGCTGACGTGTCAGTCTTCGTCTCGGGGGGGGGGGGGGGGGGGGGGGGGGGGCGGTCGGACGCACAGACGGGCAGACAGATGGGGCGAATGTATGTATGTATGTATGTATGTATGTATGTATGTATGTATGTATGTATGTATGTATGTATGTACTAGTACACTGCCTGTGTGGCCGGTGGCCACACATACAACCTACCCCCAACCCAATCATAGTACAGCACCTGTGTGGCTGTTGGACACACCTGCTTGGGGCTGGGTTACAGAATGAGTTGCACATGTGTCCTCCCCCACATCCCTCACATGAACACACAGTCATGATGTTTCCCCACTAAGAACACTGACGCACCTCCCCCACTCCCCCCCCTCCCTTTCTCTCCACCCCCACCCCAATCATATTACCGGCCACACAGGTGGCCACACCTGTTTGGGGCTGGGTTACAGAACCCGTTAAACATGTCCTCCGCAACACACACATAAATACAGTCATGATGTTTCCCCCACTAAAAACACTGAAGCAAATCCCACCACCAACATAATCACTGACCCCCTCTCTCTCTCTCTCTCTCTCTCTCTCTCTCTCCCCTTTCCACCACCCCCCCTCCCTACCCACACACACACATTTACTTCCAGACCCAACCTCCCCCCTCCCCCACAAACACTCAAATAGTTCCCTAACCGGTCCTGGACAATTCAGCTGTGGCCTTTGCTTGTGCCGTAAGACAACGATTAAAAGAGAAACCCACCGACAAATTGTGAAAAATTGCACAGATCCCGCCAAGAACATGACCAATGAACCCAAAAAGCTGTTCTTGACCCCACCTTGGTTGCTACGGCACAGGTGTAACGAGCATATCCTGTAGTGTCTGCAGTCCCTACTTACGACATTAAAAGGCTATGGGCCGCCATGTTAACCACTGCTAACCGGAAGAGCTGACTCGCTCACAGCATCGTAGCGGAGACGATCAGAGCTACCTTCGGTTTGTAAGAAACCGTCGAATTCCATCAATCTCCCTCATTTCTCGCAACTCCTTACTCCCCATCCCTCGCAGTGAACGCTGGAACGCAGTGGACCTGGCCTGGACCCCTCATCATTGTACCGCGGCACTGTCAGTCTGTACTGGTTTTCAGGCTCATTAAACGCCGGCCACCAGACCTTATCTCCCTCATTTCTCGCAACTCCTTACTCCTCATCCCTCGCAGTGAACGCTGGAACGCAGTGGACCTGGCCTGGACCCCTCATCATTGTACCGCGGCGCTGCCAGTCTACAAAATTATTCGCACATCAATCCCCCCACACCTTCTTCAGGATTTGCGAAATTTCCGCAATCACGCCTGAAGACGTGATTGCCGTGGAGCTCGTACCTCGCTCCCGTTGATTTGATTTTCTGCTCTACTCCTTCCCCCCCTTTTCCCGGCACCTCCTATTTAGACCTTCTAAGGTATGCTTAGGTATGCTTCCTTTTGTGGTCAAAGTTTCTTTTCAACTTCTTCTTTTCTCCACCCTTATTCCTTTCCCACAGCCTAACGCTCCACCTACACACAATTTCCCCCTCTATTACACCTCTTCAACCTCACACAGCCAAACACTCCCCCCCCCTCCCCCCCACCCCCACCCCCACCACCACACACACACCTTTTTATCACCATACCCACAATCTCACTCCCCCACCACACCGCCCATAACCCCACACTCACCCCCCTATCACAGCACGTTCTCTCTACTAACCACCACCAACCTTCACATTGCACCCCTCACCCCCACCCCACCACCACAACATTGGCTAGGGCGTGCAAGTCGCCTAGACCGGTCTGGGCCAGTAAATCACCCCCTCCTAACACACACACACACTCACACCTTCCCTCTTCACCACCTTACCCACACTCACTCCCCCACCACCACACACATAACCGCACACTCTCCCCCCTACCACCACAACACACCCCTCCTTACAGCTTACCACCCACCCATACCTCCACAACACACCCCTCACCCCCATACCACCACCACCACCCTGGTCTGGGCGTGAAATTCGCCTAGATAGACCGGTCTGGGCGTGAAAATCGCCCAGACCACAGTTCCACGGGAGATTGCTCTTTTCCTATCTTGCCGAGGTTAACCTTAGCGGTTAGGGGGCGGCGTTAGATCGCAGGACACGCAGGCTGAGTTACAAATGTGGTGTGTTCTACATCCCTTGTGATCTACAGTACCCTTGCTGTATCGACCCTACTTGCGAGAGTAGGAAGGGGGTGGTGAGGTTCGATTCCTCAGTATTTTGGCGTCCTGGCCCTAAGCAAACCTTGTAGGGAAGTACTGTCGGATTTCTGCCCTCGTGGTGGTTATCTAGTTATGTCTCCTTGATTCCGCCTCTAACGACCATGGCAGGGAGCTTGTCTGCCGTGGTCAGCAGGGGTAGTGGTGAATGTTCGTTTGGTCGTGGGTTGGTATCTCTCACCAACCCTAAGTGCGCCTACTTTGCATATTGTAGGAGTGGCACCACCATTCGAACTGAATCCTCCGTGTCGCTGGTTTGTGTCGGGAGACCCACCTCCTGGGGTGAAAATCCTTTCACAACTAAAAAAAAAAAAAAAAAAATAGGTTTGTCGATGCAACGGGAAAACGTGGAGAGCTACAGTGAGCGGGGCAAGTTCAAGAGCTCGCAGGGAGTCAACATGAAAAATGTCAAATAAGGGATAACAGCACTAAGTACCACCAACCACGATGTAGGCGATGCAATAGCAGGCCGGGATGGCGAATGAAGTGCGCATGCGTGTGCAGGATGATGGCTTCACACAAGGCCTGGCTGACAGCAGGGTACTACTAAGCGCGCGCGGCAGCGCGGTGTCGCGCTGCTTTTTTAAGCCCCTATGCGCGTTTCGCACAGTTTTTTCGACTCCCTGTGGGCGCAGAGCGCAGTTTTTGCGCTTTTTGCACTAAAAAGCGCTGACCAATTTGACGTTTGTGCGCTTTAAGCGCTGAGCAATTTGGCAAGAAGTAGTACTCTGGTTGACAGCCTCGTTAACCACCATCCACAAATTAACTGGCACCACGGCCTGGTTGGCGGAGGGCGGAAGCTACCCTCCAGTGAGCTAGCATGCACAAGCCAGATCCTCCTCGGGTTTAGGGTTTGGGAGTTTAGGGTTAAGGGTTTAGGATATAGGGTTTAGGTTTTAGGTTTTAGGGTAAAGGAGATCTGGCTTGTGGATGCTAGCTCACCGGAGGGTAGCTTCCCCCCTCCGGTTAACCTTGTTAACCTCCATCCATAAATTAACTGGCACCACGGGCCACAAGTCAACGTTAACTGGCACCACGGGCCACAAGTCAATGTGTGTTTGCATTGTCCCTTTGCCAGCTCCATGTTTTCCGCCCCCACAACCTCTCCGATTATCCAGTCATGATGTTTCCCCACTAAGAACACTGACGCACCTCCCCCACTCCCACCCCTCCCTTTCTCTCCACCCCCACCCCAATCATATTCCCCACGTTGCGCTGCATGAAAAATATACACATTCGTATCTTAGATCTCCGGGATTAACTTATGACTTGACATTTATGACAAACCTTTTTTCAACCGTTAATTATAGACCCCAAGAAGCCTCATGAAGCAAAGGGTTGTAAACCAACAGCTAAAGCGCCATGGAAGCTGCAGTTTGCCGAGGACCGATTGTCCATACACAGTTGATAGCTCGAAACAGGCAGACAGCAGACAGCAGACAACTATAGGGAATACATTTGGAAAAGTGAAGGGTGGGGCAGTTGATAGCCCGAAAAACACAGTTGATAGCCCGAAAAACAGGCGGACGGCAGACAACGATAGGGAATACATTTGGAAAAGTGAAGGGCGGGGCAGTTTACTGAGGGAGAGCAGGACGGGCCGGCCAGGGTGAAGAATTCGTTTTTCCGTTCACGTATGGTGATCAGTGGGTAATTGAAATGTTTCGCGCAGACGGCAGTCAAAGGCAGGGCGAGATTACGAACACAATGCGCTGAATCGTGATAAAGGTCGTAGGGGAAGAGACCAAACTGTAAATCAAACAGTCTGTAAATTCCGGCTCGGAAGTACAGTACCCCAGGCCTTGGGCTGTCGCGTGGTTTCGGAGACCTACACGTACGAAAAGTTCGCTGGAAATTCTGGGTATGTCTATATATATAGATGTACGTATGTATGTACATATAGACTAGTAGGAATACATAATGGGTAACGCCCTTGTATGTACCCACACCGTCGAGAGATTCCCCCCATGAAAACTGAAACTTCAGTACGCATGCCCCATTCTCTTCCCTACTCTCTGGTATGTCTATATATATATATATATCTCAAACAAACCTGAATATATCAACATATCAAACAAACCGAATATATGTATACATCAAACAAACCTGAATATTTATATATATGTACATCAAACAAACCTGAATATATATATATATATATATATATATATATATATGAAGATAGATATATATATATATATATCAAACAAACCTGAATGCCGCCACCAGCAGAGTCTTCCAAGGACCCCCAGCGCTGCGGGTATCCCCGATATCCAAGTCTTTCATCATAATGCCCTCGGCTTCACGCACCAGGTCTGCAAGCGAGCGGCCCTGTTAAGGAGTGGCCAGCAGTATACATGATTAGATTTTCAAGTCCTTTACGCAACAGGTCTGCAAGCGACCAGCCCTGTTAATGTGTGACCAGCATTATAGATGATTACATGTTCAAGTCCTTCAAACACCAGGTCTGCAAGCGAGCGGCCCTGTTAAGAAGTGGTCAGCATTATAGATGATTAGATACTCAAGTCCTTCACGCACCGGGTCTGCAAGCGAGCCGCCCTGTTAAGAAGTGGTCAGCATTATACATGATTATATATTCAAGTCCTTCATGCACCAGCAAGCGTGCGGGCCTGTAAATGAGTGGTGAGCATTATAGATGATTAGATGTTCAATGCCTTTAAACACCAGGTCAGCAAGCGAGCGGCCCTGTGGTCAGCCTTGTAAATTATTAGATATTAAAGTCATTCACGCACCAGCAATGGAAGTGAGCGGCCCTGTCAATGCGTGATTAGCATTATACATGTTTATATATTGAAGCCCTTCACGCACCAGGAATGGAGGCGAGCGGGCCTGTTAAGGGTGGTCAGCATTATAAATGATTATACTTCCAAGTCCTACATCATGAATTCATGATACCCTCTGGTTCACGCACCAGCGATGAAAGTGAGCGGCCATGTTAATGAGTGGTCAGCATTATACATGATTACGTATTCAAGTCCTTCACGCACCAACAATGAAAGTGAGCAATCCTGTTGAGAAGGGATGAACATGAGCAAGCGATGACATTTATGCTATCCATATGGGATTCATCTGGATTCATAGATAAAAGTACTATGCCAACCAACCAGGGTACTACTTCTTGCCAAATCGGCCAGCGCTTAAAGTGCACAAACGTCAAATTGGTCAGCGCTTTTTAGTGCAAAAAGCGCAAAAACTGCGCGCTGCGCCCACAGGGGGTTGAAAAACTGTGCGAAACGCGCAGAGGGGCTCAAAAAGGCAGCGCAGCACCGCGCTGCCGTGCGCGCTTAGTACCCTACAACCAACTTGTGTTGATGGGCCATCTGAGGTGAGGTCGGTGCGTGTATGTATGTAATGGGTTCAGAAATGATAACGCCTGGTGGGGCTTGGTATTAAGGGAGCCCATCGTACGCGGGCAGAAAACGGTCTACCACCTCAACTGGACAAGCTACCATCGAGGTTGACAACGACCTGCAACGCTCAGAGCGACCGTAGGGGGAACCGAACCCCCGACCCTGCTTCGTTTCAGCGATTTGGTGTACCAATAGACCAATCAATATCACTGAAACGGGTTGTATTGGGTTCAGTTCACCAATGCTCTTTCTTTTCTGCCCTTCCTGTCACAGTTGGAACAGTCCAGGGGTAGGCCAAATAGGCTACAGGGACTGCACTGTACATCAGAGTGTGCAACGTGTGTGTGTATGTATGTTGTTACAGTCCAGGGGTAGGCCAAATAGGCTAATGGGACTGCACTGTACATCAGAGTGTGCAACGTGTGTGTGTATGTATGTTGTTACAGCCCAGGGGTAGGCCAAATAGGCTAATGGGACTGCACTGTACATCAGAGTGTGCAACGTGTGTGTTTATGTATGTTGTTACAGTCCAGGGGTAGGCCAAATAGGCTAATGGGACTGCACTGTACATCAGAGTGTGCAACGTGTGTGTGTATGTATGTTGTTGCAGTCCAGGGGTAGGCCAAATAGGCTACAGGGACTGCACTGCACATTGTAGTGGCCAACGTGTGTGTGTATGTATGTTGTAACAGTCCAGGGGTAGGCCAAATAGGCTACAGGGACTGCACTGCACATTGTAGTGGCCAACGTGTGTGTGTATGTATGTTGTAACAGTCCAGGGGTAGGCCAAATAGGCTACAGGGACTGCACTGCACATTGTAGTGGCCAACGTGTGTATGTATGTATGTTGTTACAGTCCTGGGGTAGGACAAAAACGCTGAAGGGAATTGCCCAACCATGACAGCAAGGGCTGAAAAGAAAAATCATTTTTGAACTAAACCCCAAACAATCGCTCAACCGAAGGGGGCCCTGAGTTCTGTGCGTGTATCTTGTTACAGTCCCGGGGTAGGCCAAAGAAGGTAAAGGGACTTCCCCAACCATGGCAGGAGGGGAGGAGGGTAATATCCATGTAACTACCCATCCACCCACATACCCACCCATTCACCCACCCACCTATTGATGTACCCACCCATCCATCCACCCACCAACCTGAAGCTTGTTCTTCTTTGAGTCCGCAGTGACCCACCCGTCCACCCAAATACCCACCCATTCACCCCCATACCTACCCACCCACCCACCCATCCACCCACCCATCCAACCCCATACCCACCCATTCACTCACCAACCTATCAATGTAACCACCTATCAATGTAACCACCTATCAATGTAACCACCTATCAACGTAACCACCCATCCATCCAACCCCATACCCACCCATTCACCCACCCACCAATCGATGTAACCACCCATCCACCCACATACCCACCCATTCACCCACCCGCCAATCGATGTAACCACCCATCCACCCACATGCCCACCCATTCACCCACCCACCAATCGATGTACCACCCATCCACCCACATACCCACCCATTCACCCACCCACCAATCGATGTAACCACCCATCCACCCACATACCCACCCATTCACCCACCCACCAATCGATGTAACCACCCATCCACCCACATACCCACCCATTCACCCACCCACCAATCGATGTAACCACCCATCCACCCACATACCCACCCATTCACCCACCCACCCATCGATGTAACCACCCATCCACCCACATACCCACCCATTCACCCACCCACCCATCGATGTAACCACCCATCCACCCACATACCCACCCATTCACCCACCCACCAATCGTTGTACCCACCCATCCACCCACATACCCATCCATCCATCCATCCATCCATCCATCCATCCATCCATCCATCCAACCCCATACCCCCCACCCCCCACCTGAAGCTTGTTCTTCTTTGATTCCGCAGTGACCCACCCATCCACCCACATACCCACCCATTCACCCACATACCCATCCACCCATCCAACCCCATACCCACCCACCCACCTGAAGCTTGTTCTTCTTTGAGTCCGCAGTGACCCGCCCATCCACCCACACACCCAACCATTCACCCTCCCTCCTTTCGATGTACCCATCCATCCATCCGACCATCCAACCCCATACCCACCCACCCACCTGAAGCTTGTTCCTCTTTGTTTCCGCAGTGAAGCCTACCACAGAAGCTAGCTTCATCTCCTGATGCACATCAGCCACCTGGGGGGAGAGTTCAGTACTTACATTACATTACATTACATTACATTACATTACATTACATTACATTACATTACATTACATTACATTACATTACATTACATTACATTACATTACATTACATTACATTACATTACATTACATTACATTACATTACATTACAGTACAGTACAGTACAGTACATCACAGTACACTACATAGGACCACAAGATAGGCAATATTAATACATCATATTATATAATTCATGTACATGATTCACATATGTCACTTATAAATATGATTCACACATACACCACGACCACATACTGTTACAACCAAACAGAAGTACGGACCCATGGAATAGGCCCTGGCCCCACAGCCTCACTGTTTATTATGTGCCACGCATCGCCATTCTGTCGCTGCATGGCGACGCTGGCTTAACTAGTCACCCATTCATCCACTCACCTATCGATATACCCACTCCTATCCATCAAGGCCCATACACACCCACCCATCCATCCCCATCCCTCAATACCCACCCACCCACCCACCCACCCACCCAAATACCCTCGCACGCACCTGACAACACAGTACAGCAGGCATAGCATGGAACAAGAAAGACCCATGCAACTCCATTACCACCCACCCATCCAAACCCATTCCCACCCGTTCACCCACCCACCCATGCAGCCCCATACCCACCCATACAGCCCCATACCTCTAACACCACCCACCCACCCATCCAACCCCATACCTACCCATTCACCCACCCACCCATGCAACCCCATACCCACCCATCCAGCCCCATACCTCCATGCCCACCCATTCACCCACCCACCCAGGCAACTCCATACCCACCCATCCATCTCCATACTTCGATACCCAACCACCACCACCCACCCAAATACCCTCCCACGCACCTGACAACACAGTACAGGAGACACAGCACGGTACAAGAAAGACCCATGCAAATTCATACCCACCCATCCAACCCCCTACCCACCCATTCACCCCACCCACCCATCAAGCCCATCCCTCTCCACCCACCCACCCACCCACCCAAATACCCTCCCACGCACCTGACAACACAGTACAGAAGACACAGCACTGTACAAGAAAGACCTATGCAAATTCATACCCACCCATCCAACCCCCTACCCACCCATTCACCCACCCACCCATCAAGCCCCATCCCTCGATACCCACCAATTCACCCACCTACCCAAATACCCTCCCACGCACCTGACAACACAATACAGGAGACACAGCATGGAACAAAAAAGAACCACGCCACTCCATTCCCACCCATCCAACCCCATACCCACCCATTAACCCACTCACCCACTCACCCAGGCAACTCTATACCCACCCACCCACCCACCCAAACACCCTCCCACACACCTGACAACACAGTACAGAAGACACAGCACAGAACAAGAAAGACCCATGCAAATTCATACCCACCCACCCAACCCCATACCCACCCATTCACCCACCCACCCAGGCATCTCCATACCCACCCATCCAGCCCCATACCCCCATACCTCCATACCCACCCACCCACCCAAATACCCACCCACGCACCTGACAACACAGTACAGAAGACACTGCACGGTACAAGAACGACGCATCCTCCGTGTGCACTCTTGTCTGTGTTGACACCAGAATATCAGCAAGCATGACAGCTTCATCCAGCATACCCTTCAGAATCAGATCCCTGCCAGGCTGGCAAAACTGAAACCCCCCAGTCAGCTTCCCCTTAGATCCACGCCCTTGGGCCTGATGGAGCGGCCCAAGGAGAGATTGGATGTGGGCCGGAGTACAACATGGGTTGGCTGTAGAGCAGAAGGGGGGAGGGGGGAGGGGGGTTGGGGAGGGGGAAGGGGGGAGGGGGGAGGGGGGTGGGAAGTGTTGGTTGGCTACGCGTTTTGCACCATTTTTGAGAGAGCACTTAAATTATGGTCAAAAAACACCTAGCAAATAATAAAATCGCGTGTTTAGTCTAGGGGTACAACACCTCTTTGCCAAGGAGAGATTGGACGTGAGACGGGGCGCATAAAAAAATTCCTACTGTGCAAAAAAAAAAAAAATCATCCTCTCAACAAGCTCTACACATCTGGGGCATGGGGTCATATTTTGCTTTTCCTGCCCCCCCCCCCCCCCCCCCCCCCCTCGTAATAATAATAAAATAATAATAATAAAATCGAGTGTTTCGTTTAGGCGTAGAACACCTCCTTGCCAAGGAGAGATTGGATGTGAGACGGGGGGCAACAGGGGTTGCTTATTGAGCAGAAGGAGGGAGTGTCAGAGTTTTTATTTCCAGCCACGAGCAGCAGCTTCTAGGCAGCTCCCTGAGCTAGCCACTGGGCCAAGCCCCAAGCTGGCAATACTACAGGAAAGCTGGTTGTGTCAGCTAGAAGGTACACTAGGTTGCATCAGGTTTGGCTGACTAGCCAGTCAGGGGAGCTGCCTAGAAGCTGCTGCTCGTAGCTGAAAAGAAAATCTATGGGGAGTGTTGGTTTGCTCAGCTTTTTTTTGCCATTTTTGAAGTGCTCTCTCAAATATGTAGCAAAACTGCTTAGCCAATAAAAAAATCGCGTGTATGGTTCAGTGGTAGAACGTCTCCTTGTCAAGGAGAGGTTGCTGCGTGAGCTGAGGAGCAACGGGGGTTGACTGTAGAGTAGAAGGAGGGGGTGTTGATTGCCTAAGCCTTTTATACCATGTTCGAGAAAGCACTTGCAAATATGGTATAAAATAGCTTAGCCAATAATAAAACAATATAATAAAATAAATACAAAAATGAGTGTATAGTTCAGTGGTAGAACACCTCCTTGCCAAGGAGAGATTGGATGTGGGCCGAGGAGCAACAGGGGTTGACTGCAGAAGAGAAGGAGGGGGTGTTGGTTGGCTAAGCTTTTTGTAGACCATATATGAGAGAGCACATCAAATATGGTATAAAAAGCTTAGCCGATAATACAATTGCATGTTTAGTTCAGTGGTAGAAGACCCCCTTGTCAAGAAGGTTGTTTCATGACCCTAGGTGCAACAGGGGTTGGCTGTAGAGCTGAGTAGAAGGAGGGGGTGTTGTTAGCTAAACTTGTGTAGACCATATTTGAGAAAGCACATCAAATATGGTATAAAAAGCTTAGCCAATAATAAAGTCGCGTGTACAGTTCAGTGGTAGAACACCTCCTTGCTAAAGAGTTTGTCGCGTGAGGCAGGAGGAGCAACAGGGGTTTACTGTTGAGAAGAAGGAGGGGGTATTGGTTGGCTAAGCCTTCTACGACCATATTTGAGAGAGCGCTTAAAATATGGTATAAAAAAGCTTAGCCGATAATACAATTGCATGTTTGGTTCAGTGGCAGAACACCTCCTTTAGGCAATGATAACGCCTGGTGGGGCGTGGTGTTAAGGGAGCCCGTCGTACGCGGGTGGGGAGCGGTCTCCTACCTCAACTGGACAAGCTACCATCGCGGTTGACGACGACCTGCAACGCCAAGAGCGACCGAAGGGGGAGTCGAACCCCCAACTCTTCATTCTTTAGCGATCTGGTCTACCACTAGACCATTGCAAATCACTGAAGGAGGCTACCTCCTTTACAAGGAGAGATTGTCGTGTGAGCCAGGGATCAGCTGGAGGGAGTGTTGGTTGGCTAAACTTTTGTAGACCGTATTTGAGAGAGCGCTTAAAATATGGTATAAAAAGCCTAGCCGATAATACAATTGCTTGTTTACTTCAGTGGTAGAACACCTCCTTGCCAAGGAGAGATTGTCGTGTGGGCCAGGGAGCAACAGGGGGTTGTCGTGTGAGCCAGGGAGCAGCAGGGGAGAGTGTAGGTTGGCTAAACTTGTGTAAACCATATTTGAGAGAGCGCTTAAAATATGGTCAAAAAAGCTTAGGCGATAATAAAATCACATGTATAGTTCAATCGTAGAACACCTCATTGCCAAGGAGGTTGTCACGTAAACTGGGGTGCAAAAGGGGTTGGCTGTTGAGTAGTAAGAGGGAGTGTTGTTGTAGGTGTTGTTTTTGGTGTTGTTGTTGTTGTTGTTGTTGTTGTTGTTGTGGTGGTGGTGGTGGTGGTGGTGGTTGTTGTTGTTGTGGTGGTGGTTATTTTTGTTGTTGTTGTTGGTGGTGATGTTGTTGTTGTGGTGGTGTTGGTGGTGTTGGTGGTTGTTGTTGGTGTTGTTGTTGGTGTTGTTGTTGTTGGTGATGTTGTTGGTGTTGTTGTGGTTGTTGTTGTTGTTGTTGTGGTGGTGGTGGTGGTGGTGGTGGTGGTGGTGGTGTTGGTGGTGTTGGTGGTGATGTTGTTGTTGTTGGTGGTGATGTTGTTGTTGTTGTTGGTGGTGATGTTGTTGTTGTTGTTGTTGTTGTTGTTGTTGTTGTTGTTTCTGTGTTGTTGTTTGTTGTTGCTTGTTGTTGTTTCTTGTTGTTTTTGTTGTCTTTCGTGGTTGTGTGTTTGTTGTGAGTTGTTCTTGTTTGTTGTTGTTGTGTATGTTCTGCTGTTGTTGCTGGCTGCTCGCAGCTGCTGCTGCTGAGATGATGATAATACGGTGAGTATAATATAATTATCATAATGATGATGATGATGATGATGATGATGATGATGATGATGATGATGATGATGACTACTACGACGACGACGACGACACGACGACGACGACTACGACGGGAGGAGGGGAGGAGTAGAGAGGAGAGGAGGAGAGAGGATGATGATTATGATATGATGATGAGGATGATGATGAGTTGTGATGATGATGATGATTCTTATGAGCTTATGATGATGATGATGATGATGATGATACTGATTATGATGATGATGATGATGATGATGGTGATGATGATGATGAAGGCGATGACAACAACAAGGAGGAAGGGGAACTTCATATCAGAAACATATCAAATCTACCCAATCACAACACAACACAGCGGTCACCACGATTCATCACCTATCATCCCATCCAACCTGGTGGCCAATTGAGCGACTTGGTGCAACCCCAACCCCGCAGAACGTGAAGAGCAGAGCCCGGTGGGTTCGGGAGGGGGGGTGGGATTGGGGGGGGGGGCTTTTCTGACTAGTTTAGGCGGACCCATGCGCCACCATGCAGCGACGGAATGGCGACGCGTTGCACAGAAATAAAGTAACAGCGAAAACAAGTGAAAGTGAATAAGTGAAAGTGACAAAGTGACAGTGAAAAAGTGAAAGTCTCACCTATCATTCCCTCCAGCAGGGATCCCAGCAGCTGAACACTTTGGCCAACAGCTTGATACTGGCCAGAAAATTCACGTCCAGTGAAGTACAGCTCAACAGCTAGGTCCAACATGCTGCTTTCATGGCCCGTGGTCTTATGATCAGTGAAGGATCTGAGAAGAGGAGCCAGCAAGGAGGAGCTGAAGCCCGTGGGGTAGTTTGCTAGGAGTTGGTAAATGATCTGGCGGGCACCCTGGGTGCCCAGATTCACCACAGCTGCGCATATGGAGAACCAGCTGCCACGAATGCCGGAAGTGGCGATCACGTTTCCCCCAAACGTCTTCAGTGCTACTTGATTGCATCTAGCACCTTACCCTGTTGGAGAGAGAGAGGGTGGGGTGAGGGAGGGGGGGAGAGAGGGGGGAGGATGAAAGAGGGGTGGGGTGGGGGGGGGGTCGCCTAGGGAGGGTTGGAAGTGTGGAGGTATGGGTGGTGAGTTGGGTGGTGAGGGGGGTGGTGGGGGGGGGGGGGGGAGGGAGGCTGGGGGAAAAGGGGGGGGATGGAGGCTGGGGGGGGGGGGGGAAGGGTGGAGGGAGGGGGGGAAGTGGGGGTGTTGGGGGGGGTGAGGCGGCTGGGTTTGGGGGTGCAGGGCGGGGTGGTGTACGGGATTGTACGAGGGTGAAAGGCGTGTGAGGGCCGGGTGGGTGGTGCGGGCGGGGTGCGAGGGCGGGGTTTCCCCCTCCCGCGCCACACCCACATACCCCCAGCTGCCCCCCCACTCCCCCCCCCCCTCCCCCCAGCCCGCCCTCCCCCCCCCCCCCACACGCATCCCCGCCCCCCCACACCCACCCCCCCACCCCCCCACCCCCCCTCCCCTCCCCCCCGACCACCCCCCCCCACCCCCCCCCCCCCCCCCCCCCCCCCCCCCCCACCCACCACCAGCAACACACCCCACACACCCCCACCACAATAACCACCTACATACACACACCCCCCCCCACTCCCCCCTCCCCCCCCTCCCCCCCCCCCCACCCACCACACCATCCACCCACACCAAACACCACCCCAACCAACGCCCGCCCTAGCGAAACCCTAACCCCTAACGCCCGACCCCCCCACTCACACACCCTGCCCCATCCCTCCCCCCACCCTACAAGACTTGAACGCCATCGCGCAGAAAGTTGATATAATAACTTTGTAAAAACAAATAAATAAGGGAATAAAAATCATGACAAAAATGAGTTTAACGGACATCGTGCAGACAACTTCGGAGGAGGTCCTGAATAAGGCTCCCCCCTGGGATCTATGTCGCTGAGTAAGTGGCACATGCTTTGCTACCCCAAGGCCTCTGCCCCCCCACCCCCACCCCCCCCCCCCCCCCTCCACCTGGTGATCTAAGGTCGCAGTAGAGTAAGTGGCACATAGCTTGTGCTACAAGGCCTCTGCCCCCCCCCCCCCCCCCACCAGGTGAAGTAAGGTCAGGCAGTGAGTAAGTGGCACTAGCTTGTGCTACACGGCCTCTGCCCCCCCCCCCCCCCCCCCCCCTCCCCACCTTGTTATCCTAAAGTCCTCAGTAGAGTAAGTGGCACATACTTGTGCTATCAGGCTCTGGGCCCCCCACCCCCCCCCCACACACACCCACACCTGGGTGATCTAATGTCGGCAGTAGAGTAAGTGGCACATAGCTTTGTGCTACAAGGCCGCTGCCCCCCCCACCCCCCAACCGGGGGATCTACGGTCGGCAGTATGAGTAAGTGGCACATACTGGTGGCTACACGGCCTCTGCCCCCCCCCCCCCCCCCCCCACCTGGTGATCTAAGGTCGGTCAGCAGAGTAAGTGACCTACTTGTTCTACAAGGACCTCTGCCCCCCCCCCACCACGACCACCCCCTCACCTTGGTGATGTAAGGTCGCAGTAGAGTAAGTGGCACATAGCTTGTGCTACAAGGCCTCTGCCCCCCCCCCCACCAGTGATCTAAGGTCGGCAGTAGCGGAAGTGGGCACTAGCTTGTGCTACAAGGCCGCTGCCCCCCCCCACCACCACCACCACCCCACCACCTGTGGATCTAAGGTCGCAGAAGTAAGTGGCACATAGCTTGTGGCTACAGGCCTCTGCCCCCCCCCCCCCCCCCACCACCCCCCCCACCTGGTGATCTCAGGTCGCAAGTATAGTAGTGGCAGCATAGCTTGTGCTACAAGGCCTCTGCCCCCCCCCCCCCACCTGGTGATCTAAGGTCGCAGTAGAGTAAGTGGCACATAGCTTGAGCTACAAGGCCGCTGCCCCCCCACCCACCACCCACCCCACCTGGTATCTAAGGTCGGCATAGAGTAAGTGGCACATATCTTGTTCTACAAGGCCTCTGCCCCCCCCCCCCCCCCCCACCCCCCCATTCCCCCCCCCCCCCCTCCCACCTGGTGATCTAGGTCACAGTAAGTAGTGGCACATAGCTTGTGGCTACAAGGCCTCTTCCCCCCCCCCCCCCCCCCAACCACCTGGTGATCTCTGGTCGCAGCATAGTAAGTGGCACCCAGCTTGTTGCTACAAGCCCTGCCCCCCCGCCCCCGTGCCCCTCTGCCCCCCCCCCCCCCCCCCCACAACACACACAACCACCTGGTGATGTAGGTCTCAGTAAAGAGTACGTGCATTCATAAGCTTGTGGCTACAAGGCCTCTGTCCCCCCCCTCTCCACCCCACCACACTCACACACCGTGATCTAGGGTCGCAGTAGAGTAAGTGCACATAGCTTGTTGGCTACAGCCTCTGCCCCCCCCCCCCCCCCCCCCCCCCCCCCCCCACCTGGTGATCTAAGTCGCAGTAGAGTAAGTGGCACATAGCTTGTGCTACCAGGCCTCTGCCCCCCCACCCCCCCCCACCCCCCTCTCACCCCTCCCACCTGTGATCTAAGGTCGCAGTAGAGGTAAGTGGTCACCTAGCTTTGCTACAAAAGGCCCCTGCCCGCCCCCCACCCACCCCCACCCCCACCCCCCACCCTGGTGATCTAAGGTCTGCAGTAAGAAGTATGGGCAGTCATACTTGTGCTACAAGGCCTCTGCCCCCCCCCCCCCCCCCCCCCCCTGGTTGATCTAAGTCGCAGTAGAGTAAGTGTCACATAGCTTGTGCTACAGGCCTCTGCCCCCCCCCCCCGCCCCCACCTTGTGAATCTAAGGTTCTCAGCAGAGTAGTAGCACATAGTCTTTGTGCTACAAGGCCTCTGCCCCCCCCCCCCCCCCCCTCCGCACCTGGTGATCTAATGTCGCAGTAAGAGTAATTGGCACATAGCTTGTTGCTACAGGCCCCTGCCCCCCCCCCCCCCCCCCCCCCCCCACCTGGTGATCTAAGGTCGCAGTAGAGTAAGTGGCACATAGCTTGTGCTACAAGGCCTCTGCCCCCCCCCCCCCCCCCCACCCCACCTGGTGATCTAAGGTCGCAGTAGAGTAAGTGGCACATAGCTTGTGCTACAGGCCATCTGCCCCCAACCCCACCCCCCCCCACCCCTCCCCCCCCTCTGTGAGCTACAGTTCCGCTGAGAGTAAGTGCGTCACCTAGCTTGTGCTACAAGGCCTCGGCCCCCCCCCCCCCACCCCCCCCACCCCCCCCACCTGGTGATCTAAGGTCGCAGTAGAGTAAGTGGCACATAGCTTGTGCTACAAGGCCTCTGCCCCCACCCCACCCCCCCCACCCCCCACCTGGTGATTTAAGGTCGCTGGAGAGTAAGTGCACATAAGCTTTGCTAACAAGGCATCTGCCCCCCCCCCCCCCCCCCCCCACGCTGGTATCTAAGGTCTTTCAGTGAGTAAATTGGTCACATAGCTTGTGCACAGGCCTCTGCCCCCCCACCCACTCCCGGCACACCACACACCTGGTGGATGTAAGGTCGCAGTAGAGGTAGTGCACATAGCTTGTGCTACAAGTCCTCTGCCCCCCCCCCACCCCCCGCCCCCCCCCCCCTCCCACCTGGTGGATCTAAAGGTCGCATAGAGTAAGTGGCACATAGCTTGTGTCTACAAGGGCCTCTGCCCCCCCCCCCCCCACACACAGCCTGGTGATCTACAAAAGGGTCGTCAGCAGAGTAAGTGGCACATCGCTTGTTCTACAAGCCTCTGCCCCCCCCCCCTCCCCCCCCCCCCCCCATCCCCCCCCACTGGTGATCTGAGGTCGCCAGTAACGTAAGTGGCACATAGCTTTGTGGCTACAGGCCTCTGCCCCCCCCCCCCTCCCACCTGTGATCTAAGGTCGCAGTAGAGTAAGTGGCACATAGCTTGTGCTACAAGGCCTCTGCCGCCCCCACAACCACCACCCACCACCACCTGGTGATGTAAGTCGCAGTAAGTAAGTGGCACAGAGCTTGTGCTACCAAGCCTCTGCCCCCCCCCCCCCACCCCCCCCCCCCCCCCCCCCACCTGTGATCTAAAGGTCGCATAGAGTAAAGTGGCACATAGCTTGTGCTACAAGGCCCTGCCCCCCCCACCCCCCCCCCCCGTGATCTAAGGTCGCAGTAGAGTAAGTGGCACATAGCTTTGTGCTACAAGGCTCTGGCCCCCCCCCCCACCCCCCCCACTTGGTGATCTAAGTCGCAGTAGAGTAGTGTCACATACTTGTGCTACATCGGCCCCTCTGGGCCCCCCCCCCCCCCCCCCCCCCCCACCTGGTGATCTAAGGTCGCAGTAGAGTAAGTGGCACATAGCTTGTGCTACAAGGCCTCTGCCCCCCCCCCCCCCCCCCCCCCCCCCCCCCCCACCTGGTGATCTAAGGTCGCAGTAGAGAAAGTGCACATAGCTTGTGCTACAAGGCCTCTGCCCCCCCCCCCCCCCCCACCACCCACCCACCACCACCTGGTGATCTAAGGTCGCAGTAGAGTAAGTGGCACATAGCTTGTGCTACAAGGCCTCTGCCCCCCCACCCACCCACCCCCACCCACCCCCCACCTGGTGATCTAAGGTCGCAGTAGAGTAAGTGGCACATAGCTTGTGCTACAAGGCCTCTGCCCCCCCCCCACCAGCCCCACCCCCACCTGTTTGATCTAAGGTCGCAGTAGAGTAATTGGGCACAAGCTTGTGCCGACAGGCCTCTGCCCCCCCCCCCCCGCCCACCCCCCCACTTGGTGATCTAAGGTCGGCAGTAGAGTAATGGCACATAGCTTGTCTACCAGGCCTGCCCCCCCCCCCCCCCCCCCCACACCCACCTGGTGAGTAAGGTCGTCAGGAGAGTAAGTGCACATAGCTTGTGCTACAAGTCCTCTGCCCCCCCCCCCCCCCCCCCCCTCTCCCACCTGTGATCGAAGGTTCGCATAGAGTAGTTGGTCATCATAGCTTGTGCTACAGTGCCTCTGCCCCCCCCCCCCCCCCCCCCCCTCAACACGACTGGTGGGGGGGATCTAACGGTCGTCAGGAATGTAATGGCACATAGCTTGTGCTAACAAGGCCTCTGCCCCCCCCCCCACCCCCCCCCCTCCCACCTGGTGATCTAAGGGGTCGCAGTAGAGTAAGTGCACAATAGCTTGGCTACACAGCGCCCTCTGCCCCCCCCCCCCCCCCCCCCCCCCCCCTCACACGACTGGTGATCTAGAGGTCCGCAGTAGAGTAATGGCATCATAAGCTTGTGCTACAAGGCCTCTGCCCCCCACCCCACCCCCCCCCCACCCCCCCCACCTGGTGATCTTAGGTCGCAGTAGAGTAAGTGGCACATAGCTTGTGCTACAAGGCCTCTGCCCCCCCCCCCCCCCCCCCCATCTACACCCTAAACCCTACATACCCCCACCACCACCACACACACACAAACCCACAAAAATGACTCGAACGCGCATCGTAAATCCCTAAAATACTCTAAATCAAAAAACCTAAAAACCCTAAACCCTAAAAATCCCTCCCAAAAACAAACCCCTCCCCCCCCCCCCCCCCCCCCCCCCAAAATGACTTTAACGCATATCGTTGAGGGTTTGCAGGATGAAGTCTTGCATAACGTCCCCATCTGGCGAACAAAGGTCTTTGTAGAGTAAGAGGTCTATGGCTTTTGCGGCAAGGCCTTTGCAACCCCCTCCCCCCTCATAAGCCTACCCCACCTTAGAGCCCCCCCCCCCCCCCCCCCCCCTAAAAAAAAGACTAGAATGCACATCGTTAATCCCTAAACCTAAAAACCCTTAACCCTACAACCTAAAAAACGTAAAAAAAAAAAACTTCCCCCCCCCCCCCCCCCCCCCCCCCCCCAAATGATCCGGACGCACATCGTTGAAGGTTTGCAGGAGGAGGTCTTGCATAACGTCCCTATCTGGCGAACAAAGGTCTTTGTGGAGTACAGAGGCATATAGCTTGAGCTACAAGGCCTTTGCACCCCCCCTCCCTCCCCCACTCATAAGCCTACCCCACCCTAGCGAACCCCCAAAACCCGACCCCCCACCCCACCCCCCCCACCCCAACTACACCCTAAACTCTACAACCCTCCTCCCCCCACCCCCACCCCCACCCCTTCCCCCCCCCAAAAAATAACTCGGACACACATCAAGCAGACATAGTGATATAATAATTGTGTAAAAAAAAACAATTGACTTGGACGCACATCGTTGAGGGTTTGCAGGATGAAGTCTTGCATTACGTTTCCGTCTGGCAAGCAAAGGTGCCAGTGGAGTAAGAGGCACAAAGCTTGTGCTACAAGGCCTTTGCACACCCCTCCCCCCGCCCAAAGCCTACCTCACCCTAGCGAACCCCCACCCCCCCACACACACCCTACGACACCCTACCCCCCCCCCCCCCCCCTTAAAAGGCTCGGACGCACATCGTTGAGGGTTTGCAGGATGAGGTCTTGCATTACATCTCCGTCTGGCGAGCAAAGATCTTTGTGGAGCAAGAGGTGTATAGCTTGTGCGGCAAGGCCGTTGCGTTGGAAGGATTGCACCAGCACATGTGCATGCCAAGGACTTAGGTCTTTCAACTTGTTTCCACCAGCAAGGCGCACCACGTCACCCGGGCCTGCCAGCTTCTCACACAGTGAGGACCATGCGCCATACATCGCTTGCAGCTTTTCAGGGATCTTGGAATTCATCGTGTAGTCGGCCGTAGCTGCACTGAAGAAGACCGCACGCCTGAAATCGCCAGCCTGGCAAAACAGGATCGCCAGAGCCACGTCGATATACTTGCGTACGGACGTAGCTGGCCAGCGGTCCACACACCAGCTGTCATCCACTTCCCAGTGGGGACATCCCTGGTAACTGGTCAATGATAACGGCTTCACTGGGTCAGCTAGGGCTTTCACTGACTGCTCTGCAAAGCCCAGTTCAGCTAGGGCTTTCACTGACTGCTCTGCAAAGCCCAGATCAGCTAGGGCTTTCACTGCCTGCTCTGTAAGGCCCAAGTCAGCTAGGGCTTTCAATGCCTGCTCTGTAAGGCCCAAGTCAGCTAGGGCTTTCAATGCCTGCTCTGTAAGGCCCAAGTCAGCTAGGGCTTTCAATGCCTGCTCTGTAAGGCCCAAGTCAGCTAGGGCTTTCACTGCCTGCTCTGTCAGGCCCGAGTCAGCTAGGGCTTTCAATGCCTGCTCTGTAAAGCCCGAGTCAGCTAGGGCTTTCAATGCCTGCTCTGCAAGGCCCAAGTCAGCTAGGGCTTTCACTGCCTGCTCTGTAGGGCACGAGTCAGCTAGGGCTTTCACTGCCAGCTCTGTAAAACCGTTACTAGCAGCTAGCAGAGATAGATGATGCATCATGGACGGATGAGCTGGTTGGAGAGCCTGCGTGGTGGTTGGTGGTTGGTGGTTGGTGGTTGGTGGTTGGTGGTTGGTGGTTGGCCCCATGCTGCATCATGGACAGATGAGCTGGTTGGAGAGCCTGCGTGGTGGTTGGTGGTTGGTGGTTGGTGGTTGGTGGTTGGTGGTTGGTGGTTGGTGGTTGGCCCCATGCTCTTGGGAGCACCCCACCATATGCAAGGCTAGCAAGCTTTCACAATTATAACTGCTGGTAACGTCCCGTTCCGACAACTAGCCCAATGGTAGAGCATGTCGGAAGCAAGAAGGTGCAGGGTTTAAATCCCTACGGGTGCGCTTTAGTGTTCGCCGTCGCTGTATACAGCCATGGTAGCTTTGTCCAGGTAAAGTAGCAGCACGTTCCCTACCGCTATAAGACGGGGCTCCCTTACTACCACGCCCTACCAGACATTATCATTACTAACTCCTGGTGGTATCCCTAGCACAGATTCAAACTATCCTCCCCTACAGGGTACTTCAAATGGCCGAATTGGCCAGCGCTTTAGCGCACTTGAAAACAAAAAAACTGCGCTTTGTAGTGCAAAAAGCGCAAAAATTGCTTGCTGCGCCCACAGGGGGTTGCAAAAAACTGCGCTTATAGGGCAGAGGGGGTCAAAAAGTCAGCGCTCAAAAGCGCAAAAGCGTGCGCTTTGAATTACCCTGCGCCCCTAACAAGTTTGGGCGACCCACCATATGACAGGCTAGCAAGCTCTAACAATTATAATTGCTAGAGGCTTGGCTAGAGGTTTTCCTTTCACAGATCCAAACAATCGACTCCAAACAGGTTGGGGCTACCCACGAGAAGCAGGGCTATCAAGCTCTCACAATACAAATTGCTAGAGGTATGCCTATCAGAGATTCAAAATTTCAATTACCACCCCCAAACAAGTTGGGCGCACCCCACCCTATGCAAGGCTAGCAAGCCTTATGGCTGATGAAGACGCAGTACTGTACTGTACTGTACTGTACTGTACTGTACTGTACTGTACTGTACTGTACTGTACTGTACTGTACTGTACTGTACTGTACTGTACTGTACTGTACTGTACTGTACTGTACTGTACTGTACTGTACTGTACTATACTGTACTGTACTGTACTGTACTGTACTGCCCTGTACTATACTGTTTTGTACTGTACTGTACTGGCACAAGCCTGGCCATGCAACAGAGGATTTATTTATATTACCCCCAAACAAGTTGGCAGCACCCCACCTGGTGCAAGGCTAGCAAGGTTTCACAAGCCTTATGGCTGAAAGAGATTCAGTACTGCACTGTGCTGTACTGTAGGCACAAGCCTGGCCATCCACCAGAGATTATAATGATATGATTATATCTACCCCAAACAAGTTGGCAGCACCCCACCTGGTGCAAGGCTAGCAAGGTTTCACAAGCCCTATGGCTGATGGAAGCGCTGTCAGCACACGCCAGGCCATCCACCAGAGATTCAAAGTATTACCCTCAAACAAGTTGGCAGCACCCCACCTGGTGCAAGGCTAGCAAGGTTTCACAAGCCTCATGGCTGATGGAAGCGCTGTAAGCACACGCCAGGCCATCCACCAGAGATTCAAAGTATTACCCTCAAACAACTTGGCTGCACCCCACCTGGTGCAAGGCTAGCAAGGTTTCACAAGCCTTATGGCTGATGGAAGCGCCGTAAGCACACGCCTGGCCATCCACCAGAGATTCAGCATCCTCCAGCGTGCTTGAAGGTAGCAGGCCATACAAGCGCCAGGCGTGCAGCAACATCCGGCTCACACTTTCTGGGGTCATGCTCACACTTTCTGAGGGCTGGGTCACACTTTCTGAGGCCTGGGTCACACTTCCTGAGGGCTGGGTCACACTTTCTGAGGGCATGCAAAAGAGCTGGGTCCTCCCATCCAGTGTAGCTAAAGTGGATGGGTGTGTAGCCGATGTAGCTGGGCGAGTAGCTGAGGTAACAGGGGGTGTAGCTGAGGTTGCAGCCGAGGCAGATCTGCTCAGGATTCCCTCCCAAGGGCAGCCTGAAGTCAACAAGCGCTGCGTTACCGTGTCTTCAACATAGCGACAGGCTGGCAAACCTGGGGAGGTCTGGTGTTGGTGGGGGGGGGAGGGTTGGGGGGAGGGGGGGGGAGGCTGGGGGGGGGTCGGGGGGGAGGTCTGGGTGGTTGGGCAAAAAAACTGGTAGGGCTGTCCCAAGGCTTATCTGGCCCCTGGAAACCCTGCCAGGGTCCCAAACCCTAGGGTTTAGGGTTTGGGACCATAGCAGACCTAAACCCTAAACCCTGAAGATAGGACCTGGCACCATCCAGGGATTTTTTTTCAAACCTGAAAGTGGGTATTTCCTAGCTTCATGGTTCTAGGGACAGCGTTTTGTAGTTTCTTATAGCTTTTATAGCCATTTAGGGCAAAAAACAAAAAACTTCTATTATTTTTACATTTCTAAAGCAACAATTTTGCCAAAACAGACTCAAAACTAGTGATCGTGATATATTGCGGAAAAGAAATCCCTGTCACCCCCCCTGCTGGCTACCCAGACCCTGGGTATTATCTTGGCCTTCACTGGCGTCTTGGTGCCCTCTGGCCAAGCCATTCCCAGACACTGGCCTCTCCATTGCCTCCTCCAGTTGGAGGTCGACCTGTTAGAAACAAATGATTCCTCTACGTTACTTAATGTGCAATCCAGAGGTGCCAGGTCGTGGGACCTTTGCTAGCCTTTGTTTATCAATGATTGTTTGAAGACATTGGATCAAATATATTTTGATAAGAATGCTTTGGTTTGAATTGATTATGTTACTGCTGAAGACGCTGAGCAGCCTTGAAGGTTGGAGTCATGTTCACGTTCCAAGATCTAGTTCCAGGTCCAAAATTCAAGTTCAAGCTCAAAGTTCAAAATTCAAGTTCAAATTTCAAAATTCAAGTTCCAGGTCTTACATTCAAATTCAAGCTCTAAGATCAAAATTCAAGATCAAAATTTCAAAATTCAAGTTCCAGGTCCAAAATTCAAGTTCAAGCTCAAAGTTCAGAATTCAAGTTCAAAATTTCAAAATTCAAGTTCTTGGTCTTACATTCAAGTTCAAGCTCTGAGTTCAAAATTCAAGATCAAAATTTCATAATTCAAGTTCCAGGTCCAAAATTCAAGTTCAAGATCAAAGTTCAGAATTCAAGTTCAAACTTCCGAAATTCAAGTTCAAAGTTCCAGGTCCAAAACTCAAGTTCAAGATCAAAATTCAAAATTGAAGTTCAAAGTTCAAAAATTCAAGTTCCAGGTCCAAAACTCAAGTTCAAGCTCGAAGGTCAGAATTCAAGTTCAAAATTCCGAAATTCAAGTTCGAAGTAAAAGATCAAAGTCTACCTGTTGGAGGTAGCTGATGCACCCCTATGACATAAGCTGCAAGTACAGGTTCAAGGTCTACCTGTTGGAGGTAGCTGTCAGACCACTTTAAAATACGCTGCAAGTACAGGTTCAAGGTCTACCTGTTGGAGGTAGCTGTCAGACCACTTTGAAATACGCTGCAAGTACACCCCACAATCTGGGTCGCAGTCGAACGCCGAGGGGAGATGGTTGACGAGCAATATGTGAGACCATACATCTTGTACTGCTTCCTCACTTGTCATGCGCACCATCAACCTGGCAGTACAGTACACCTTGGTAGGGTTAGGGTTTACAACTGCAGCCTCACTCATCATTTGTAACACCAACCTGTCGTACAGCACACCATGACAGGGTTAGGGTTCAGAACTGCAGCCTCACTCTTCAAGCAAAACACCAAGCTGACAATTAAAACATAAAACTGCAACAACAACAAAAAACTGCAGACATGGGAACATTTTGGGCGAACAAAAAAAAAACATAAAAACAGCACACACAAAAACTGCAGACATGGGACTAGTTTGGGCAAAATTTTAAAAACAAATTAAATTAAATGAAAAACATGAAAACAAGAAAACAGCAAAGACAAAGCTGCAGACATGGGACCATCTTGGGCACTGAATTCGTTTAAATAAATGCATAATGAATGAGGTAAGCAGAAGTTAGGTCCCTCCTGGCAGCGTTGACACACGAGCCGTGCAATACAATAATTGAGAACAAATCAGAATTACCAAGGCAAGCCATACAATTTTCCATTAACAAGTTCGATGCAGCGTCGCCTGCGACGCTAAAAAATGGCGGAGAGTGATCGCGAGGACAGGTGCCGCAGGTGGCAACAGAAGCGAGTTAGTTACGAGGCCGTTGGCTGACGTGTCGGGCTTCATCACGGTCAGATGGACGAACGGACAAATGGGTAACACTGGGGGCTCCCATCCCCCAGAAGGGGGGGCTCCGCCAAAAACAGCCCAGTGCAGAAGGCTAACAAGAACTAGGCTCTTCCTGATAACTTATATATATAGTCACATATGTGGGTGGCGTGGGGTGGCGTGGGGTGGCGTGGGGTGGCGTGGGGTGGCGTGGGGTGGCGTGGGGTGGCGTGGGGTGGGGAGTGGGGTGGAGAACTAGGCTCTTCCTGATAACTTATATATATAGTCACATATGTTGTTCAATGGATGCGTACTGAATAATATAATAATGAATAAGGTAAGCAGAAGCTAGGTCCTACATGGCGGCGTTGTCACTCGTGCCGTGCGATACTTTAATTGAAAACTAAATGAAGAAAGCAATAGGTAGGTCCTACCAGACAGTGTTGTCACATGCATGGTGCATTAAGTTTGCGTTTGAGAACTGCAGAATAAATCAGGCAAGCAATTATTAGGTCTACCCTGGCGGCGTTGTCACCTGCATTGTGTGATACTTTAATTGAAAAACAAATGAAGAAAGCAATAGGTAGGTCCCACCTAACAGCATGGTCACATGCGCCGGGCACCTCTGACTCTGACCCACATCCTAACAGGCGCTGTAGTGCTAGGCGGTGCAGTACAAGGTTGTGGTGGGATCCGCGCTTCCTTTCGTTGGAGAAGTTGGGAGGTTCGTCCTGATACATGAGGTTTGTTGGAGGGGTGGGTGAGGGGGAGGGGGGAGGGTTGAGAGGTTAGGGTGGGGAGGGGGGGGGGGTGGGGAGGGGGGAGGGGGGGGGGGGTTTGGGGGGGGAGGGGGACCCCGCGCTTCCTATCGTTGGCGAAGTTGGGAGGTCCGTCCTGATGCGTTGAGGTTGTGGTGTCGGTCCCGGTCTCTGTGTGGGGAAGGGGGTGTTGGGGCCGGTAGTTGAGAGCGGGTTATTGAGTATGGGGGGTCGTGAGTGGAAAAGGGGGAGTCTCCCAGCTGCAGCAAACGAGCCCATATCTGAAAAGTCAATGTTGAGAAGTTTCTCTGGGTAAAGCTGGGAGCATGTCTTTTAGCGAAAAGGCCCTGCTATGAGTGAGGGGGAGGGGGGAGTGGGTGTATGGCGCGGGGTTGAGGCGGCAGAAGGGGGGAGCGGGACCTATGTAAGGAGGGCGTGAGCTGAGGGGTTAGCGGTTTAGGGTTTCGGTGGTGAGTTTGAGAAGGGGGGAGATACAATGTAGTCCATAACGACGTGTGTGAGGTTTTACATAGGAATTATTAGTGGGGGCAAGGGGAAGGGGAAAAGAAGCCAAAAAAAAAAATAAAAAAAAAAGAAGCAATATACGTTCCTGAAGCCTGATGCCCGGTTACCAGGGTCATGGGATCCGTCTGGTACAAGTGGAGTGTGTGCGAGGGTGGGTGGGTGGGTGGGTGAGTGTAGGTGTGTGGGGAGGTTGGTGTGGATTTGGGTGGGGGGGTTTATTCGGTGGGGGGTATTCGGTGCTTTCAGTTCAGCCTTTTTCTCCAGGTATTCTTGCTCGGTTTTCTCCTGGCGGGAAGATTTCTGAGGAGCCGGCGTTGTGCCATCGACACGTTTCGCGGTATTGGTGGAGGGTGGGGGCAGCCCTTCGGGCGAGTGCTGTGGGGGGGTTGGGGTGCACTGTTGGTTGGGTGGTGTGTGGGCGATCATTAAAGTCGGTTGGGGTGGCCGGGCGTGTGGGGGGGGGGCCGGCCTATGCGGCCCGGGTGGAGGTCTTGGCCTGGGGGTAGGCGAGGGGAGGGCCGATGAGGGGGCACGCGAGTCGGGTTATTCTGCTACCTGGTGGGGCGGGGGTGGTCGGGGGGGGACCGCGGAGGGAGGAGTGCTGGGGGCCGTAACAGGATCCGGGTAAAGAGTGGTACTTACTTAGGGTGGTTCTTTTCGTGTGGGTACGTGCGGGTTGTTACCCGGAGGGAGTGTAGACCCCCGGCGTCGCTTGCGTCACACCCTATAATGTGGGGTGTTTTTTTCGTTTGTTCCGGCCTTAGCGGGCGGGCGCGTCCGTGGGCTGTTGGGCTCTGTTTTCCTCTTCGCTCGGTGGGACTCTTTTCGTTATCACGGGGGTGGTTGAATGTGGGGACGCGTGAAGCAAGGAGCGGGAAGATCACGAGGGGCAGAATCGGAAAGCGGTATCTCACTTTTGCTTCCTGAAATCGGGATAGGCATTGGGGAGACTAGCCTAACAAGCACAAAGGCACACAACAAAACACGTAACAACACTGACGTCAGCCGGGCCACCCGACAATGTCGCAAGTGTCCCCCCAACACACCACCCCCCCCCCCTCTCCTCCCCCCCCGCCCACCACCACCAAGGTAACGTCCCGTCCCCCACTCCCACCCCCCGCCCCCAACCTCCTCCTCCCTCCCCATACCTCGTGACCCCTTCCCACATCTCCACCTAACCCCTTTCCCCTCACACCTTCCTTGCAGGAATCCCACCGTTCAACCAAGCACACAATCAATCCAATCCACCATTCAAACCAATCAGCAATCAATCACACCAACCACACCAGTCACACCAAGCACACCAATCACGCCAATCACACTAATCACACCAATCACGCCAATCGCACTAATCACACCAATCTCATCAGTCACACCGATCAAACCAATCACACCAATCACACCAATCACGCCAATAACACCAATAAACCAAGCAAATAAATCAACAATACTCAATAAACCAAGCACACCAATCAAAACCAATCACCCACCAGTCAAAACCCAATCACACAAGCACACCCCAATTCACACCAAAGCACCCAATCACTCCAGTTAACACCAAGCCACCAAAGAACACCAAAGCACAACCCATCACTCAGTAACACCAAGCACACCAAGACAACACCAAGCACACCAATCACTCCAGTCACACCAAGCACACCAAGCACACCAAGCACACCAATCACTCCAGTCACACCAAGCACACCAAGCACACCAAGCACACCAAGCACACCAATCACTCCAGTCACACCAAGCACACCAAGCACACCAATCACACCAAGCACACCAATCACTCCAGTCACACCAAGCACACCAAGCACACCAAGCACACCAATCACTCCAGTCACACCAAGCACACCAAGCACACCAATCACACCAAGCACACCAATCACTCCAGTCACACCAAGCACACCAAGCACACCAATCACACCAAGCACACCAATCACTCCAGTCACACCAAGCACACCAAGCACACCAGTCACCTGCAAGATCCTGACAAGGAGGGGGCTTCTAGCTGGCGGGTTGGAGCCCAAGGCGGTGATGGGTCGAATCGACACAGGAGAGCTTGTCTTGGTGTCACGCTTCACCTTGCGCAGATGAAAGAGGCCGACCAAAGGGGGCCACGGGCTAGGACCCCTGTCCATCTCATGCTGCAGAATCTTGGGGGCTGCCGCCTCCCAGTGCTGACTCATTGCCTCGTCATTGCCTGCCACCGCCAAGATGGCATCTCCCAGCAGCTCGACGACTTCTTCAGGCATCACATATGCACGCTCGCTGAGCTTGAGGGCAGCTTCTAGGGCAGTTGTCTGATCCGCTCCATGGGCCGAGGCGCCAGCAAGGGCACGCAGGATCAGTAAACCCCAGGCTAGTGCTGCTGCAGGCCTGCGCCAGGCTCTCAAGCAGACTGCCAGGCTGTCCAGGGCCTCTTCAGCTGCTGCCAGATTCTTGTAGCACAGCATCAGGACCACGTCAACAGCTATATCCAACATAGTGTCGGTGTCTTCAGTCAACTTGGAAAGATTCATCTGTTCCCGATTCTGGGCTTCGTACCGGGAGACAGTTACAGCCAACATTTCCACCAGATGGCTGCAACTGCCCCCACTGCCCACAGGCATTAACCGTACCTCACGGCGTAGTGCCAGAGCCTTTGCCAGGTCAGCAAGGAATGGATCTGACCCCTTATCCAAGAGTTTCTGAACCCAAGTGCTGCTGCTGTCTCCCTCGTCAAGTATCAGTTGTAGTGCTATGTACCGCATGTGGCCTGCCCGTTGTTTGGATTCGACAGACATGGGCTTTGTCTGAGGTACTCTGAAGTCGATCGACTTCAGGAGTCTCATTCTGGAGAGACACCCAGAAAGGGAGCTGAACTCTGGAGTGCCGGAGCTGCGAACACATGCTGTATCACCACCACTGGTATCGCCACCACAGGCTGTGTCACCACCACTTGTCACCACCACTGTACCGCCACCACAGGCTATATCACCACCACTCGTCACCACCACTGTACCGCCACCACCACCACCACCACGTGGAACATTGGCTGCTTCACTTGTAGCTGAATTGGCTGTATCACTTGTAGATGAATTGGCTGCAGGCTCTGTCTTAGCTACTACCGAGTCCAACTCGTTTGTAGCTGACGGTGTAGCTGAAGCTACGGCGGTAGGGCTGCCCCAGGTCTGAGCCCTAGCTTGCCTAGACGACATGACAGTCTGGCATACAGAGAGCGTGAGAGACAGCTTGTCCATCCCCCCACAGGCGCCACCGTCGTAGAGGGAGGACAGAGACTTGCTGGCCAGGCGCACAGCCTTGTGGTCGGCATTTAACAAGAGAGGGTCTATCAAGCTGAGGACCTCCTCCAATGCTGTTGCCTTCATTGCAATAATGCTTGCTTGCTGCGATCTTGCTTATGTACTGCAATCTTGCTTACTTGCTCCAATCTTGCTTACTTCAATCTTGCTTACTTGCTGCAATCTTGCTGACTTCAATCTTGCTTGCTTGCTGCAATAATGCTTGCTTGCTGCAATCTGGCTTGCTTGCTGCAATACTGCCTTTCTTTTTCTGAGGATTTGTTGGGAGACCCCTCCCGGATGTTTTGGAGCAGGCTTGTCTTGGGCCAACTATGGCAGGTTGATGACAATGTATTGTAATTGCTGTTCCCATGGAGGGAGGGAGGGAGGGAGGGTAAGTGGGGAGTGGTGTGGTGTTATTAGGGGGTGAGTGAGCCATGGTTGGGGGACAACATGAAGAGAGGGAGGGGAAGGGGGGAGTACAGGAGGGCAGATGCCTCGTGCTTATATTGCAGACTGGAGTGCTGACATAGGGGGGTGAGGGGGAGAGTAGAGTGGAGGTGGCCTTTGTTCGCATGGCAGAGTGGAGGGTAGTTATTAGGGGGTGAGGGGGTGAGGGGGAGAGTAGAGGAGCGGAGGTGGCCTTGGTTCGCATGGCAGAGAGGAGGGTAGTTATTATGGGGGGGGGGGGGGGGGGGTGAGGGGGGTGAGGGGGAGAGTAGAGGAGTAGAGGTGGCCTTTGTTTGCATGGCAGAGTGGAGGGTAGCTCGATATCGGTGATCTTGTGGTTTCTTATAATGGTCAAATGAAGATTATTTTTGTCAATCAGCCCTAAATAACACAAACACTCCCATTCCCCCCCACTTCCACCAATCATCTACCGTCCACCCGCCCTCCCAAACCCATCGATCAGCCCTAAACCACACACACATGCCCTCCCAAACCCATCAATCAGCCCTAAGCCAAACACACCTGCCCTCCCATACCTATCAATCAGCCCTAAACTACACACACATGCCCTCCCATACCTACCGATCAGCCTTTAATTACATTCGTCCACCAGGCCTCCCAAACCCATCAGTCAGCCCTAAACAAAACACACATGCCCCCCTCCCATACCTATCAATCAGCCCGAAATTACACACAAATGACCTCCCACGTGTACCAATCATTTTTCGTCCACCAGGCCTCCCAAAACCATAAATCAGCCCTAAACCGCACACACATGCCCTCGCATACCTATCAATCAACCCTAAATTACACACATGCCCTCCCACACCTATCAATCAGCCCATTATTACACACATATGCCCTCCCAAACCCACCAATCGGCCCGTTACCACACACACATGCCCTCCCAGCCCCATCAATCAGCCCTAAGCCAAACACACCTGCCCCCCTCCCATACTTATCAATCAGCCCTAAACTACACACACATGCCCTTTCATACCTACCAATCAGCCCTAAATCACACACACATGCTCCCCCACATCCACCAACCATCTATCATCCACCCGCCGTCCCGCGTCCATCAACCAGACAGACACCACTCAACCCCAAACTGCCCTCTCACGCCCATCATCTAGACAGGCACCACCCAACCTCCATCCGCCCTCCCACACACATCAGCCACAACTCAATCATCCCCATGTACCCTCCCACCCCAATCACCCTCAGATCCCCTCCAACTAACACCCTCCCCCATGGTCAGACCAGGAGTTTTTTTGTATAAGGCTCTCACCAACAGCTAACCGGGAAGACGCTTCAAGTATACTAGATCGACAAAAGAGCGTTCGAGGTGGCAGCAGCAGAAAGATGATCTGGGCAATCCAAGATGCGCGCCTCACTACACCGTCTGCATCGCGTCGGGGGTTGAATCGACCCAGCTGTGCCGTTTTCTGGGCTCGTCTGATGGCACCAGGATCGGGGTCGTGGCAGCAATCGCGCACGGGATAGCTGGTGAAGATGAATAGCTTAATTTGTGGTTAGGTCTGCAGGAAGCAAGTTTTTTGTATTTTAGCTGAAGGGGGTTGGGACGAAGCTAGTGAGATGATTGCGTCGGTTTCGGGGGCATGGGGGGAGCAGGGCCCGGGAGCAGGCAGGGGCGAGCAGGGGGGGGGGGGGAGCCCTGTGTTTGACAACTTGAACATGTGCAGTGTAGGGAGTAGAAAGTATCAGAGCCTGATTTTCCAAACTGAGAGAAAAGTGATTCCTCCACATCATCTGTTGAGCAATAAACAAGTGAATCGTGCACATTCCTTTTGTTTATCCATGAATGTATGAGATTAAACTGCCATGTAGCCAACATGTAGCCATGACATGTAGCCAACTCCAATTTTAAAGTTTAAACTGTCTGCAGCCGTATGATCACATTCTGACCCCTGGATTCGAAAACGGCGAGCACCCTTACAGGCTTGTGCCATGTCACCAAGTTCAAGTGCTAGAGAGTGGGGTGCAGTAGTTTCAAGACCACCCATGTGGCCATGTTTACTCCGCCCTCTTTGAAACTTAAACCAAAGCGGAGACGGTGCTATTCTACAACCGTATTTAAATATCTGCTCTTACTACAGCACCCAGACGTCAGATAGTCAACCTAGAGATAAAATCTCTGGATTACAAGGAAGGGTGAATGCTGTAGTGTGTACTATACTTGGATGCCCTCATCATGGGATGATTGTGGTAAACCTGAGATGCCTACTTCACTCAGAAGTTTGTAATATGGCTAGATCTAGAACTTCCTCCCACTACCTGAAGATGTAATCTGATAGATGGAAGCGACATATTGTCCTTAGGAATGATGGAGTGTGCCACCTGTGTGATTCTGGTACCGTTCAATACGAACAACATGAGTTTTTAAATGTACTGACTAAGCATTACTGAATTCGAGAAAAAGTAGCAGAACCTGATTTTCCATCCGCAAGGGGAAGGCGAAGGTATCCATGACTTTTTGAAGAGATTGGATTAAATATTTTTTTATTTCTAAATTTTATTTTAAAGATGCGACAATAATCGCACAATTAATCATCCCATGTGGGATGACGATTTAATTGTAATTGTATAATTAAATTATGGGTGTAGCATAAATTCGGGCCCCCCCGTCGTTAGAACGATTGATTAGGGTTCAGTCCATCAATGCACATGTTACAGAGCAAGATCGACTTCGGAAAACATAATAAAGGCGTCTCTAAAATAACATACATTGACTGCCCTAAGTACATTGAATCCCAGGAAACTTGGTGACAAACAAGGATTGTGTATTAAATATATTGCTTATGCGTAGGGATTGGCATATCATATGATTTGGGCCAAAGGTGAGTATGATATCATATGATCATACACATGATATTGTATTTAAATGGTAACTTTGGCCTAGTCAGACTGCCGGCATCATATGATATCATATGATGACATGATATAATATGATATCATGTTGCCGTTCCCTATTTATGCGACTTGGATCAGTGAGACTTGTGCCTTGACAGCCTTGCCTTTCGGCCGTCTACCAGATAAGGTGCCGATCAGGGTAATTCAAGGGGCGCGCTTTTGCGCTTCTGAGCGCTGACTTTTTGACCCCCTCTGCGCTTTAAGCGCAGTTTTTTGCAACCCCCTGTGGGCGCAGCAAGCAATTTTTGCGCTTTTTGCACTACAAAGCGCAGCTTTTTGTTTTCAAGTGCGCTAAAGCGCTGGCCAATTCGGCCATTTGAAGTACCCTGGTGCTGATTGTAACCAAGGGTTCGGCGTCGACCAGGGGTACGCCACCTACGCATGAAGCCACACACACGCCAGTCACCTCAGGTTGATAAGGGCGGTCAGGTTGTTTCACAGCCTCTGCTCTTTGGACGACCTCCACTCGTCCATATCCTCACTTGTCAGCCTTTGCTGGTCTTGAAAGCAGTCAGTGCATGTCAGCCTCTGCTGGTCTTGAAGGCAGGCAGTGCATGTCAGCTTTTGCTGGTCTTGAAAGCAGTCAGTGCATGTCAGCCTCTGCTGGTCTTGAAGGCAGTCAGTGCATCCATCTTGAAGGCAGTCAGTGCATGTCAGCTTTTGCTGGTCTTGAAAGCAGTCAGTGCATGTCAGCCTCTGCTGGTCTTGAAGGCAGTCAGTGCATCCATCTTGAAGGCAGTCAGTGCATGTTAACCTTTGCTGGTCTTGAAGGTAGTCAGTGCATGTCAGCCGTTGCTGGTCTTGAAGGCAGTTAGTACATCCATCTTGAAGGCAGTCAGTGCATGTTAACCTTTGCTGGTCTTGAAGGTAATCAGAGCATCTGACTTGAAGAGGTGTAGGCCCATGGCCACACCGTGGGCCGCGAAGTCGGGGGCGGGGAGCTCCGAAACCACCCCTGCTTGAGTCAGCTCTGTCAGCAAGACCCATTTCTCGGGATTATGAGTGTCTGGATCCTCCTCTTGCTCCTGTGTACCACCGCTACCAGCGATTGATGGTGGCATGACTCCCCCTCTCCCAGCCCCACCCGAAAGCGCACGCAGCAGCCCCTCACTCTCAACAAAGGTGCGCCAGCTATTCCCTAGGATGATCACTCTGTCAAGGCTTCCTGCTCGGAGGTTCGCATCGGCAACCTATGAAGCGGTGAGGACAGATACCGTATTCAGCATGTGTAGGGTTTACGTCAAGGCTTCCTACTTAGAGGTTCACATCGGAAACCTGTCAAGTGATCATATACCGTATTCAGCATGTCAAGGCTTCCTGCTTGGAGGTTTGCATCAGCAACATATGAAGTGTTGAGGACCGGGCATCCAGGATATTCAAGAGGTTAAGATACCAAGATACCCCCCCACCACCACCACCACCACACACACACACGCCCCCCCCCCCCCCCCCCCCCCCCCCCCCTCTTCTCACCCAAGAGGACTCAGGACGAAGAAGTAACACTGCCTCCCCCCCACCCACCCCCCCCACCCCCCACACACACACCTATCCATCCATCCACCTCCCACCCATCCACAAATCAATCCACCTCCCCAACCACCAATCCACCCATCCATCCACCCACCTACCCATGACTTTGTGTATGACAACCCACCTGTGCGTTGAGGGCCCGAGTGCAGCATGGCATGTACAGCAGCGTTGGGCTTAGGCATGCAATGGCATCCTGTGTTACTGCCCCTGCACTGTCCACCGAGGTTACTGACCCCCCTAGAGCATGGATGAGCGCAACATCAAAGGCATCAAACTCGGGATCAGAACAGACGATGCGCCGGGGGGCTGTGGTTGGTTGGTTGGCTGGTTGGCTGGCTGGTTGGCTGGTTGGTTGGTTGGCTGGTTGGCTGGTTGCTTGGCTGGTTGGTTTGCTGGTTGGTTGGTTGGCTGGTTTGCTGGTTAGTTGGTTTGCTGGAGTCTTGCGCGGTACTATGCTTGGTAGGGAGACAGCTAGGGCCAGCTGGTGAAGCCTGGCACTAGCTCTTGTACACTCGGTTGCAGGTCTGCCAGATGCCAGCTGGCTCCGGTACTTTCCAATGGACCCTAGTCCTAGGACACAGATGCTGACGTCGTCCCACTGCCAGGATGGCTTGGCTGGTTCGGCACTTGCTGGCGATGGTGAGAGGGCAGAAGAGGGCTGGGACCTCCCTGATGGCGACTTGCGTTGGGGTCCCAACCGAGCCCATGGGCTAGCTGATTGTCCAGCGCCCCCTCCCCGGCTTTGCTTCATCCCCATGTCCATCATCATTCTCAGCTGCTGGGAGTCTGCACTTGAGATCATCTCCAGGGATAGCGCCTTAACTTGATCACTCACTGCACATACCTGGGAACATGAGGAAGTGTGGGGTTGTCTAAGGGGGACAGCTTGTCATAACTGCACGCACCTGGGAACATGAGAGAGTGTGGGGGAATGCTTATGAGGTTGACTAAGGGGGACAGCCTGTCACCACTGCACATACATAGAGGTGTAAACCTCACAATCGGCAGCTAGCTCTTCAAGGTTGTTTTTAAAGCCAGTTTGGGGGAATGCTTAAGAGGTTGACTAAGGGAGACAGCCTGTCACCACTGCACATACATAGAGGTGTAAACCTCACAATCGGCAGCTAGCTCTTCAAGGTTTTTTTTAAAGCCAGTTTGGGGGAATGCTTAAGAGGTTGACTAAGGGAGACAGCCTGTCACCACTGCACATACATAGAGGTGTAAACCTCACAATCGGCAGCTAGCTCTTTAAGTTTTTTTGTAAAGCCAGTTTGGGGGAATGCTTATGAGGTTGACTAAGGGGGACAGCCTGTCACCAGCTGCCTACAAGAAAGGAATGTGACAGAGGGGGACAGCCTGTCACCAGCTGCCTACAAGAAAGGAATGAGACAGAGGGGGACAGCCTGTCACCAGCTGCCTACAAGAAAGGAATGAGACAGAGGGGGACAGCCTGTCACCAGCTGCCTATAAGAAAGGAATGAGACAGAGGGGGACAGCCTGTCACCAGCTGCCTACAAGAAAGGAATGGGACAGAGCTTGGGGTGATGAGAAATTTGTGAGATGAGAGATGAGACACATATTGTTTGTGCGACATGTTGCCATTCTGTCGCTGCATGGCGACGCATGGGTCTGGCTAAACTAGTCAGAAATGCCCCCCCGAATCCCCCGGGCTCCGCGCTTCGCGGGGTTGGGGGGGGCAGCGCATCGCACTGGGGTCGAGCAGAGTTGCTCAATTTGAGACGCGTCGCACCAAACAAACCAGTGGATGAAGCATGAGTTTGTGTATAGGATGGTAGGTGAGATTGCATTGGACAGCTCTTGGACTTGTGTGCAAAATGGGAGAAAATACTGTGCACGACGGGCGCATGGAATGGTACATGGGTACTCATGAAATTGCGTGTATGTATATATATGGGGTCTGGAATTGTAGGATGATTATATAAGCGGCTGAAAGAGGCTGCTAGACCTTTGTAAAATCAATTCTACCCTTTCGCCTTTTTTATAATCGTCTCCTCCTTGGATAGGCTGTCAATCCAGGCCGTGGTGGTGGTGGTGGTGGTGGTGGGCCCCATGCTGCATCATGGACGGATGAGCTGGCAGGAGAGCCTGCGTGGTGGTTGGTGGTTGGTGGTGGTGGTGGTAGTGGTGGTGGTGGTGGTGGTGGCGATCTCAGTCACTTTCCTAACCTGACTCTTACATGGTTTTGGTGGCACACGCATGAAATGGCAAGACTTTTCACCACAACTCAGTAGACATACAACCAGTGTTTTAATTTTCAGCTAAAAGCATCAGCTTCTATGCAGCTTCCCTTACTGGCTTTTCAGCCAAAGCTAATGCAACCTATTGTGTCTGGAAGCTGACAGAATCTGCTGTCCAGAACTGTCAAAATCAAAAAAGTGGCTGAGCCCATTGGCTGGCTCAGGAAGCCGCCTAGAAGCCGCTGCTCATAGCTGAAAAGAAAAACTAAGCGAACAACAACAGGTGCAAAGGTAAGAAATAGTCCACGCCACCATATCATCTGGCATACAACACCACTTAGCAACAAGGAATGGTGTAACTCACCATGTCAGTTGCACGCCACCCTCTCATCTGACATACAACACCACTTAGCGACAAGGAATGGTGTAACTCACCATGTCAGCTGCACGCCACCCTCTCATCTGGCTTACAACACCACTTAGCGACAAGGAATGGTGTAACTCACCATGTCAGCTGCACGCCACCCTCTCATCTGGCATACCACACCACTTAGCGACAAGGAATGGTGTAACTCACCATATCAGATTCTTGCATTGAGGAAGACAGGGTGTTGAGTAAGATATTCCCAGCCTCTCTGCGGCTTCCATACAGCCCTGGACCAGCACATGCCTTCACCTTTCGCCTAAAAGCTTCTGATGGGGAGCCTGCACAGCATTGCCGGAGAGTAAACATGAGGGGGTTGAATCCAATATTTTGTTTTGTTTCGTTTAATCTAATTTTGCTTTGTTTCGCCTAAAAGATTCAGATGGGGAGCTTGTACAGCAATAGCGGAGAGTAGACACGTGGGGTTGAATCCATCATTTCATTTTGTTTCGTTTTGTTTAGTCTAGTCTTGCTTTGCTTCGTTTCGTCTTGATTTGTTTAGCCTAGCTTATTTAGGATAAGTTCACTTTTCCTCTGTATTATTGTTATGCTCTGCTTGGTGGCACATTAGCACTAAACATACTTACTTAACTTGTATTCTATGTGCACAGATGTGCACGTGTGTGCATGAGTGTGTGTACAAATGACTATGCATATGCATGTGCATGTGCGGGTACATGCCATAGCTTTTCTTTTCTGCTACGGGTAGCAGCTTCCAGGCAGCTCCCTGGACCAGCCACTGGGCTAAGCCCCAAGATTTCAACAGTGCTGGAAAGCTGATTCTACCAGCTTCCACATCCACTACCTTCATTTAGGCTTGGCTGAGTAGCAAGCCAGGTGAGCTGCCTACGTACTGCTGCTTGTAGCCAAAAAGAAAGTTATGGCATACACATGCACATGCATTTGCGTAGTCATTTGTACGCACAAGCATGTATACACACACACACGTGCACACATGTGCACATTGAATCAAAGCAAAGCAAGAAAGCTATGGTGCATGCGTACATCAACATAAGCATGCACTTGGGTTTTTGTCCCTGCATGGGTGTCCACTCACGCGTGTGTATCTGTGTATCTATGTGTGTGTATATGTGTTTACGCATGTGTGTGTATGAGTGTGTTTGTATGTGTGTGTATGTGTATCTCTGTGTGTGTACGTATGCGTGTGGGAATGTGTGCAGACATGCACTTGGAGACATGCGTAAAGGAGAACGAGCGCACGTGCATGTGTGTGTATGTGTGCGTGTGCACACATTATTTATTGTTCACATGTGGCAGGCAGCTTCTGACGGTTTACCAAATCCCCCCACCTGCATGAACATTGGGATGTAGGAAACTTGGCCGCCCTGCCTTCCTCTGGTTAAAAGCTCGCTGCAAGTGCGTGGCCATCACTTATCTATTCCCAACCTGAACCACTGGCAAACCAAAAATGAGCCAAGGAGAGGCCAAATTTGGTTTGTTATAGGTCCTTCAGCGTCTAACACAGGCCAAGGATCTTCTAAGGGGTAAATTCTTGCATGGGAGTGTGCCCGTAGGACTTGTCCAGGCGCAGTGATCCGCCCTGTGACACGTAATGCGCGCAAGTGAATTAATGGCACTACTCCTGGCACTGCCAACCTTTTCGGAGTTAACTCGGGTCCGATTTGTAGTCCCGAAGCGGTACTGATTCAGAACTGTACTGCAGGTCCGATTTCTCAAAATCCTCACTGCGGGAGCGTTAGTATAGCACAGGATGGCACTTAGGCAACTTGGACGGACGTTGAACAGCTTCTTGGCGTCCCCCTCCACTCTTGGGGGGCTGTCACAGTTGCCTGTCCGAAATTTCGGCTCTGCTGTTGCTCACGATGATCATGAGGAGGATACTGGGCCTGTTGTGACCCCCACCGTTTTTGACAAGCTCATCACCCTCAACGTGGTGGACATGCAAGGACACAGGCACGCAGTAAAGGCGATGGTCGGCAAGTCGCTCTCGCAAGCGCTCATCGAGCACGGCTTCCCCGAGGTTGGTATCCACCATCTTGCATCGTTACTTGTGCCTTCTGTTTCAGCTTGTATTCCCGAGCAACTCAGAGTCCCAATCCCCGCCAAGCCCTACTCCGTGCCAATCTTGAATGTCTAATCAAGATTGATTCCCATCCCTGCTGTGCTGAACTGCGCAGCATAAATCAGTGGCTGTGCTGTTCGAAGCTCGTGCCGATAACTGAATAACTGAAATACATCGCACTTGTGCATCTCATAGTTTATTATTCACATATTCGTCGGAAAGTTTCACTGGAGCCTCTGATGGAAGCGCTCCGGGGATGCCAAGGGGGTGGATTACCAGGGGGTTATTAGGTCCTACCTACCCTCCCTCCTTACTGCTTCTAGGGGGAAGGTCCTCTGTCTGTATTTCCAAAATAGGCAAAAAATTAGAGGATGCCAAGAACCATGCCAGTCAAGTTTTACGGTGTCCCCTCTCTAGCCCCAATACAGTTATTTCAGAGTTATATACGGTATGTCAGCAAACTAGAATTCCACGTCTAGTTGGGTTCAGTACGCTAGACAAGGAGCTGTGCGTGGAAGTTTGAAAGATGTAGCTCAGTAAAGTTGATGTGAGGCGTGTGAGGCCTAATGTGCTTGCACGGGAGAAGTGGGTATGCCCACAGGCACACTAACGCTTTAGTGGGTACACACAGGCACACACAAACTGGCCGGCACCAGAAGACACAGACAGACGCAAACAAGCTTGTGCACACACACGCACACGCACATGCAGATGACTGCTGAGTGATTACGCACCCCACATGTGTTACCAATAGAGTCAGGAGGCGAGTGTATGAGACATTTGGACGATTGGAGCGATTAAAACAAAGTTACATGGAGTAGTCGATTCGAATAGAACGGCAAGGAGAATTCACGCAAGGGGACGGAAGGACAGACAGGCAGTCTACAGCTAAACGCACCCCATTTGATGCAGACATCTAGGTCGCGTCTCACCAACTGTAGCACCTTGAGAAGCATGCGTTGCTCTGGATGTTTAATTCGTTAACCCACACACCCACGCACAAACACACCCACACACAAACACACCCTCCCCCCACCCCCCACCCCCCACACACACACACTCACACAAACACACCCACACACACGCACACACATGACGCAGACATCTGGGGTCACGACTCACCAACTCAAGCACCTTTGGAAGCATGCGATGCTTCAGGTTTTGGGCGGAGTTTTCTCTTGAAGGGGGCGGGAGCCAGCCCCCAGGGTTACCCCATTGTCCGTGTGTGTGACTGTCTGACCGAGACGAAGCCTGCCACGTCAGCCAACGTTCTCGTAACTAACTCGCTCCCGTTGCCAGCTGTCGCTCCGTTGCAAACACTCTCCGCCAATTTTTAGTATCGCTTGCGACGCTGCATAGAAGTTGTTAAGCTAATCAACATGCACATAGACAGACACAAGCGCTCTCCCTTGCATGGAGACAACTACATCTGTAGCATGAGCGGCACAGATGAACACACACACGCGCATACACACACGCAAACACACACACACACACACACACGCACACACACACACACGCAAACACACATACACGCAAACACGCATGCATACACACACACACACACACGCACACACACGCATGCCCACACACGCATACACATACACACACACGCACGCACAGGCAGATGACTGCTGAGTGAGTGCGCGCCCCATATAATAAGGGACCGGCATATCATATGATGCCATGTTGCCGTTCCCTACACATGATGCAAACATCTGGGTCGCGACTCACCAACTCAAGCACCTTCGCAAGCGTGGGATGCGCTAGCTTTTTTAGCTTATCAACATACAGATCAGCATACACAAGCGCTCTCCCTTGCATTGAGGTACCTACATCTGCAGCATGAGCGGCACAGATGAACAAACACACGTACACACGCATACACATACACACGCACGCACACACACGTACACACATACGCACACATACACACACGCATACACATACACACACACACGCACAGGCAGATGACTGCTGAGTGAGTGCGCGCCCCTTATGATGCAGACATCTGGGTCGCGTCTCACCAACTCAAGCACCTTGCGAAGGATGGGATGCACTAGCTCTTTAAGCTTATCAACATACAGATCAACGGACACAAGCGCCCGACCTTGTATGGAGACACCTACATCTGCAGCATGAGCGGCACAGCTGAACAAAAACCTTGTGATTGGTCAATACTAATGATGATGATTACTTTTTCCCTGGTGCCCTACTGGACTCCAAGTGTGCCCTCGGCTTGATGGATTCAAGGGGGACTTGATGGATCTGCGACTCCACATATTACACCCCACACATTACTAAGAAACGGCATTATTTTATCGTGTCATCATACAATATCATAAGATGCCGGCAGTCTGACTAGGCTAAAGTTACCATTGATATAATTATATGCAATATCATATGATGCAATTTATATGATATCATTTGATATCATACTTGCCTTTAGTCAAAATCATATGATACGTAGTTCCCTACACCTTGAAGCCCCACACATGACACTCAGCACATCCCTTGCAACGGCACCCCACATTCCCTGCACTGAGCATCCCTCAACCTACTCACACACACACACCAACATCCACATCCACCCTCACTCTCGCTCCCATTCCCTCACCCACACCTACCACGCCCACCCACCCACCCACGCCCACGCCCAGGCCCACTCCCATACTTTCCCCCCTTCCCCTGTTATGCAGACCTTCTTCTTCCCCCGCCTTACCTTCTACACCCAGCATATTGTGGACTGCCACGTGTTCTTGCCCCACACCGCTTGGAACCTGGTGCCCTCTTTCGAGGAGAAGTCAGAAGAGGCGGTGGCCATCAAGCGCATGTTCAGGTATATGTTTTGAAGGGTTGTTGATTTTTAAGCAGTATTGAACGTTTCTGTAATGTAATGAAATGCATGTATGTAGATTGACTTTTTTTTTAAGAAAAATGAGGCCAATCAGGTGTCTGGTTGAGTTTACGGATTTTGTACAAGGTATTGCATGTTTCGGCCCAGTCCAGACGTGAACGGTATGTCCCGTTCTCCTGAACGGATTTTTGGCCAGCGGCAGGTGGCGTGGCTTGTCCCTGCCCCCGCCACTGCCCCCGCCCGGTGGCCCCCGCCCCCGCCTTCTTTCGAGGAGAAGTCTGAAGAGGCGGTGGCCACGAAGCGCATGTTCAGGTATACTTGAGCTTGCAGTTTTTTTTGTGTGCGGTGGGACCTGAAGAAAAAGACACTGTGAACTTGAACTTGGTTACATAGCTTCAGCCAGCAATTTGGCTGCTCGCCGTTTTGGTTGCTCGCCGGCAGTAAAACAAAATGCCAGGAAAACTTGGTGCCCTCTTTTGAGGATAAGTCAGAAGCGCGGTTGCCATCAAGCGCAGGTTCAGGTAAACGCAAACTTGAACTTGAACTTGGTTACACAGCTTCAGTCAGCAATTTGGCTGCTCGCTGTCTTTGGCAGTAAAAACAATTATTACCAGGAAAATGTAAACGCGACCAATTCAGTTGTTCAGTTCAGTTAAGCTCTTAGCACATGCTTAATCTAGCCCCACCAATCCCATCCCCCCCCCCCACCCACCCAATTCAGTCCTACACCAGTGTTCTTCTTTTGGGCTACTCATAGCAGCTTCTAGGCAGCTCCCTGATCCAGCCACTGGGCTAAGCCCCAAGATTTCAGCAGTGCGGGAAAGAGGATTATGTCAGCTGTCAGATGCACCAGCTTGCGCTAGCTTTAATCGAGTAGCCATACAGGGGAGCTGCCCAGAAGCTGCTACATTTGGCCCAAAAGAAAAACACTGTCCTAACCAATGCCCCTTGCCTTCATGTTAATGCTTAAGAAAAGCCGAGTCAAGTGCAGTCCAGCCTCACCAATCCCACCCCACCCCACCAAAATCAGTCCTAACCAACGCCCCGTTTCCTTCATGTGAATGCTTAAGCAAGGCCAAAGTACATGCTTTATCTAGCCTCACCAATCCCACCCCACCCCACCCAAATCATTCGTAGCCAACGCCTTGTTTCCTTAATGTGAATGCGTAAGCAAGGTCTTATCACATGCTTTACCTAGTCTCACCAATCCCACCCCACCCACCCAAATCAGTCCTAACCAATGCCTCTGTGCCTTCATGTTTACGCTTAAGAAAGTTCTTAGCACAAGCTGTTCGTAGCATCACCAACTCCCACCCATCCATATCAGTCCTAACCAACGCCTCTGTGCCTTCATATTTATGTTTAAGAAAAGTCTTAGCACAAGCTGTTTGTAGCATCACCCCACCCATCAAAATCAGTCCTAACCAGCTTATGTGCCTTAATGTTTATTTCTAAGGAAGGAGGAAGCACATGTAATCTAGCTTCACCAATCCCACCCCACCCACCATAATCAGTCCTAACAACGCCCCGTTGCATTCATGTAAATGCACAAGTAGAAGAAAGGTCTTATCACATGATTTACCTAGCCTCGCCAATATAAGATCAGTCCTAACCAATGCCTTTGTGCCTTCATGTTCATGCTTAAGGCAGGAGGAGGCACATGGAATCCAGCCTCACCAATTCCACCCCACCTACCCCAAACCAGTCCTAACCAATGCCTTTGTGCCTTCATGTTAATGCTTAAGACAGGAGGAGGCACGTGGAATCCAGCCTCACCAATTCCACCCCACCTACCCCAAACCAGTCCTAACCAACGCCCCGTTGCATTCATGTTAATGCACAAGTAGAAGAAAGGTCGTAGCACATGCTTTATCTAGCCTCGCCAATATAAGATCAGTCCTAACCAACGCCTATGTGCCTTCATGTTAATGCTTAAGACAGGAGGAGGCACGAGGAATCCAGCCTCACCAATTCCACCCCACCTACCCAATTTAATCCTAACCAAGGCCTCTGTGCCTTCATATAAATGTTTAAGAAAGGTCTTAGCACAAGCTTCTTGTAGCGTCACCAACCCCCACCCACCCAACACAGTCCTAACCGAGGCCTCTGTGCCTTCATGTTAATGCTTAAGCAAGGTCTCAGAACAAGCTTTTAGCAGCATCACCCCACCCACCCATATCAGTCCTAACCAGCTTCTGTGCCTCCATGTTAATGCTTAAGACAGGAGGAGGCACGTGGAATCTAGCCTCACCAATTCCACCCCACCTACCCCAAACCAGTCCTAACCAACGCCTCTGTGCCTTCATGTTTATGCTGAAGAAAGGAGGGGGCACATGTTATCTAGGCTCATCAATTCCACCCCACCTTCCCCAAACCATGAGGGCCCATTCAACATGAGGTCCATCAACAAGTTACTTGGACTTGAACTTGGTAACATGACTTAAGCCACCAATTTAAGTGCTCACCATCATAAACAAGTAAGGGTTCGGCATACGCTTTGGTATAGCCACGCGCCAACCCTATCCCGAAGTCAAACCCAAACCATACCAAACCAAGCCAGACCAGACCACACAGGAAACAAACTAAGACAAAGCAGAACAATAACCCAAGTCCGGTCGGTGTGTGTAATAGCTAGGGAGTGGCAATATGATATCATATTATATCATGTCATCATATGATATCATATGATGCCGGCAGTCTTACTAGGCCAAAGTTACCATTTATATACAATATTATATGATGCAATTTGTGTGATATCGTCTGATATCATACTCACCTTTTGTCAACATCATATGAAATGCCGGTCCCTAGGTATAGCAAGGGCTTAGGTGCTTCAGTCGGTCGGTCTGTCGATCGGCCGGTCGCACAAACAGACAATGGGGTAACCCTGGGGGCCCCCGCTCCCCAGAAGGGGGAGCTCCGCCAACAATAACCCAAGCCTGGTAGATGTGTGTTGAAGCAAGGGCGTAGATGCTGGGTACCTTCTCAGTGATGCACAAGCCATCTCTATCAAATCAAAACCAGCCAACATATATATTTTTACGCGTCCCCATCCCGTCGTTGCATGGCGACACATGAGTCCAGCTGAACTAGTCAGAAATGCCCCCATGAACCCCCCGGGCTCAGCGCTCTGCAGGGTTGGGGGACAGCGTGTTACTGGGGTCGCACCGAGTGGGCAATGGGGTCGCACCGAGTCGCTCAATTTGCGTTGCGTCGAATTTCGAACGGAAAAACAACAGTGACACTAACCAACGTCCCCCATGCCATCCTTGTGTAGGGACATAGTGCAGGACTACGCCAAGGAGACCTCTTTCTTCGCGTCCTTTGTTGACCTGACCCATGAGTGGGATGTAAGTGAGCGGGAGAAAGGGTTGTAGGAGGTGGTGGGTGTATTCGAGGGGTGCTGTGGGTTGTGGGTGGGAGGGTGATGCGGGTGGTGGGTGGGAGTAGGGTGGTCCTTTGTTGACCTGACCCACGAGTGGGATGTAAGTGAGCGGGGGAAAGGGTTGTAGGTTGTGGTGGGTGAAAGTGGTGGTTGTGGTGGGTGAAGGTGTATGTGGTGGTGGGTGAAGATGTAAGTGAGCGGGAGAAAGTGTTGTAGGTTGTGGTGGGTGAAGGTGTATGTGGTGGTGGGTGAAGATGTAAGTGAGTGGTAGAAAGGGTTGTAGGTGGTGGTGGTGAAGGTGTGGGTGAAGGTGGGTATATTCGAGGGGTGCTGTGGGTTGTGGGCGGGAGGGTGATGCGGGTGGTGGGTGGGGGTAGGGTGGGGGGATATGTACCTAGGATTGGCATCTTCACTTGGCCCGACGTAAAAGTGGTTATTATGGTGGTGGTGGTGGTGGGTGTATTCCAGGGGTATTCCTGACCTACGAGTGGTTAGTATTGGAGCATGTTAGGGGGGGGAAACATGAGGGTTGGAATGTTCGCAGTTTGTCATCACATCCTGCAATATGTCATATTGCCATGGGTGATGGTGTGAGTGATGTCCATGGCTGCTTGAATTCGGTATCACTGATGTTGCTGAGGGTGCGGGTGTGGGTAGCGTGTGGTGGTGTGAGTGATGTTTATGGAAGTGCAGGCTACTTGAATTCAGTATCACTGATGTTGCTGGAGGTGGGGTGGGGGTTATAACAGGAGAGGCTCCTAGATAGACCGATACGCCCATAGGCGGAGGCAGGAGAGGAAGGAGGTGGATTACATGACTAGACAGGGTACTAGCAAGGCAGGTTAATAACTACTAGGAAGACTAAGCAAGACAGAGCAGGTGAAGAAGAGTAGTTACCAGATGGGATGTCGCTGGCAGCCTCTCGCGTTCTATCAGTGGTAGATCAAGATAGCTCGTTGGAGGGCTGCTAGGCTATTTAATGGCTAACCAGTAGGTCAGGGTTTTGGGGGCAGTACACGGGGTAGTACTGCCCCGGCTGTCATGCGGTCTCGCGGCACGCTGAGTCCGTGACGGCACTCAATAGAACGGACGGAGCTCCCCCTCTGACAAGTAGGTCAGGGAGCTCTCTCGTTACAAGGGTAGCGTGTGGTGTTGTGAGTAATGTTTACGGCAGTGCCTGCTCCTTGAATTCAGTATCACTGGTGTCGCTGAGGGTGAGAGTGGCGTGCGGTGATGTGAGTGATGTCGATGTTAGTGCAGGCTACTTGAATCCAGTATCACTGATGTAGCTGGGGAAGCGGGTGATGGTAGCGGGTGGTGGTGTAAGTGATGTCGATGGTAGTGCAGGCTGCTTGAATTCGGTATCACTGATGTGGCTGTGGGTGAGGGTGGCGTGTGGTGTGGTGTGGTGCATGGCTTAGATTGATTAGATGATGTGAGGTCGTGTGCTGATAACAGTGAACCATGCCACTACCAGGAATATCATTACACATGTGATGTATTTGTAGGATTCAGCAGTCATGCCTAACCCATATCTACTGCCTGCCTCTCCCACCTGACCCCCCCCCCCCCCCCCCCCCACACACACACACACACACACACGACCAACCCCACCCGCCTTTCTACAGAACATGACCATCGGCATTGGCCCCATCAAGCCCCCCCCCCCCCCCCCCCCCCCCCCCCCCTACACACACACACACACACACACACACACACACACACACACACACACACACACACACGACCAACCCCACCCGCCTTTCCCCAGAACATGACCATCGGCATTGGCCCCATCAAGCCCCCCCACACACAACCCCACATGCCGTAATACAGAACATGACCATCGGGATTGGCCTTATCAAGCCCCCACCCCCCACCACCAAACACACACACGACCAACCCCCCGCGCCTGAACACAGAACATGACCATCGGCATCGGCCCCCCCAGCCCCCCTCACACACACACATGACCGACCCCGCATGCCCTACCACAGAACATGACCATCGGCATTGGCCCCATCAGGCCGTGGATGCTGCACACCAACTACGCCTTTGATGGCGTTCATGATATCAAGACTTCCCAGTTCAGCAAACCTTTTGTAGAGATCTTCGGATAGATGACAGCCTCACCTATTCCACCCTCATCTCCCCGTCTGCACACCGCAAGGGTGCAGTGGCCAGAGGGTTACACTCACTGGGACACATGCGTGGTCACTCCTGCCAGCTTGGCCTAAAGGTGCACCTGTTTAGGAAACGTTCCATGCTAGCAGTGTGTCCGTGCTCTGTTTCCTTGATGTGGAGGATGTGGGTGGAGTTAAGTCACCCGTCTGTTTGTCCAGACGTGCGCACCCGGGTGTAGCCTGTTGATGGTGGTTATGACATTTGTCGACACGTCCACACATGCACGAGGGTCATGTTTTTTTGCGACGTGTCTCTAATTCAGCGACTAGGTGCGACCCCAGTGCGATGCGGTGCCCCCGGAACCCCGGGGGCAGTTCTGACTAGTTTAGCCAGGCCCATGCGTCCCCATGCAGCAGCAGAATGGCGTTCGGAAAACAAATCAGTGCCCAGGTTGCTGAAGCTTGTGCTCTCTCAAAGGATAGTGGTTAGTAGATTCTCTTGTTATGATTGACTATTTTTATATGGAAATTCTTATTTAGACTGATGTGAATAGTATTGCAGGCTTTGGGTCAACTGCGACCTGTCCACTTTCTGTAATCAAGGTACTTCGACTTTTTTTCAGGTACGAGCAGCACCTTCTAGGTAGCTCTCTTAGCCAGCCACTAGGCCAAGCCCCAAGATTTCGGAAGTTCTGGACAGTGGATTCTGTTAGCTTCCAGACACATTAGGATGCGCTGTATAGCCAGTCAGGGGAGCTCCTTACAGCTGATAAGGGAAACGAAGGTACTTAGCTGGGTACTTCAGGAGGACCCCCCGCTCTGCTGCCTGAGACGCAACCAATTGTATAGCCTGCGTCCTGCAACGCAACCGACCCTTCTTTCTGGTCAACGGACCCTCTTCACGTTGCGTTTGCGTCTGAGGACGCAGCGTCCAGAACAACCCTGGTATTTACTACAAAGTTCATACTTTAACAACAACAACTACAACAGTTCAGTTCAGTTTCTGTCATTATAATCATGGTTTAAAAATGGTAAGTCGTACAAAAGTAATCATATTTATCGTGGTACTTTGTACAAAATTCATGTAAAAGCTTGAGCCCTTCATGGCTTCATCTCTCTACTGGCTGTGTTGATGAATTGGTCATGCTGCGGTGTTGGAAAAATCGATTGAAGCCAGACATGGTCTGCATTTGGGTACATGGCTCCAGGCAGCAATTAGGCTGCTCACCGTCTTCGTCTGTAAATTGTATAAATTGCGTGGGGAAATGTATACATTTTTAAATCAATCACACATCTAAGCATTCTGATCAAAATAAACTTGATCCAATCTCTTCATGCATGCATGGGTAAACAGAGGTAGCTCCAGGCCCTAAGAATGATGCAGTTGCTGTGTCAGAACTACTACAGTAGGCAAACTCTTGGCAAGTACTAAATCCCACAGCCATCGCCTTCCTATCCCTAAGCCCCAACGATGCCAAACTGGTACGAGAGCAAGAACACCGGACCCAAAAAAAGGAAACTCAAAAAAACCCAGAGAAGAGAAAACCAGAAGTAGAAGAAAAAAATGGGACAGCGTATCAGGAGAAACGGGCAACGGAAAAATAAGGAAAAAAATTCGCCAAACGGGCTGGCCCCCGGGCAACGAGAAACGCAATGCGATAGCAGGGGGCTCTAGAAGACAAAGCCCATAGGAAACACAAGGACGTGACACAGCGAAAAAAAAAAAAAAAAAGAAGAACAAGAACGAGAAAACGAGGGACGAAGAAAAAACAGAAGGTGAAGAAGAGAGAAATTAAACGGGGGGAAAGAACGGAATGCGCCCTAGGAAAGCGACCGAATGTAGCCGAAACCAAAAGGGTGAAAGAGGAACGGAAGAGCCCCCAACAACGAGACAACTTGAAACAAGAAAAGAGGGAGGGATAAGAAACAAAAAGACCGTTCCAGCAAACATCAGGAAGGGGTGACACGATCTCACCCAAGGCACGCAACCATACTGAACACCAACCATGATAACATGATTTGCAACATCTTTGAAAACACCAACCAACATGATGTAGCTGCATTCATCATAGGATGCCAACAGCGGAAAAACGTACAATACGCAAAACCTAGATAAACAACTGTTTCATACAAAACAATATATTTTTTTAATATGGAATTAGTGCCGACAATAATGCTTGCTTGCTGCAATCTTGCTTGCTTGCCGCAATATTGCCTTTCTTTTTCTGAGGATTTGTTGGAAGACCCCTCCAGGATGTTATGGAGCGGGCTTGTCTTGGGCCAACAATGGCCTGTCGATGACAATGTAATATATATAATACCAGGGTGCCCTGGCGGGTCACCTGGAGGTCTGCCCAGGTAGGGGGTGGTGTAATGTTCGTCAAGAAGCAGTGGCAGTGAAAGATGCTTGCTTACTTATCCGTACAATTTAATATTTGGGGGGTCAAGAATTAATATCGCATGGCATGGTTTTATTATTCAACTTGGTGGCCTATACGGCTAATGAACTTCATAGCTCACTGACTCCCCGAAGTTCCATGGAGGCAGGTGCAGCAACTATCGAGGATACAGTTGCTACTGATGATGATTACATTTCCCTGTTACATTTTCCTGGCCAATGGGTACTGCGCAACCTGCAGGTACTAGTGCGAAACAGCAGATTTCCTTGTCAAGCACATTGCGCCGACGCAATGAGCTGCGAGAGATCGGAGATGCGAATTTCCCAAGGGGACATCGTAGACATGCTCCATTGCTCCAGTTCCCTAGGTTGAGTCCACAGGACAGGAGGGAAACGAGAAATGACGTGAAATGAGAAGTTCTATGAAGCGTCGCCTGCGACGCTTAAAAATGGCGGAGAGTGATCGCGACGGAGCAACAGGTGGCAACGGAAGCGAATTAGTTCCGAGACCGTTGGCTGACGTGTCAGGCTTCATCGCGGTCAGACGGATACGGATGGTCGCTGGCCAGCGACCATCCGCATCCGTCTGACCGCGATGAAGCCTGACACGCGACCAGCGCGCTGGTCGGGATGGTCGCGACCAGATGAGAGACCATCATGGCATGATCGGTCCCTGCCTGGAAGGACTTGGTGCCAATCTGGCAGATTGCAACCGACTGCAGGATACAGGGGGGGCGGTTCGAACCGACCCCAACGCAAACGTATAACGGTCCTAACGAACGCGAACGGTATGTAGTCAGTTGCTGACTGTTGATGATCTGGCACGCCAAAACGTTGCCGTTATACAATTACGCGGATGCTGGCAGCTTCATGGGATCCACGTCTACAACCGACACAAAACGACGGAACAGTTGCCTACATATTAATCTCCCATGTCGTATGCTCTTACCCCTGCGCAATAATCTGTTTACAACTATTCGGTGGGTTTACAAGCTATCCTACTGCCTTGATTGTGCCTGCTGGCCTGATAGACACGCACGAGGAAATACCGAGCAATTCGTGGTTGGAGTATTTTGCATTGGTGGGCCCTTCGATGGTGCTGGAGTCACGAGTGGGACACTGGAGTGGGGTTGGGCGAGTTCGAATTGCGCGTTCATGGTTTCCTCTCACGAGCGTTAGTCTGCATGTCGGGTGTGCACAGCTGCGTCGTATGTAGTGGCCGTGTTGACCATATCGATGGGTTCGGAACGGGTCGAGTGACTAGCCATGGGGGACAAGGGGGGTAATCCTAGGGACTGGATGTGCAGCTAGGATGGATAGCTGGGGCGGGTCGGATTGTTTGCGGAAGAAGATGTGGTGGCACAATATAATTGTGCCACCACATCTTTTATAAAGTTAGTTACTAGATAATGGCACTGAACTACTGTGAGCTGGTGCTCAAGGAAAGCTAGGGCAGTTTAGAATTAACCAATTGGGGACCATGCCCATTCACAAGCTGAGTAATTAAATTTACAGTCTGTCTTTGTGTTCCTCACAAACTCATATTGCCTGCCTGCCTGCCTGCCTGCCTGCCTGCCTGCCTGCCTGCCTGCCTGCCTGCCTGCCTGCCTGCCTGCCTGCCTGCCTGCCTGCCTGCCTGCCCGCCCGCCCGCCTGCCCGCCCGCCTGCCTGCCTGCCTGCCTGCCTGCCTGCCTGCCTGCCTGCCTGCCTGCCTGCCTGCCTGCCTGCCTGCCTGCCTGCCTGCCTGCCTGCCGATGCTTAGTAAATATTTGCCCTGCCTCATGAGCCAGCTATCTCACTACATTTTGAGCAATTCTTCCCATGCTGTATTTTATTTACATCCCATCCTATCCCCCAACGCAACCACATGCTTCCTGGTGGGCCCTTGATGGCCATCAAGGACTGCATGCATACAGTCCATACAGTCCTCACCGACATCCATTTATTCTAACTCCTAGCCCCACGACTGCCACGTTTCCACCACAGAAGCAACCGTCATCTGTGCAGCTACCCAGACAGCCTTGATTGCTTGGAGCTTCTCAAACCCCCCTCTCACTCCACCGTTGATACTCTCCAAGCAATAACTCGGAGTCTAGTTCTTTGAAGAGCTTCACCCTCTTCAGCCAGGTATCACCCACCAAGCAGCCCAGCAAGAGAACAGCACCACCGGTGTGTGTTACTTTTCTACCCGACTCTTACGCTTGATCGCACCTACACGATTTGAAGCGCCAGCCACCTCGCTCACTCATCGCAAGGCGTTATCGGGCCAGTGCTACCTGCTCTCCGACGTCTGACAGAACATTACTCGTGGAAGGATACCTACGCCTAGGCCACCGTTACCAGCTCGGCGACAACCCATCCCATTGACTTCTGACTTTCACGATGGTTTACAAGGTACGCAGGGGGCAGTGTGTTGGGAAAGATTGCTCTGCGGGCGGTATATGGCTATTGGTAGCTACAGGTTCGCAGTGTGGGGTGCTCGGGCCTCTGGGGGTGGAGTCGATGAGCCGGTAGGTGCGTGTGCACGTTGCGTGGGTGGGGGTAAGCAATGTGGGGGGGGGGGGGGGGGGGGGGGGGGGGGAGATGGTTGCCTGTATGTGTGTGTTGATGGTGCGGAGTAGGATAAATAAGGCCGAAGCTAGAGACGATATATATGGGAGGATAATTGAATAAATGGGGGACGAGGAATATTATGATTATATACGAATCGTTGATGAGCATGCCGGGTGGCTCGGCACCTGCCGTCCATCTGCCTCGGACCCGACTTATCCGGTCCTGACAGCTGCCCCGTTTCTAGTCCTGGCAAGCACCGACGGTCCCATTTCTTGACGACTCCACGCTTCTTGCGCGAGCTCCCGTGCTCTGTTTCCTTGAACCTTCGTCGAATAGGTAGCCTTGTCACAATGGCATCAAAGGCGAGTGGCGAGATCAATTTGTTCTCAGCCGATTGCGGTCTCTCTGCCCCCCCCCCCCCCCCCCCCCCCCCCCCCCGACACATCCACATCCACGCCCCCTCACACACTACACACCACACACAGACGGAAGGACGGGCTTTCTCTCCCCTTAGCTCACACCCCTCCTCCCAGCTGAATCAAGCTCACCACTAACCCCCCCACTCCCCACCTTCCTTGACACAGGTGATCGAATCGTCCTACCCAGTTGCTACGTCTGGAGCAAATGCTGCCACAAATGCTACCTCAAGCACCGCTGGGAAAGCTGCGGCTGCATCTGCTGTGGCCTCCTTCTTTCCCTCCTCAGTTCTTATGGACCTCTTCACTAGTGGATGCTCTGTTGGTCTGGCCAACACTTGCACCAACCCACTAGGTAGGTCAAAACGGTGTTTTTACACATACCACAGGGCAGGGCGGGTTGGGGGTAGGGGGTATGCAGTCCGGATCGGTTCTTTCACGGATCAAACTTGTTGATGGGAGAGCCTACGTGCTGCTCCTTTCATCTTCGAGCTATTTCAGGGCGGTAAACACGCAATACTCACTTCCTTATCACACCCTGTTTGTGTATTTGCAGATGTTGTGAAGGTGCGCCTTCAGATGGCTCAACGTCAAGCAGGTGGCGGGCAGTCCCTCGGCATGGTAAGCACAAACATGGATTCATTGTTGCTACCTGCATATATTTTTTAGTTGTGAAAGGACTTTCACCTAGGAGGTGGGTCTCCCGAAACAAACCAGTGTCACCAGTGCATGATTTCGCTGCATGCCATGAGTACCGAATCAACGCTGCTTCTCCGTACCTGAAGCCTCCCTCACTATTAAGGGCGCCTGGAGGCGCGTCCCGAATGAAATGATTCGATTTCTGAATTCAACGTATTTTAATCAATTTAATTGAATTGTATTTAATGTTGTGTTATTTGAATTCGATTATTTCCTTTCCATTTAATTTAATTAAGGTGATTTGAATGCATGTAATTGCTTTAAATTGTATCAATTCGAATGGGATTAAATTTGAAGGGCGCCTGGAGGCTTTAAATTTATTGAATGCCAATGAATCGATTGATGATTTAGCATTGTTAACTATAAAGTGACGAAAAATAGAGTTTTTGAAGGGTTGTTGATTTTTAAGCAGTATTGAACGTTTCTGTATTGTAATGCAATGCATGTATGTAGATTGACTTTATTTTAAAGAATTTGATGCAAGAAAAATGAGGCCAATCAGGTTTCTGGTTGATTTTACGGAATGTGTACAAGGTATTGCATGTTTCGGCCCAGCCCAGACGTGAACGGTATGTCCCGTCCTCCTGAACGGTTTTTTGGCCAGCGGCAGGTGGCGTGGCTTGCCCCCGCCCCCGCCCCAGCCCCAGCCCCAGCCCCAGCCCCAGCCCCAGCCCGGGCCCCGCCCCCGCCTCTGCCCCCGCCCGGTGGCCTCCGCCCCTGCCCCCGCCCCACGCACGGCCCTGAGGTGGGGTCCGGGGGCTAATTATAGCACTAGTGCCCTAGGGGATTGTTTCGTCCCTTGTGATGCTTACATGTTACTAATTTTTGACGAGAATTCTGCTCCCAAACCTATGTATACGCACATGTTTAAGTGGTTCAAATTTGAAATGTTAGCTCAAAACACCCTTAAATCAAATTGTTAACTGTTAATTGTAGCGATTTGGCCCAACCTGAGCTCCTTTTCGTGAATTGCGATGCTCATATGTGCTCTGGTGAGAATTTGTCCGGTATACAAAATGTCTTATAATTCATCAAAAATATAGAATGTTCAACTTTTTTGATATTTTTCATGAAACCTGAAAATTGGTTTGTGACACACGGACAAACGAACGAACAAACTAACGGACATTTTAATGGGGCTAATCCCTTCTTCAAAAAATCTGGAGATTTTTTTCATTCGGGTATCTGGGGGCAACAAAAGCAATGCCAACAGTGCTCGCTTACTTTTTTGTAGGGGTGGTAAGGCCATTCAAACTGAATCCTCAGTGACGCTGGTTTGTGTAGGGAGACCCAAATCCTGTGGTGAAAATCCTTTAACAACTTAAAAAATAAAAGACTCAGCCTTGGACTCAGCAGTGTCATCATGGCTTTTATTTACATAACATTGTCATGAACAGGCCATTGTTGACCTAAGGCAAGCCCGCTCCACATCATCCAGGAGGGGTCTTCCAACCAATCCTGAAATTTAGATAGGCAATATAGCAGCAAGAAAGCAAAATTGCAGCAAGCAGGCATTTAAGGTGGTACTTAGCACAAGTGCTTCAATATGCACCTTGGTATTTGAGGGGTGCCATGTTAGAGCTTCTTGGGGTAAAAAAGCTGCTAGTAGCACCACGAAGGCTTCGAGGAGCACCATGGTGCTACATACAGACACTGGTTCATTTCATTTTAAAGAAGTGGTGCCATTTGATTTTGACCACCCTATCCAGCACACCCTCCATCGCTCCACTTACCCTGCAACCTGCTCCCATCGCCAGGTTGGCACCGGAGTCCATGTCGTGCGCACCGAGGGTATCTTGGCACTGTGGAGTGGCCTGGGACCCAGCCTTGCACGTGGCTTTTTCTTTGGAGGCGCACGCTTGGGTTTGTACACACCTATCAAGGCTGCTATTGCTGGAGAAAACGTAAAGCCCAGCCTGGAGCTCAAGATTCTGAGCGGCAGCTTAAGTGGTGGCCTGGCAGCAGCTGTGACTAGCCCCATTGAGCTCATCAAGGTAAGAGTTTGAATATGTTAGCAGCTAGCTTGACTCTACTCTACTCTTTTCTGCGCTAATTTTACGCTACTTTTGCTCTGCTCTGCTCTGCTCTGCTCTACTCTACTCGCCTCTACTCGCCTCGCCTCGCCTCGCCTCTACTCTTCTCTACTCTACTCGCCTGTACTCGCCTGTGCTTAAGTGTACTCAAGCTCAAAGTTACATAGCTTCACATGACTCACAACTCAACTCACCTACCCCTCTCTCATCCACAGACCCGGCTACAGGCCACCGGCAACACCAAGTCAGGCGGTGCCACTACCTCCATGGGGGTTATCCGCTCGGTCATGGCCAAGGATGGAGTGACTGGGCTGTGGAAGGGTGCAATGCCAGGACTTGTCAGATCTGCCATCCTCACAGCAGCTCAATGCGCCACCTATGATGAAGTGAAGCGGCATGTGATGACTGCCTCTGGGTGGACCGCTGACAACATTAATACACATATTGGAAGCAGCATGGTGGCAGGTGGGTCATTGCTTGCTTGGACCGACGTAAAAATCATCTCTGCTTTCTAGCTCTGGTATCCTGCATGCATTCATTTGGTGGTCAGGGACTGGTGGTAAGAACTAATTATTCTCAATGCCTTTGCACGCACCTTTGCTGACAACCCACCTACCTCAACCCACCCCTTGCAGGCCTGGTCACCACAACCATCACCAATCCAATTGATGTGATCAAGACACGCATGTTCTTGGGTGGTGGCGCCACAGGTGGCATCTTCTCCACAGCGGCAAATGTATTAAGCACTGAGGGCCCTCGAGGCTTCATGAGGGGCTGGTCAGCCAGCTACGCTCGTCTTGGTCCACACACCTGCATTATGTTCCTGACCGCTGAGTACTTGAGAAAGCATGCAGGCCTGCAGAGCTTGTAGTTCCCTTCCCTTCCTTCTCTGCTTGAATAGCAAAGAATAAAGTGGGCACAGGGAGCTTGCAGCATAGCATTTCTTTTCAGCTACCAGCAGTAGCTTCTAGGCAGCTCCTCTGGCTTGCTACCCAGCCGAACCTATTGAAATATAGTGCAGCTGGAAGCTGACCTACTCGTCTTTCCAGCACTGCTGAAATCTTGGGGCTTAGCTCAGTGGCTGTATAAGGGAGCTGCCTAGAAGCTGCTACTCGTAGCTATAAAATGCTATGTCTTGCAGTAAGGCTCACGTGCAACCGTTAGGCTTGCAGTGCTTGTCGTGCTGTTGCAGCAAGACCGCAAGCCTGCATCCTTGCAGTATGCAGGGCTTGTGGGAGATGTTGGCCTGGCTGCATGACAAGCTAGCAACTGCCTCACAACAGCTTGTTATAATAATAAATGCCTTCCCACCCATTCCCTTTCCATACAAGAGCATGTGGCTGGGTGTACGGGTTATCCAGTCACTTGCACCAAGGTATCCCTGACTGCAGTATGCAGCCTGGCACTTGCTGTATTGTGCATACAGAGGGTTACGCAAAGCAGGTCGATAGATAGTAAATAGACTAGAAAGCTTTCCATCACTTGGATTGGATGGTGAGCAGGCACGCATGTCGGCACCCTACTGAGTCACCTGTTCAGGGGGTCTTTCGATGTTCGGTGTGGGCATTCATTTTTCCTTTGTTTAGCCTCCTTGGCTCCTCCTATATCAGCTGGCTGGATTTGTGTATCTATATCGCAAATTATGATTCCATATACGAATATTGGTTAATGTATATCAGACACTGTGATAGAACAATTCGTGGCCTGTACATGCACGAGGGTGTGGGTGGGTGGTGGTAGATCCGAGTCCACCAACACCCCAACTCATGCATGCCTTATTCTTTATGTCCATGTCCGAGGTTCAGTATGATTAGGTTGGTATTTGGCAGTGTACATATGGAGCTCTTCGCTGTAGCAAGGCTCGCGGACTGTCATTCTGGTATATAGTTGTACGTCTAACGCAAAAGGCGGCTTTGAATCGCCAACTGGAAGCGTGTGTACAGTAGTTCACCTCATAAATGGTGTGTTCACAATTTTTGTGCGGGTCAAAGCCAGGTGCATTGCTAACCTGCTTATTGTATAGTGTGCTACCTGCATGTTTTGTGACTCGCAATGCGTAAATAACATGTAACATTCATTTTGTTTCTGCGATGCGAACTGGATGTACCGGTACCTAGAATGATACCGCCGCTGCAAGAGGCTGTGTGTGTATCATAATAAATGCGCATTACCGTACACTTTATCAATCTAGATGTGCTGGCATTGAGGTGATCCTTCCATTTCTGTAGTTATTGGCTCTATGCGTTGGCAAAGCAAAAAGAGTTTTCTTTGTCTAACACTCTGGTGCGGACTCGACGTCCTTGTTTCTACCAATTTTCCAAAGACGGCCAGCAGCAAAATTTACTGGTATAACATTGTTATCGGCAGGCCATTGTAGGCCCAAGACAAGCCCGCTACACAACATCGAGGGGTCTCCCAACAAATCCTCAGAAAAAAGGCAATACTGAGGCAAACAAGCCAGATTGAAGCAAGCAAGCATTATTATCAGCACTAATTCCAAAGTATAAAAATCTAATGTTTTAAATGAAACAGTTGTTTATCTAGGTTATGCTTATTGTACGCTTTCTAAGTCGTTGGCATCCTGTGATTAATCTATATACAGCATGCTGGTCGATGTTTTCAAAGATATTGCGAATCATGTTATCCTGGTTGGTGATCAATATACTGGTGCATGGCTCCAGCCAGCAAATTGGCTGCTCGGCGCATTAGGCAGCAACATTACAGTATTACCAGAAAAATCATCATCATCATCATCACCTGTTGAATATTATTGCTTTTACTGCCTCTCAGCGTTACCTGTTCTATGGTTCTACCTGTCTATCTCTTAACTCGTACCCTAGGTTACGGTGTTGACGGCTTCCCTCTTAGGGTCCGTCCTTCCTTCCGTAAAGTGTTCCAGGCTCAAAGTCCCACCTTGTTGGCTTCTTTCGTATCCACTTAACTTCGACACTACCCAAGACGGCGAGCACTCGAGCAGCGAAATCGCTGTCTGTGGCCAAGTTCAAGAACCAGACATTGAATCTGTCAGGAGGAGCGGGGGCGGGGGCGGAGAGAGGGGGGAGAGAGCGAGCTAGCGAGCGGGAGACAGTCTTACATAATCATCTGATGATATGAAATATAAGTGCAATTGTAGCTGTTGGCACTTGTTGAACTGACACAGTTAGCTCTCCTGCCCTGGGGTAGGCTAATCATAGCCAAACTAATCGAAATAATAATCACTCAGCGACTGTGCACTTAGTGCATGATAAATTACGTATTTATGGGCGGCACCAATCAAAACATATACTATGTACAGTCCTGCAGGACTTTAAGTTAATACAATATCTGGCTCTCCAAGGCAAGAGCCTGCACAAATCTGGGATAATAATGGATATCTGCATGGTACTGCACACATCCTCGCAAGCTTCAGGTTGGCAACACCTGTACGGTGGATGTCACTGTTTCTTTTTTGGGCTATGCGTAGCAGCTTCTATGCAGCTCCCTTTCCCTGTCTTAGGACCAAAACTGATGCTAGCAAGTCCATCTGAAAGCCGACATGACAGGCATTCCAATGCAGCTACACGCTTTGGGTTTGACCCAGTGGCTGGCTAGTGGAGCTGGCCGGAAGCTGCCATGCGTAGCCCCAAAAAGAAACAGTGGTGTATGAACGAGGCTTGATGCCTCAGAGTGCCATCATAGCTATTGATAGCTGCCACTTGTCAGCGGCGGATGAGAAGGAATCGCTTATTCCTCGCCTCCAGCATCCTGCACACACAGCACAAGAAGCAAGTCAGCAAAGTGTTTCTCGATCTGAGTTTGCAAGTTATTGAGCTCATGCCGTACCGGTCTATCTAGAGTGAGCCATCTCAGATGCAGGGTACTACATGGCGCGCGCGGCAGCGCTATTTGCGCGCGCTTTTTGAGCCCCACTGCGCATTTTGCGCAGGTTTTTCAACCCCCTGTGGGCGCAGCGCGCAGTTTTGAGCTTTTTGCACTACAAAGCGCTGACCGATTTGACGTTTGTGCGGTTGAAGAGCTGACCAATTGGACAAAATGTAGTACCATGCTCAGATGTGCTAATTCAGATTTTTTGTTGTGACAAACTATAGTACTCACCATTTTCAAGAGTAGTGCAGTGCTGCGCTCATAGTTTCCCTTTTCAGCTATGAGCAGCAGCTTCTAGTCAGCTCCCCTTACTAGCTATTGGGCCTAACCTGACGCAACCTAGTGCATCTTGAAGCTGACACATTCAGCTGTCCAGAACCGTTGGAATAATTAAATGTAGCCCAGAGGCTGGCTCAGGGAGCTGCCAAGAAGCTGCTAATAAAATTCGAAAATAGAAGCCCTGACTTCTCTGAGTTTCTACTGCATTAAGTTCATGTGATGGCGAGCTCTGCCTCTGGCATGGGTTTGGGTTGATTTGGGGAATCGTGAAGTCCTGAGACAGTAGGGCATAGATGGATAGTTTGGTCGTAAGTTACGATACCTGGCCAGCGGCCGGCCTGAGCTCCAGTACACGAGGGGATACCCTAACATGTCCGTACTGTCGTTTATCTAGTACTGCACAAGAGGACGCGGATCATGCCTAGGATGACGGGAGTCATCCCATAACAGATATTATATGCTGCCACCAATCTCTACACAACTCCTTTCCCTCCTGCCATTCTTCACTTCACGTTTCCATCTCCCCATCCAACCTTACATCATGCAGGTTGGCATCAACCCCCACTCTCGACCTGTGCTGAAAGGCCTTGCATGGATTCCAGAGGGCAATCACTGATACTCGAGACGTGTGTGGATGAATAGGCCAACAGACTCGACACAACCATGTTGAGGCACGACCTTCAGTGCCACTCCTGGACATGGCCACGTGAGTGATCATGCATGCATTTCTGAGTGCAGTGCAGCGACGACGTACAGGGTTCACAATGATAGGTGTCAATGCATTTTTGCTGCAATGAACTGCCTGTAGAGCAGATATCATTATGCCCCCCCCCCCCCCCCCCCTGCTGCCCAGAGGATGCAAGAAACTGTCTCCCCGCGGCTCACCTTCGCTTCCATCTCCGAAATCTTTAATTGCGCCTCCTCTAGCTGCCTCTTCAAGCTATCTCTCTCAGCAACCACAGCTTCGTACTCAGCTGGCGTCGGAGCGCCCAACGCTGCCTTAATGTAATCTTGAGCCTGCTTGGGCTTGTCTGGCTCCTCGTACAAAGATACCAGCACTGCGATCAGACAAGCGAGGAACGGATGGTAAGATGTTCAGTTCCCTCGGAAGCTGGGACAGGTTGGGGCGGATTGGGCAAAGTGGAGAGCAGGGTTGATTTGTAGCAGGCTCGGAGCAAAAACGCACGAATAAGCTTAAACGGAAACCCCAGAGCATCGGAAAGATCGCGCGGCTATATCTTTGACCTCAACTTCAGGGGTGTAGACATGTGCGTCAGAGCGATCAAGTTCGATACAGGAGAGGGGGATATTCCGCACCTACCTTTGACCAAGTTGTCTAATGCGCCCGAGGCCTCGAGGTACTTCCTGAACGTCTCCTTCTGTGATTCAGACATTTCGATGCGTTTGTTTCAAAGACAGTTAATACAGGTGCGGTTTCTTAGCTTAAAGAAAGTGTTGATCTGCTGGTTCAAAAAGAGCAACACGAGGGGCTATGACACAAATTGCTGAGCAGACGTAAAGGGGAAGAAGTTCTATCAGCGTTGAAGGGAAGGTGGCGTGGCCTGACAACTCTATACGGTAACCCTGCCGGGCACCTGCCGGGTGGTCCAGGCTGGACCACCCCCCTGGGCCCGGGCGCGCCCCAGCCTCTCTGCACGTCTCTGCCCCGGTTTTCCAAGGTCAGTTGCCTCGGTATAGTTTTCCAAACCCGTAGCTAGGTCCATATCTAGTTCCACGTTTTGGCATGTCCCTCCGTGTTTGATCAACAGTGACCGGGACTTTTTTTTGGTAAATCATTACTTGACAACGCCGTGGTGAAGTATTCCAGAGCAATAGAACATGTGCAGGTCTCAAACACGTACGTGTCAGACTACCGTCGTGGCATGGTTGCACTCATGTGTAGGGACCGGCAAATCATATGATACTGACCAAAGGCGAGTACGATATCATATGATATGATTGATGATATCATGCAAATTGCGTTATATCTTCATATGATATTGTGCATAAATGGTAATTTTAGCCTAGCCAACCTGCCGGCGTCATATGATACCATATGACACATCATGTTCCCGTTCCCTAGTCACATGAAATATCCTTAAAAAACCTTTCAACAAAATATGCCGTGTATGTCACCGCATTCCCTATCTTCTGGCATTCCACGAATTGGTCACTGGTCAGCCTGTTCGCTTATCCGCTACTTCCTAAAGGTCAGGTGAGTGGCCATCTACTGTAACCGGTGAGTGGCCATCTACTGTAACCGGTGAGTAGCCATCTACAGTAACCGGTGAGTGGCCATCTACTGTAACCAGTGAGTGGCCATCTACTGTAACCGGTGAGTGGCCATCTCCTGTAACTGGTGAGTAGCCATCTACAGTAACCGGTGAGTGGCCATCTACTGTAACCGGTGAGTGGCCATCTACTGTAACCGGTGAGTAGCCATCTACAGTAACCGGTGAGTGGCCATCTACTGTAACCAGTGAGCGGCCATCTACTGTAACCGGTGAGTGGCCATCTCCTGTAACTGGTGAGTAGCCATCTACAGTAACCGGTGAGTGGCCATCTACTGTAACCGGTGAGTGGCCATCTACTGTAACCGGTGAGTAGCCATCTACAGTAACCGGTGAGTGGCCATCTACTGTAACTAGTGAGTGGCCATCTACTGTAACCGGTGAGTGGGCCACCTATTGCAACGACCCATTGCCCCACAGAAGGATCGAGTGTATCATCTAAGTGATTCTGGAACCGTTCAAGATGACAACCATGTGGAATTTGAATGTAATGACGAAGCCTCACTGGATTCGAGAAGAAAGTAACGGAACCTGATTTCCCAATCTGATGTGCAATCCAGAGGTGGAAGGTCGAGCGAATCTTCCATGGTTTATCCATGAATGTATGAAGAGATTGGATCAAAGCTTTATGTAGGAATGATTCGTTTTTGTACCATATTGATTTTTGGTCGTTCAGGAGAAGAAAAAGCAAAAAATGAAACACTGGAAACTTGAGCAAACAATTAAAATGATGAAACGAAGAAAAGCATGAAAACATAAAAGGATTTCTTCTCATTTACATTTTCCTGGTATTTTTGTTTTTAACGCCGAAGACGGCGAGCAGCCGGATTGCTGGCTGGAACTATGTTACCAACTTCAAGTTCAAGTAACTTGCAACATCGAATCAGTTCAGTAGCAGTACACATTTACACTATCTCAGAGCTTATTGCAACGTTAAAAATCCACATCTCGCTTTATCTGGTTTACCCCTGGGATGGAACAACAAACTTGTTATACTCATAGAATGGTTGGGCTAGGAAGATCCATCCCTGGCTATCGTTGTGTGTGCTTTTCTTCTGTCAACACAGGCCTGCAGGCCATAACCAACCACCAGAACCCCCAATTTGACTTTCATCGGTGCTCAGCTGCTTTCATGTTACGCCTGTAACCAAGTTTAAGTTGAACGCCTGTTGCAGACCAACCTCAAACTTGTATGTATTACCGTATTTCAAACAGAGCAAATCCAAGTCGCCGGTGCAATGCTCAATGCCCCCAACAATTAAAACGAGACACTGCAAGGGAAGTTCTCATAAGCTATACCTAACAAGTTAGTGGCAGGTGCCTGCAACGCCTGGAGCATGGTATGCCTGGTACAGAGACTGCGACACGACCAGATAACTGCAAAATTGCGCCGAAAGCAGCACCACAACCCCTTAGCATGGTACAACAAGGTAACTGAAAAAGTAGGGCCCAGCCTGAAGACGGCGAGGAGCCGAATTGCTGGCTTAAGCCAAGTCACCAAGTTCAAGTTCAAGTATTACAGCAACTAATACGCTTATACCCTGATGTATGGTGTATGATGTTGCAGTCTAGGGTTAGCCAAATACGCTATAAGGACCTGCCCAACGATGATATCAGTAGGGGCTAAAATGGGGGGGGGGGGGGGGGGGGGGGGGGGGGGGGGGGGACTGATGAACTGAACCCCAAACAATTTACACTAGTACCCTGATGTTTGATGTATGTTGTTACAGTCCAGGGGTAGACCAAATAGGCTAAAGGCACTTGCCCAACCATGATAGTAGCCTGCTGCCTAGAAGCCGGTTGCTACCTTCTCTGCCCTAGATGACGAGTAGAGCAGCTTCTGGCACTGCTGCTCTTCACATGCCGCAGCTGCCTAGAAGCTGGCTGCTCCCTTCTCTCTCTCATAGATGACTAAGTGGCACTGTTTTCCTTCTCGACTACAAGCACCAGCTTCTAGGCAGCTCACTGAGACGGCCACTGGGCCAAACCCGAAGATTCCAGTGCCACTGAAAAGCTGACAATATCAGCTTCCAGGCACCTATGTTGCTTAAGGTTTGGGTGAAGAGAGAGCCCAGGGAACTGCCTAGAAGCTGCTGGTTGTAGCTGAAAAGAAAAACTATGATAATTGGTACAGTTTATGGCGCTACACCTGTTCACTGTCCTCAGCTGCCTAGAAGCCAGCCACTGACTTAACTGTTTAGCAGCCTGAACATGTGATACAACTTCTGACGCCACAGTGTTTCAAATCCAGCAGCTGCCTAGAAGCCAGCCACCGCCGCCGCCAGCAGCTGCCTAGAAGCCGGCCGCCGCCTTCTCCGTCTCATAGATGACCATGCGGTAGAGCTTCAAGACGAAAGTGTCGGTATCCGAGTCCAACACGGGCGCCAACTCTTCGGCAAGCTTGGCAGGGGCAGCACGCGCCTGCAGATGCGGGATGATGATTTAATTCGTTTGTACCGGGGGGGGGGGGGGGGGGGGGGGGGGGGGGCAGAAAGACAGATTTTGGACCGCACCTTCGATATGGTGTCCGATTCAGATGGGAGTTGGAATTGTGGAAGTTTCATACAAAAAGAGGGGGGAAATAAAGTTGGGAAAAAGTTTTTTCACCCCCCCCCCCCCCCCCTCCTAAAACCCAATTACCTCACCCTAACCCCCCCTAAAATGGGGGTCATTCGAAAGATCTTTTAAAGCCCATTCCAGTTATGCTCTTACATCTTTCATGGGGTTACCCAAACGTGATTTATCGCAAAGTTAAGATTTGGGCCGCTTAGGTTGAAAACAACTTTGGAACCCTCTAACTTTTGTACAACTTTATTTTTGGGTCAACATTTTTTTTAGTTTGAGGATAGGCTCTATCCCAAGCGAAGGTGCGGTACGGCACCTTTTTACCTGCCCCCCCCCCCCCCCCCCCCCCCCCCCCCCCCCCCCCACCCTCGGTTTACAAGAATTTAATTATATTGTAGGGTTGTTGGGTTGGCTTGGGTTGCAGATGCGGGATGATGATTTAATTATATTGTATAATAATTTCATTAGATTGTAGGGCTGGGTTGGGTTGCAGATGCCTGGCAACAGATTAGACGTGTTGCACAAACGAATGCAGCAACTAGTGAAACAACTGTTTCATACAAAACAATAAATATGTCTCACATGGAAACTTTTCTCCCAACAAATCCTCAGAAAAAGAAAGGCAGTATTGCAGCAAGCCAGCAAGATTACAGCAAGCGAGCATTATTATCATCATCACATAGGCAAGGGAGAGACAGCAACATGATACATGGCACATACCTGGATGAGTGCAGGGATTTCCCCCCTAATTTTGACCCCGTTAATTAGCGAAATTATCGCTATAAAAAAGTAAAAAGAAGTTGTTTTGTTGCCGCCCCAAATGGCCCCCAAAAGCTACAAAACGTTATAAGAAGCTATGAAAAGTACTAAAACGCTGACCCTGGAGGAGGCCTAAAAATATGAAGCTAGAAAAACCCCACTCGCAGATTTGAAACAAAAATCACGATGATTATCATGATGTCATAACTAGTGGCACAACACACCCACATAGACAAGATAGACACAGCAACATGATGCACACATTTGTTCTTCTTCTGTGCCACGCGTCACAAATTGAGCGACTCGGTGCGACTCTAGTGCGACGCGCTGCCCCCCGAACCCTGCGGAGCGCAGAGCCCAGGGCAAACGAGGGGGGGGGGGGCATTTCTGACTAGTTTAGCCGGACCCGTGCATCGCCATGCAACGACGGAATGGGGTGACGCGTCGCACAAAACAAAATAGTGATGATATGTGGCACATACCTGGATGAGTGTCATGATGTAGCCGACAAGGGTAGGCTCCTGCATACCAAGCAGCTGCTCCACCTTCTGGTTCACCCACCCCCTGCAGCATAAACACATTGCAAATATTACGGTTTGGAGTTTTTATAGATACTAAACTATTGATTGGAGTTGAAAGGAGATGAGAAGAGGAAGAAATTGTCATTTTATCGTTCACTGCAGCTGCTCCACCTTCTGGTTCACCCAGCCCCTGCAGCATAAGTGGATGGGTGGATACATGCATGGGTGGATACATGAATGGGTGGATACATGAGACTCCGACAGAATGATGCCCATTTTAATCTCTCCCGACTGACTGGAGGCAGACAGGCAGGACTAACCGATGCTGACTGATTCTACTGTACTATTTCACACACTTCGCATGGTTGGCCATCAAGAGAGTGGAGTGCGTCAAACAGTATGGTAGAAGCAGTCAAGAGACTTCTGGTGCAGCGATGCACTCTTTAATGTCTCCCGACTGACTGAAGGCAGACAGGCAGGACTAACCGATGCTGACTGATTCTACTGTACTGTTTCACACACTTCGCATGGTTGGCCATGTGGAGTATGGTAGAACATGGCGGTAGAACCAGTCGGGAGACTCCCAGCTGACTGATTCTACAATTTGGAAATTTATGCGCCTAGAAACAGGGCGTGAGGTTGAAGGAACCTCCCCGTTCGCTTGCACTGTGGAACGGTTACTATAATGGGTTTTGGTTTCGCATACCGGTAATGCGCTTGAGCTTGGACTACCGCGCGACAGCGCGGAGGGAAGTTCTCTACCTCTTCCAAGGCGGCAGGTCTGGAATTTGGGAACCTGGCAAGGGCTCGAACCACAGACCTGGCAGGTTGACGGATTTTTCCAAACCAACCAGCCTGAGCTCGACTGACTGCTTCTACCATACTATTTCACGTGCTTTGCATGGTTGGCCATGCGGAGTGTGTCAAACAGTATGGTAGAAGGAATCAGGAGACTGCCAGGTGATGATATCCAACGTGTTTTCTCTTGACATTATCATTGACTGCCTGTACCATACTGTTTCACACACTTCACATGGTTGGCCATGCGGAGTGTGTCAAAAAGTATGGTAAAAGTCAGGAGACTGTGACGGTGGCAATATCCAATGTGCTGAGTCGTTTTCTCTGGACACAGGCAATATCTTCGCTGCTGACTGCTTCTACTAAACTGTTTCAAACACTTTGCATTGTTGACCATGTTGAGTGTGTCAAACAGTAAGATAGAAGCAATCAGGAGACTGCGACAGTAACAACATTCAATGAGCAGAGCTGTTTTCTCTGAACATAGGCAATATCTTTGCTGACTGCCTCAACCATACTGTTTCCCGCACTTCACATGGTTGGCTGGCCATGCGGAGTGTGTCAAACAGTATGGTAGAAGCAGTCAGGAGACTGCCAGGTGATGATATCCAATGTGCTGAGTTGTTTTCTCTTAACATAGTCAATATCTTTGCTTCTGACTGCCTGTACCATACTGTTTCACTCACTTCACATGGTTGGCCATGCGGAGTGTGTCAAACAGTGAGGTAAAAGTCAGGAGACTACCAGGTGGAAGATATCCAACGAACTGAGCTGTTTTCTCTTGACATTATCAATATCTTTGCTGCAGACTGCTTCTACTATACTGTTCCAAGCACTTGGCATTGCTGACCATGGCAAGCATGTGAAAGAGTATGGTAGAAGCTCTCAGACTCGAGACTCCCAGTTCAGGGTACTACATTTTGTCAAATTGGTCAGCGCTTATAGCGCACAAACGTCAAATTGGTCAGCGCTTTGCAGTGCAAAAAGCGCAAAAACTGCGCGCTGCGCCCACAGGGGGTTGAAAAAACTGCGCAAAACGCGCAGTGGGGCTCAAAAAGCGTGCGCAAAATCGCGCTGCCGGGCGCGCTTTGTAGTACCCCGTCCCAGTTCAGTGATGCACAGTTTCTGGTCACCTCACTGAATCGATGTGGATGATGTCATGGGTAACAGCTCCAGGAGTCCAGGTCAGTTGCCGTGGTCAATGGGGGTGGTGGCGAATGTTCGTTTGGTCGAGGGTCGGTATCTCCCGCCGCCACAAAGTGCGCCTACTCTTTTGTAGGAGTGGCATCGCCATTTGAACTGAATCCATGGTGTCGCTGGTTTGTGTCGGGAGACCCACCTCCTGAGATGAAAATCTTTTCACAACTAAAAGCAAAAATGGTAACTGCTCCAGTTCAGTTGAATTTCCCCACGCACCTGAAATTTTAATTGCTCGAACATGCTTTTTACATGCTTTCCCCACGCAACTGAATTTTCACATGCTCAAACTTGTGTTTTACATGCTTTTTACATGCTTTCCCCAAGCAACTGAAATTTTAAATGCTCAAACATGCTTTTTACATGCTTTCCCCACGCAACTGAATGTTTACATGCTCAAACATGCTTTTTTGCATGCTTTTTACATGCTTTCCCCACGCACCTGAATTTCTCCGACATAGTAGCTTGGTTGTATGCGTCCCAGCGTATGGAGTAGCTCCACACACCCTCCTTGGTGGTCGGGATGGAGTCCATCAACCTGCGCAACTGTACCTTCGGGTCTGTACTGGCTGCGGGGGGCGCTGCTGTAGCTGCAGGCTCAGAGGCCGGCTCGGGTGTAGTTTGGACAGCCATCAACTCCTCTTGGGTGTAATTAATTGGTTTCTGAGCGCAGGTGGTTGTGAGGAGGGAGTCAGATACTGTGTGCGAGAAATGCAAGGGGCGGTGGCGGTGCTAGCTGTGATGCGATACATTGTTCCCAGACCCTCCCACCCACCCTTATCCTTCCACCACTTCAGGCCTCAACCCTCAACCCATGATTTGTACCCCCCCCCCCCCCCCCCCCCCCCCCCCCCCCCCCCTACACACCCACACCCACCCACACACTCAGAAAACAAATATATTTTGATTATTTAGTTTATGCCATATAGTTTAATTAAAAATAGATAAGCAGCTATCCAGAGAGTCAGCTCACCAAGGCACACCTCGTAGCGTCATCGTCCTCATCCCCAGACAATGCGGCTAAAGCCTCTCCCCCTCCACAACCAAACATAAACAAATTCAACCCCCCCCCCCCCCCCCCCCCCCCCCACCCCTTTTCCTCCTTGCCCCCCCCACCTCCCCCCCACCCCCCACCACACACACTCTTCAGGGTCAGCTCACCAAGGTGCGCTTCTTACTGTCATCGTCCTCATCCCCAAACAAAGCAGCTAAAGCCTATCCCCCTCCACAACATACAAAAATTCACCCCCCCACACCCCTTTTCCTCCTTGCCCCCCTCTCCCCCCCCCACACACACACCCACCCACCATCACCACACACACTCTCCAGAGTCAGCTCACCAAGGTACGCTTCTTAGTGTCATCATCCTCATCCCCAAACAATGCAGCTAAAGCCCCGGCCTTCCTCGAAGAAGGTCTCAAGGATGCATACGACGTGGGAGGGGGGCCAGCAGCCTGCGGCTGAGCTTGCTGGGAAGAAGCGTGTGGGGGGGATTGGGAGAGCAGCTCGCGACGGTGCTCTGCTCGGATGCTGCCCGTGACGTCAGGCCTGGCACAGAGCACAGGTGGCACAGGTTGGCACAGGTTGGTCGGTATTGGAAAGAAATGATTTGTTCGCGCTCACATTTTCCTTTTTTGTGTACTGCCTGGATTGTTTTTTGCCTGCCCGTAACGTCAGGCCTGGCTAAGGTAGCACAGGTTAGCTGGTATTGAAAAAAGAAGAAAAAAAACCCATTCACATTTTCCTGTTTTTTACTGCTTGCATTATTTTTTGCCTGCCCGTGACGTCAGGCCAGGCAGAGGGCACAGGTGGCACAGGTTAGTTGGTCATGAAAATAATTTGTTTGGTTCACATTTTTTTACTTCATGCATTGTTGTTTGCCTGCCTGTGACGTCGGGCCTGGCACAGGTAAGTTGGTAATGAAAAACAAAATGATTTGTTCGGGTTCACATTTTTTGCTTGATTTTTTACTTCCTGCATTGATGTTTGCCTGCCTTCAGTTTAACTTTTTTGCTTGCCTGCCCTTTACACACCACCACCACCACACCGCACACACTCAAACACACACACCTGTCTTGTTCACTGACAGGCTGGAAGCCGCCATATCCTGCATGTTGTTCCGGCTGAAGGGGTTGCACAGGGGGTGGGGCACGGCTCTTGGGCTGGGCCTCTCTCTTGGGCGGGGCCTTGGCGGCTTCCATCATTGCTCGGTAGATAGGGTCGTTGAGGTCCACGTCAGGCTCTGGTGCCTGTGGCTGTGCCTGATAGTAGCAAACGGGGACTGTCAGACAATTAGGGATCGGCAAATCATATGATACTGACCAAAGGCGAGTATGATATCATACAAATTGCATCATATGTTATTGTATTTAAATAGCTACTTTAGCCTAGTCAGGTTGCCTGCATCATATGATATCACAGAATGGCAAGATATCATATGACACCATATTGAAAATCCCTACAGTCAATGGCAGTGCTTTACATGAGTTGTGCTATATGCTCTGGTGCCTGATGCTGTGCATGTGCCTGAGAGCAGCACACGGGGACTGTCAGTCAACGGCAGTGCTTTACATTAGTTGTGCTATGCTCTGGTGCTTGAGGCTGTGCCTGTGCCTGAGAGCAGCACACGGGGACTGTCAGTCAATGGCAGTGCTTTACATGAGTCGTGCTATGCTCTGGTGCTTGAGGCTGTGCCTGTGCCTGAGAGCAGCACACGGGGACTGCCAGTCAATGGCAGTGCTTTACATGAGTTGTGCTATGCTCTGCTGCCTGAGGCTGTGCATGCGCCTGAGAGCAGCACACAGGGACTGTCAGTCAATGGCAGTGCTTTACATGAGTTGTGCTATGCTCTGGTGCCTGATGCTGTGCATGTGCCTGAGAGCAGCACACGGGGACTGCCAGTCAATGGCAGTGCTTTACATGAGTTGTGCTGTTTACATACTCTACTCTCTTGGTGGTGGGCCCCAATGCAAGCAAACAGGCTGTCCCCCTCAAACACACGCCTCATAATAAGGCGTATATATATATATATATATATATATATATATATATATATATATATATATATATATATATATAGAAATCATGGTCGTGGTGGTCGCGGTGGTCGTGGTGGTGTCATCATCGCGTGCCCACATGCGAAGTGTAACCGACTTGCAACCGACTTTTCGTTCACCCGACTAGCAACTCCCCGCCTAGCGGAATTTTCAAACACCAAAACTGCAGATTCGCTAAGCTAAGCGCGCGCTCATAGCAAGTCCACAATTGCCTCCGATACTATGACGGCAAGACATTTATAATCAGAAGATCCCCTCCTCGGAGGTCACCAGCCGACCCTCATATGGCTTGGCATGGCGCTCGGAATAATAGCTTTCAGTTCTTCACGGATAATGCGACCATGATGCATGGCAACGGTCATAATGGACAGGAGGGCCCGTAAAAACGCCAGCCAGCGCTCAAAGCGAGCTTGCCAGAGCAAGGAAGACAGGGAAATAGCCAACAAGCGTCGACGTGATGCCCGCGCTGCCCGATCCGAGGAGCTACGTCAGGCTGGTAATCTCGCAAGGAGTGAGGAACGAGCTACCGTGCCTGAGGAGGAACACGAAGCTGGTAACCAATCCAGGCGCTAAGACGATGCTGCCCAGCCTGAGGAATTATGCCAGGATCATAATCAAGCCAGACCTTCATATCGTGATGCTTTTTTTCTCCGTCTGCGAGCGTTGCCACCATTCATCTCACGCATGCGCAATTTTGCCATGCCATCGCATCACATTCGTAGTGATTGGCATCCAGTTGCGATTAATTACCTTTGTTCAGATCGCCATGGCCATTCCGTCCCCCTGGACACTCTCGCGCTTGCCACGATCATCCCATCTTTGCAAGCTCTTTTCGTTGTATAGAATATGAAGTACGTTGCTGCGATTTTTGCTGTTCTGAGTTGATAGAGTCTCGACTGGGGCACTGTACGAGAAGACGAAGCTGCAGGTTTGTAGCCATGCAATTGCACCGGTCCGGTGTTCTCGGGGCGATCGGAATCTGAGCGACTGAGCGCTCGCAATGTTGGTAGGTTCGAAGCACAGCGGTTCCCTCTTTCTGCACGATTGAATCCCACAGGGTGAAGTGAAGGGTACGAGGTAGGGAGAAGAAGATTGTGTGTGCGTGTTGGTGGTTGGGGGAAGGGAGGGTGGTGGGGGGTAAGGTGAGAGAAAGAGAGTGCGTGTGGATGGGGTGGGTGAGGGGTAGGGAGAGGTCAGAATGGGGGGGAGGGGGGGATGGTATGTGTGTATGACAGGGTGGGAGTTCCACACCTGAAGCAGAAGGGGAATAGGTAGGGAGAAGAAGTGTGTGTGCGGGGGGGGGGGGGGGGGGGGGGGGGGGGGGGCCTCCGGCCACACGGGCTACCGTACTAGTATATATATATATATATATATATATATATATATATATATATATATATATATATTTACGTCTCTCTCAAGTAATAGCTGTCAGCTCAAGGGAACAGGCAACGAAGTCGCAGAGCGTTAGGACGCAGAGCTTATTTTTCTGCTACCAGTAGCAATCGCTACCTGTGACCCTGTTTTGGCCAAACCTTTAGCTACCATGAGACTCGAACCCCCCCCCCCCCCCCCCGGCCGGCCGAACCTTGAGGCCATTTACCCAAATCGCTACCAGGAGCCGAACCTTGAAAGACGTCCAATCCCATTTTGCACACACACACAAAACAATAAGTCACACCATTTCCTAAGTCTGAAGCATGCGATGTTATTGAATTGCCTTCCTGAAGCTAAAACAAGGCAGTGTCGTAAGCAAAGCGGAAAAGGTGCGGAGAGTGTTGGCGACGGAATCGAGCGGACCGAAGCCAGTTAGTTGCGAGACCATTGGCTGACGTGCCAGGCTTTGTCTCGGTCGCACGTCAGTAGCAGTAACCAACAAACAGGCATCGGGGTGGCCCTGGGGGCTCCAGCCCCCCAGAAGGGGGGGCTCCTCAAAAAACAATCTATACAGAGATCATGAGTGGCTGATGGGGTAGTGGCTGATGGGGATTAAATTGTGCTAGATCACCAGATGCTTTTTTTCCACTGTGCGTCTGCCTGTTTGTTTGCCTCTCTGTCTGTGCCCACACCTCCCCATTCCACTCTTCATCCACACTAGGTGATGGACCTTGTTGATTTTCTGTTTGTTTGTCTACCTGTGCCCTCACCTTCCCACCCCCCTCCTCATCCACACTAGGAGATGGACCTTGTTGATGGTCTGTTTGTTTGTTTACCTGTGCCCTTACCTCCCCATTCTCCTCCTCCTCCTCGTCCTCCTCTTCCACACTAGGAGAAGGACTTCGCTGACCCCTCTCCGCCTTAATCTCTTCGGCATGACGTTTACGGTCGACAGCGTCCTCATCCTCTTCCAGTACTCGTCGTTTCCGGCGCTCCGCGGCTCGCCGGCTGCATCAAATGGTTGGGGGGGGGGATGCAGCAATGGTGGTGGTGGTGCTGGTGGTGTGTGTGTGGGGGGGGATGCAGCAATGGGTGGGTGGCTGGGTGTCACCAAATGTATGTGTGTGTGGTGTGTGGTGGTGAGTGTGTGGTGTGGTGTGTGGTGCAGTTCGTGATGTGAGGTGTGTGGTGGTGGAGGGGAGAGAAGGGGGGGGGGATTAGCAACCAGATGAGAACAGGACAGCCCTGTGTGCCACTGTTGACAAACACGAAAAATACATCGGTGTTCTGTTTGATTGATTGTTTGGTTTGGCATGGGCGAGATCAGAATGGGCAGCAGTGGGTTGGGGTTGGGGTTGTGCAGGTGGCGGATGCATCAAAAGCATCGGTGTTCTGTTTGATTGATTTTTTTATACGGTATGGGAGAGAACGAATTGGGCAGCAGCTCAGCAACATATCAGCATCTTACGAGGGCATGCAAAACAAAAATACAACAATAGATCAATGAAGAGGTAGTAACACAGGATACCATTGCATGCCTAAGCCCAACGCTGCTGCCCATGCCATGCTGCACTAGAGCCTGGTGGGTTGTCTTACATAAAGTCATGGGTAGGTGGGTGGAGGTGTGGGTGGATGCATGGATGGGTGGATTGGTGGTCGAGGAGGTGGGTGGATTGATGGATGGGTGGGTGGCTGGTGGGTGGATGGATGTTCACTAGGGCCTTCAACGCACAGGTGGGTTGTCTTACACAAAGTCATGGGTAGGTAAGTGGGTGCATGGATGGGTGGATTGGCGGTCGGGGAGGTGGGTGGATTGGTGGCCGGGGAGGTGGGTGGATTGATGGATGGATGGTAGGTAGATGGATGTGCAGTAGGGCCTTCAACACACAGGTGGGTTGTCTTAAACAAAGTCATGGGTACGTGGGTGGATGCATGGATGGATGTGTGGGTGGATGCATGTATCGGTGGATGGATTGGTGGTCAAGTAAGTGGGTGGATTGATGGATGGATGGTAGGTAGATGGATGTGCACTAGGGCCCTCAATGCACAGGTGGGTTGTCTAACACGACGGCAGGGGGGTGGATGTGTGGGTGGATTGGTGGTTGGACAGGTGTGTGGATTGATTGATGGATGGGTGGTAGGTGGATGGATGCGCACCAGAGCCCTAAATGCACATGTGGGTTGTCTTACACAAATTCATGGAAGGGTGGGAGGGTGGATGCATGGATGGGTGGATTGGCGGTCAGGGAGGTCGGTGGATTGATGGATGGATAGGTGGTAGGTGGATGGATGAGCACTTAACACACATATGGGTTGTCTAAAAGGACAGCAGGGGTAGGTGGGTGGATGTGTGGATTGATGGATGGGTGGATTGGTGGTCGGGGCGGTGGGTGGATTGATGGATGGGTGGATTGGTGGTCGGGGAGGTGGGTGGATTGTTGGATGGGTGGATTGGTGGTCGGGGAGGTGGGTGGATTGTTGGATGGGTGGATTGGTGGTCGGGGAGGTGGGTGGATTGTTGGATGGGTGGATTGGTGGTCGGGGAGGTGGGTGGATTGATGGATGCATGGATGGATGGTCGGGGAGGTGGGTGGATTAATGGATGCATGGATGGATGCATGGATGGATGGTCGGGGAGGTGGGTGGATTGATGGATGCATGGATGGATGCATGGATGGATGGTCGGGGAGGTGGGTGGATTGATGGATGCATGGATGGATGCATGGATGGATGGTCGGGGAGGTGGGTGGATTGATGGATGCATGGATGGATGCATGGATGGATGGTCGGGGAGGTGGGTGGATTAATGGATGCATGGATGGATGGTCGGGGAGGTGGGTGGATTGATGGATGCATGGATGGATGCATGGTCGGGGAGGTGGGTGGATTGATGGATGGGTGGTAGGTGGATGGATGTGCAATAGAGCCCTAAACGCACAGGTGGTTTGTCTAACAAACAGACAAATAAATGGTACGCCTTATTTTGAGGCGTGAGGTTGAGGGGGCCAGCCCTTAAGCTTGCACTGGGGCCAACTACCAAAGGGCATGCAATAATTTGTCTACTAAACAATACAAAAACAATACGATATTAAATAATACTAAAACAATACGATACTCAACAATACAAAAACAATACGATACAAAACAATACAACAAGTTCTAAGCAGCGTCGCCAGCGACGCTAAAAATTGGCCGGGAGTGATCGCGACGGAGCGACAGGTGGCAACGGAAGCGAGTTAGTTACGAGGCTGTTGGCTGACGTGCCGGGCTTCATCGCGGTCAGACGGATGGATGGTCGGATGGATGGTCGGACGGACAAATGGGCAACACCGGGGGCTCCCGCCCCCCTTCTGGGGGGGGCTCTGCCAAAAACAATACGATATTAAATCATACAAAAACAATACGATACAAAACAATACAGTACTAAACTAAACAAAATAATCTGTTTTCGTGTCTTTCTTGTCTTTCTTTGACTACTTAACAATAATTACAAAAATTGTTTTGCATATCTGAATTTGTCTACTAACCATCACTTTTGAAATCGTTTTGTCATGTCTCCCTTGGTGTACTAAACAATAATTTAAAAACGTGTTTCATGTCTTTCTTAGGGTACTCACAGGTGCTCAACATTAAGACATACCTGGATCGGATGGGGCGACGGTGCCATGGTTCCAAGCCATCATCGCTGTCAACTTGCTCCAAGTCAGCTCTACACTGTCGCCGCCGCTCATTCTCTAAGTCACGTTGCCTCTCACGCTCCCTCTCGCGCTCTTTGACCCGGGAACTGCAGGGTTAGAGATGGTGGTGGTGGTGGTGGATTGTGGTGGTGGTGGTGGTGGATTGTGATGGTGGTGGTTTGTGATAGTGGTGGTTTGTGATGGTGGTGGTGATGATGGTGGTTTGTTGTGATAATGGTAGTTTGTGATGGTGATTGTGGATTATGATGGTGGTGATAATGATTAGTGATGATGGTAGTTTGTGATGGTGGTTTGTGATGGTGATGGTGATGGTGGATTGTGATGGTGGTGGTTTGTGATGGTGATGGTGGATTGTGATGGTGGTGGTGGTGATGGTGGTTTGTGATGATGGTAGTCAGTGATGGTGGTTTGTGATGACTTGTGATGGTGATGGTGGATTGTGATGGTGGTGGTGGTGGTGATGGTGGTTGGTGATGATGGTAGTTAGTGATGGTGGTTCGTGATGGTGATGGTGGATTGTGATGGTGGTGGTGGTGGTTTGGATGGGGATGGCGGAGTATGGCGGGCAGGAGCGGGGGTGGGGGAAGGTGGGGAGGAGGGGTCGGGAAAGGGCGGGGGCGAGATGAGGGCGGAGGGGGAGGGGTCGGGGGTGAGGGGTGGGTTGTGATGTGCTGCGGGGGCGTGGGTGATGGTGCGGGTGCGGAGGATCGGGCGGAGGGAGGGAGTATCGGGCTGCGGTTGGGTGAGGGTGGGCGTGAGGCGGGAGGGGGGAGCGGGGAGGGGGGTGGGGGGGGACGGTGATCGGTGGAGGGTCGGAGCTGAGGTGGATGAGGGTAGAAGGGATGGGTGTGGGGTCTGCGTGATGGGGGTCGGGCGGGGAGATTGGGGTGATGGAGGTGGGTGGCTGCAGAGGATGCGCCGGGGGTGGGGTGATCGCTGGGAGGGGGGGGGCGAGGGACGGAGTGATGGAGCTCGTGTGGACAGTACCGTGGAGGGGTGGAGGGTTGGGTGATATGGGGATGGCGGGAGGAAGTTGATGGTGCGATCGGTGGGGAGGGTGGTGGGGGTGATGGGGGTTAGGGGCAGGATGGTCAGTTGTTCTTATGAGTGGGGAAAGGTGGAGAGCGCCTGGGGATGCTTGGTGACTGGCAGGAAAGGGGATTCGGTGTGCGGCGGGCTATGCGGAAGGGGGATCTACAAGTGGGATGCGTCGGGGATAGGGGTGGCTTGTGCCGTGATGGTGGCTTTGGCGATGGTGGAATAACAAAAAAAAACATCAGCAACAAAAATTATATAAACAAAACATAAAAAAAAAGCACAAAAACACATTCCTTTGGACACACACACACAGCAACTAACATACCATGGCACCACACCCTGCCCACTCCTCACAAAGCTGACAATGCCCCCCCATGAAACATGCTCACAAAAGCGAGAGATGGTGCGGTGGGATAATAAAAGATATAGATAGTGCAATGAGACGGGCGAACAAGGATACGAATATAAACCGCTCTGACTAAGCAGCCGTCGTCCCACCCCCAAACCTCCTTCTCCACGCTCCATTCCTCCTTTTCCCCCCCCCCCCCCCCCCCCCCCCCCCCCCCCCCCCCCCCACACCCCCCCCCCCCCCCCCCCCCCCAACCACCACCACCACCACCCTGCCTCTTCTCACACAATGCTGACCACTACTCACCCTTCCACATGCTCCCCACTCGCGCGCTTTGGAATCATACAATCTATCGTTCATGCGCCGGAGCTTCTCCTCCTCTTCACGCTCCTTCTCCTCCTCCTTCCTCCTCTCCCTCTCCCGGTCCCATGCTTCCCGACTGATGTCCCCTGTGGGTCCGTCATCCTTGTCCCGGTCTCGCCTATCCCGCTTGGAGGAGGACACTCGAGGGGGAGGGGGGAGAGCTTCGTCTGAAGCCATGTTTGACAGGAATGCCTCTGCGGCAGCTTGCTTCTTCTGGCTTGCTTCTTCACGATCCGTGGCCATCGCCATGATGGTCTGTGGGTTGGTGGGTTTGGGTTCAGGGCTCGATAAATGAGTGAATGACTGAATGAGTGACTGACTGACTGAATTAATTAACGGACTCTGCCACCTCAACCCACAGCTGTGGTGGGTTTGTGTTTGTGTTTGGTGGATTGGGTTGGGTTAGCTTGCTTCTCCTAGCTTACCTCTTCACGATCCATGGCCATCGCCATGATGGTCAGTGGGTTGGTGGGTTTGGGTTCAGGGCTCAATAAATGAATAAATGACTGACTGACTGAGCGAGCGAGCGAATGAATGAATGAATGGCCTCTGCCAACTCAACCCACAGCTATGGTGGGTTTGGGCTTGGATTTGGGTTTGGTGGATTGGGTTGGGTTTGCTTGCTTCTCCTAGCTTGCCTCTTCACGATCCATGGCCATCGCCGTAATGGTCTGTGGGTTGGTGGGTTTGGGTTTCTGCGGTTAGATGGATGATTTAGATAGAGGTGTCATGACTGTAAGATCAAACTAAAGGGGCACGCTATGACATGGATGATGCAAACTTAGATGTCACGTATCTAAGATGACTTATAACTGTATAACTTGACCACCATCACCACCACCACCACAAGCACGCACACATTCATGCTCACCTAGATCTAAATGACGGGTACCCTCAACCTCTAACCTAGGTGGCCCAGATCTAACTTGACAGGCACCCTCAACCTATAACCTAGGTGGCCCAGATCTAACTTGACGGGCACCCTCAACCTCTAACCTAGGTGGCCCAGATCTAACTTGACGGGCACACTCATGCGTGGTTGATCGAGGCAGAGTGTCTGCCATGGTGACTTCCCCAGCTGCGGCGTACGGGAGGGTCCCCCTAACACCACGCCCTTCTAGGCGTTTTCTTTTGTATTGTTTTTTCTATTTCGTAACAGCTTCTAGGCAGCTCCCTTTCCTAGTCCTTGGGCCAAACCTGGGGCTAGCTAATGCGACGTAAAGCTGACATGACAGGCACTCAAATGCAGCTGAAAGCATTTGGCTTTCCCCAGTGGCTGATGCTGGCTGGAGCCATGTAACCAAGTTCAAATTCAAGTAGAGCTCCACGCACCACATCACACACACACATCACACACGCTTAAAAACACTCACACCACACACACACAAGCATAAAAACACACACACATCACACACACAAACAAACACATACACGCATAAACACACACACCTCACACACACGCATACACATACACACGCATAAAACACACACACATCACACAATGGTTTTGCAACACAGTAGAGCTGAAAGTACCACATCACAAAAACGCAAACACAAGCACACGCATGAAGATACACACATCACACAGAATGGTTTTGTAACACAGAAGAGCTTTCGCACCTCTAGCACCCGGTTATCTTCCTTCTCATCTTGGGTGGGTGAGTGAGTGGTCGGGCTCATGAATGGGTGGGTGGGTGGGTGAGTGAGTGGGCTTTCGCACCTCTAGCACCCGGTTATCTTCCTTCTCATCTTCATCCTTCAAGTCATCACCCTCAGCAGCAACTTCGCCCTCCTCTTCTTTCGCCTTAGCCTTCTCCTTCCTCTCTGCAGCCTCTTTTTTCTTGTCAACAGCCTGAAGGTGGAACATGGAACAGTTTGAATGGTTCCCAGGGTAAATGAGGGAGGGAGAGAGACAGGGAGGGAGGGAGGGAGGGAGGGAGGGAGGGAGGGGGGGAGGGAGGGAGACAGGGAGGGAGACAGGGAGGGAGGGAGGGAGGGAGGGAGGGAGAGAGGGAGGGAGGGAGGGAGGGGGGGAGGGAGGGAGAGAGACAGGGAGGGAGGGAGGGAGAGAGACAGGGAGACAGGGAGGGAGGGAGAGAGACAGGGAGGGAGGGGGGGAGGGAGGGAGAGAGATAGGGAGGGAGGGAGAGAGACAGGGAGGGAGGGAGGGAGGGAAGGAGGGAGGATAGGTGTGATTCTGTGTGTGTGTTTAGGGTGGTGGTGGTGGTGAAGTCGCCCTGGCACAAGTGTCTCCTTCCTCTGTACACCCTCAATTTTTTGTCAACAGCCTGAAGGTGGAACATGGATCAGTTTAAATGGTTCCCAGTTTAAATGGTCCTGTACATCGCAAACACGGTACTCAAGCACACATACACGCGCACATAATGGTTCCCAGAGTAAATGGTGCCCGGAGTATATGGACTAGCTTAAATGGACCAGGCAAATAGTTCATCAGTTTAAATGGACCAGGCAAACAGTTCATCAGTTTAAATGGTTCCCAGTTTAAATGGTTCCGAACATCACTTACACGCCACTCACAACACGCACTAACACACGCGCACTTAATGGTTCCTGGGGTGAATGGTTTCCAGAGTATATGGACCGGATTAAATGGTCCCAGGTTTAAATGGTTCCGAACATCGCTTACAGAGTATATGGACTTGTTTAAATGGTCCCAGGTTTAAATGGTTCCGAACATCGCTTACAGAGTATATGGACTTGTTTAAATGGACCAGGCAAATAGTTCCCAGGGTTAATGGATCAGTTTAAGTGGTTACGAAAATCACTTACACGCCACTCGAACACGCACACACACGCGCGCACGTAGATGGTTCCTGGGGTAAATGGTTCCCAGAGTATATGGACCGGTTTAAATGGACCATGCAAAATAGTTCACAAGGTTAATGGACCCGGTAAAATGGTTCCCAGTTTAAATGGTTCTGAAGGTAAATCGTTCCCATACATGACACATCGCTAACACGCCGCTCAAACACACACACCGGCACACAGATACAGACAGAAACACGCACCGACAAAGACAGACACATGCACACAGACAGACACGCGCACACAGACACAGACTGACATATGCACAGGCACACGCACAGACAGACACAAGCGCACTGTTTCCAACATCTGCTCGTATTTATTTTCATTTGTACTCATGCTTGAGTTGCTCAGCCTGTCCAGTTCATGCTGCAAGTCACGGCACTGTTATTTTTGTGTGCAACACGTTGCCATTTGGCTAGCCATAGTCTTAGCTGAAGTGCATGTTCATGGATACCACTGCCAACCCACAACCCACCCACCCTCACCACAACCACATGGATACCACTGCCAGCAAACAACCCACCCGCCCACACCACAACCACACAGATACCACTGCCAACCCACAACCCACCCACCCTCACCACAACCACATGGATACCACTGCCAGCAAACAACCCCACCCGCCCACACCACAACCACACAGATACCACTGCCAACCCACAACCCACCCGCCCACACCACAACCACACAGAGACCACTGCCAACCCACAACCCACCCGCACACACCACAACCACATGGAAACCACTGCCAACCCACAACCCACCCGCTCACCCTCACCACCACCACATAAATACCACTGCAAACCCCCAACCCACCCACCCTCACCACCACCACATAGATACCACTGCCTACCCACAACCCACCACCCACCCTCACCACAACCACATGGATACCACTGCCAGCCCAGAACCCACCCACCCTCACCCCCACCACATGGATACCACTGTCAGCCCAGAAAGAAACACCCGCTCAACCTCACCACCACCACATAGATACCACTGCAAACCCCCAACACACCCACCCTCACCACGACCACATAGATACCACTGCCTACCCACAACCCACCCACCCACCCTCACCACCACCACATGGATACCACTGCCAGCCCAGAACCCACCCACCCTCACCACCACCACATGGATACCACTGCCAGCCCAGAACCCACCCACCCTCACCACCACCATATGGATACCACTGCCAGCCCAGAACCCACCCACCCTCACCACCACCACATGGATACCACTGTCAGCCCAGAAACCACCCGCTCAACCTCACCCACCACCACATAGATACCACTGCAAACCCCCAACCCACCCACCCTCACCACGACCACATAGATACCACTGCCTACCCACAACCCACCCACCCACCCTCACCACCACCACATGGATACCACTGCCAGCCCAGAACCCACCCACCCTCACCACCACCACATGGATACCACTGCCAGCCCAGAACCCACCCACCCTCACCACCACCACATGGATACCACTGCCAGCCCAGAACCCACCCACCCTCACCACCACCACATGGATACCACTGCCAGCCCAGAACCCCACCCACCCTCACCACCACCACCACATGGATACCACTGCCAGCCCAGAACCCACCCACCCTCACCACCACCACATGGACACCACAGTCAACCTGCAACCAACCCACCCTCACAACAACCTGCGCCACAAGCAATGTGTGTTTTGTGTATGCGACTCTGCGGGTCACTGCGGGTCACAATGCTGGTCACACGCGACGCTGCGGGTCACTGCGGGTGATAATGCTGGTCACACGCGATGCTGCGGGTCACAATGCACTTTTTTTAGTGCAATGCGTTTTCAGACAGAGAGTTGTCATAAGTAATCAATTTACTTGAGTGCTTCTGCTTCAGCCTTCACACACACACACACACACGCACTCGCACACACGCACACACACAACTGTGATGCTGACCCATCACGTAAAGACAGTGCTTTTTATGATGTGTTTGTGGTGTGTATTTCAGGGGTGGGGGGGGGTGGGGGGTGGGGGGGAAGGGGGGTGGGGTGGGGGGGGTGGGGGTGGGGGGTCAGAGAGTGGGGTTGTGTGGTGTGCTGGTTAGCGGAAAAAAGGATACGCGTCATCATAAGTTAGTTGTAAATAAGTGGGAAGTTAGTGGTACGCCCCCCTTGACTCCGTTAAGCTGGGGGCACATTTGGAGTCCAGTGGGGCACCAGGGAAAAAATCATCATCAGCATCATCAGCATGGTAAATGAAATGCGCTATATGTATCCAGTTTTTTTAAGGAAGACTGGAGGTTTGGCACTTGACAGGCCTGTGCATTAATTATTTGAAGGAGTGAAGGACTGTCAGACAACTCCATTATTTCATCAGAGTCCCCATAATACGTGTTTTATGTGCGACGGGTCGCCATTCTGTCGCTGCATGGCGACGCATGGGCCCAGCTAAACTAGTCAGAGACGCCCCCCCGGACCCCCCAGGCTCTACACTTTGAGGGGCAGCGCGTCGCACTGGGGTCGCACCAAGTCGCTCAATTTGCGACGCGTTGCACAAAAAACAAATCAGCGGGTCATGGGCCTTGCTTTTGAAGCATCGGCATCACCCGCGTACAAACTCTCATACACAAATAACACTCAACACAAGGCAAAAGAGAAGGCCAGATAGTCAGGATCCCATCACTTGCTCTCGCCACCGCCAGCCTTCCCCATCCACGTATCTGTTTCCTGGCAATTACCACCCACCCACACCACCACTTCCACTCCATACACACACACAATCCCTCCACCATCCCCCCCCACACACACACACACACCAAACACACACAACCCCTCCCCCCTCCCCCTCCAACCCAAACACACACACAACCCCCCCCCCCCCCCAGACACACACACACAAACAAACCCTCCACGCAACTTGGCATGATTACAACAGCACACACCCCTCCCTCCCAACCCTATCTGATCTGCTAGCCCCTTAACCCTCAACCCCACACCACTATCCTGCCATACCTTCCCTTCCAAGCCTCCCATTATATGCCTCTGCTATACAGATGCATCTGCCATCCATTCATCCATGCACCCATCTATCCATCCATGCTTCTGAGATCTGTTGGATAACCTTCCAATATCCAAAGTCCAACACATGCCTTCCTACACTCCCGTCCCTATGACTAGCACAACCTCTCAATGCAAAAATAGATCATTGCTCATATATGCCCATGCCCCTTTCCCCAACTGCCCACCCACTTACCAGAACCAAGTTCCGTAAAGATACCTTGCGCTCCTTGAACACCTCCTCCCCCCCCCACCCCCACCCCTGCATAACCTCTCCTAGACTGCCATCCTTCTGACGCAACTCTCCCCCCTTTCTTTCACTCTTGCTTTCCCTCCTCGCCCGCTCATCCCTTCCCCACTGTTGCATTTATGGGCCACGCATGGCAACTTCCCACCAGCTCCAATAGCCAGCCACTGGGTCTTACCCAATGCTTGCTGCTGCGTTGGAATGCTTGTCATATTAGCTTTCAGACGCACTAGCTAGCTCCAGGTTTGGTTCAAGAACAGGAGACATGAGCTGCCTAGAAGCTGCTAATCGTAGCCCACAAAATAAACAGTGCCCTCCCCCCCTGACATCCCCTTCCCTTCTCCCCTCCCACTGCCCCTCTCCATAGCTTTTATTTCCAGCTACGAGCAACAGCTTCTACGTAGCGCCCATGACTGATTATTGAGCCAAACCAAATGCGATCTAGTGCACCTTGGAGCAGACACAATTAGCTGTCCAGAACTGCTGAAATATCTGGGCTTGGCTCAGAGGCTAGCTCAAGGAGCTGCCTAGAAGCTGCTGCTGGTAGCCGAAAAGAAAAGCTCTGCCTCTCACCTTCTGTGTCTCGTAATCCTCCAGGTACCGCTGTGTTGCGCTGTTCCCTTTCAGCAGCAATTCCTGCTTGTCAATCTTGAGCCCATTCAACAATCGAATGGCCCTCAAGCAACCCTCAGCGTCCTCAAACTCTACAAAGCCAAATCCCTTCATCTCCTGTGTCTCCGGGTCTGTGGCACGCTTCCAAGATACCACTGCCCCACACACATCTAGTAGCTGCTTTACTACGCTATCCTCAATGGTGGAGGCGATCTTTCCCACGTATACAGTAGTGCTCTTATCAGCACGCACAGGTGGACCTGGGAGTTGTTGGAGTTGCACACCTGCGCTTGCTGCAGCTGCACCTGAGTGGAGAGTGGGTAAATGGCAAGAATTGAGAGTGAACGAGCAGGGCCCATGGATGCATGCACGGCAAGCTGGCTAAAGAATACAAGGAGGATAATGTGTGGCGTGTTGATACTATCGACTACTGGTATAACATGGACATATTTAAGGGTGTCCACTCCCATGCATTCAATGCTTCACTTGGATCTGGACCAGAAAGAATATGCCAAATCGGTATTTTTCAAATCACCACTTGCAGCCAGATCAAAAACATCTTCAGAGCACCACTATCACCTGCTGCAGCCAAGCTCTTTTACAAGACTGAGCCCACCTACTCCAATCCCATACCCACCTTGGGCAGCCTTCATTTGGCTGATGAGCATGGGTCCCCTCGGGCCGTTGTTCATCATCATAGGAGGGCGCATCCCTTGATTTTGGAAACCTGGGGATTATGGGGGAGGATCCAGTCAATGGCAGTTTGGATCGATGCAGCACGTCCATCGAGATCCTTACCCATATTACCCATCGGCGGCATCGGGGGCATTCCCATACCCATGTTCATGCCCATAGAGCCCATCTGGCCCATCTGACCCATCTGGCCCATCTGGCCCATTCCGCCCATTCCGCCCATTCCGCCCATCTGGCCCATTCCGCCCATCCCGCCCATGAAGTTTTGAGCCATTCCTCCAGGGGGAAATCCCTGGCCTCCGAACTGCCCTCCGGAGGGGAAGTTCACGCCCATAGGGCCGCCGTGATTAGGGAAGGGAGGGCCCCCCTGAGGGAAGCCTGAGGGTGGTCCGCTCATTCAGCGGTGCGAAAATCTATCTGATGGATTGCGGTTCTCAAGATACAAGATCAGAAGCAGTCGAAGCGTTGAATAATGCGTAATCGGGATAGAGGAGATTGAAAGAAAAAATAAGCAGTACGTCGTCAGTTGAGGTACATGTACCTGTACCTGTGTGGGTGGGTGGGTCGTGGGTCGGTGGGCGCGCCGCGAGCCATGCGAAGGGCGATCAGATGGGCGCGGTCGGTACGCCGCGTCAACTTCGCTTGGATGGGCTGACTGGGTGCATAGCAGCGTTCTGCTGCAGCCAGACAGACCGGCCAAGATTCATGCATTTTCAAGAAGTCCTAGTAGTGGGTTTGGAAGTGAGATTCTACTGGGGATTGGGGGATGTACCGTTGTAAGGCACATAGCCACAGCCTCATGGGCTAAGCTATCTAATTATTCACACATGTATTGGACCCTTTGGGCGGATGCTCCGCTCCTCGCTTGTGTCGATATTATGAAGACTCAGACTAAACAATTTTCAGATATTTACTCAAAAATTGAAGATTTAACCTACGAGGAAATCAGGAAACACGATTAGCAACCCACATGTATAGGACCCGTATCACAGTTTCGCACATGATGATACAAGTAGTGTACTTCTCTTTTTTACAAGAAGGATTTTTTACAAGAAGGGCGGATCTCTCTACACACACCCTAGACTCGAAGGATTATATATCTATTTGTATATATTTTAAATAAGATATGTATATATTTTTGATAATATATGTATATCTTTTAAATAATGATAACGCCTGGTGGGGCGAGATGTTAAGGGAGCCCGTCGTACGCGGGTGGGGAGCGGTCTCCTACCTCAACTGGACAAGCTACCATCGCGGTTGACGACGACCTGCAACGCCAAGAGCGACCGAAGGGGGAGTCGACCCCCCATCTTTTAAATAACTCATGTAACTATGTATGTCTTTTTAAGCCCTTCCTAAACGTTTGGGCAAGTCCCTTTAGCCTATTTGGCCTACGCCTGGAATGTAACATACCGTACATACATGTAATGCAAGGTGAGTATCAAATACTTTATTTCCTATCCCACCTGGCTTGAAATACAAAATGTTAACGATCTGGATGATGTTGACGATACATGTGCGGATGTGCCCCTAGCCACATGTTGGCGTTAGCTATACTGAGACGCCAAGGGCCGTGCCGGGAAATGGCTACAGGCCCGTGAATGTTTTCCCAGCCTGGGGATTGTTTCCCAATTTTGAGTATCTCAGTATGTGTTATCTTTGACAACGTACGGTAGTGCATTACATGTTGTGCAGTATGTTGCACCCTGATTAAGGTACGTTGCAAGCTGTGTTATACAAGTAAAGTCTGGTTTTCTTTTCTGTAACCAACACAATGAAGCGATCAGCTCTGTTCTGCTCTGTATCCACTTCTCCTCCCAAACAACAGATGAAGCTATGCTGACAGAAAGCAGACAGAAGTCAATCTATTCTCCTTCGCGATTTCTTAGAAGGAGCTTGGGTGGACGGAAGGGGGATCGGGGAGAAAGAGAGAGAGAGAGAGAGAGAGAGAGAGAGAGAGGGAGAGGGGGCACCTGGGGGGGGCGCCTGGGGGGGCGCGCCAAGCCAACATTCTGGCGGCCCTGCCTGCCCTTCCCCTACTTCCATTGCCACCAGACACGCAATTGCGCGGCATTCTTCCCCACCCTTGCACCTACTCCTTGCATTTATACGCTCCCAGCAGCCATTCGATCGCCTCCTCGGAATTGCGTTTAATTATACGTCTTTAGCTTGACGCGATGGCGGAAGTAGCGACAAAGGCGGAAGTAGCGACAGAGGCGCCTGCGAACTCCCTGGTGGAGTCCTTAAGGTGGGAGAAGCAGGAAGTAGTAATGAATGGCTAATGGGAGGGAAGAATAGCGAGTTGGGCGTAAGAATATGTGTGCCTCTCTTTTTGGTGCTGGTGCTGGTGCTGGTGCTGGTGCTGGTGCTGGTGCTGGTGCTGGTGCTGGTGCTGGTGCTGGTGCTGGTGCTGGTGCTGGTGCTGGTGGTGAGAGTATGTGTGTGTGTGGTGGTGCTGGTGGGGGGGTAGGGTGGAGTGTCGCTGTGAAGGGCTGAAGATGGGGACTGGGCATGGGCTGTGGTCAGCGTTTTCTTGCAGGTGCTACATGCAGCACCATTAAGTGCTAAATCATGCAGCTTAGTGTTTTAGAGGCGCTTCTTTGGAGTCTTTAGGGGAAGCTCTGGGGGGTCAAATAGCTGCGATTATCTCCTTGAAGGCTACTGGGCAGTGTTTTTCTTTTCAAATACAAGCAGCAGCCTCTAGGCAGCTCCCCTGACTGGCTATTCAGCTAATGCGACCTAGTGTATCTGGAAGCTAGCAGAATCCACTGTCCATAACTGTCGAAATAGAGGGGCTTAGCCCAGTGGCTGGCTCAGGAAGCTGCCTACACGCTGCTGCTCGTAGCTGAAAAGAAAAACTATGCTACTAGGAGCACCATGGCGCTAAGAACAGATACTGGTTCCTTTATTTTCAGCAGTCTCTTGCTATGGTGGGTGGGTGGGTGGGCTGGGGTGGGGTGAGCATTGGGGGATGGAGAATGAATGAGGAATGGGGGATGGGGTCACTAGCAGCCAGCAACAACCTCCGAACACCGTGCGACATACATAACACAAGCAACCTGCGAACACCGTGCGATATACATAGTACGTTCGAGGTCATGGCATACAAGTGGTTACTCATGTACGCATCATACAAGCATGGCTTTGCATGATGCACAGAACAAAATATCAGTAGGTGAGGTTGTCAATATTGAGATTGTGGATATAGATAGATAGATAGATAGATAGATAGATAGATAGATGGATGGATAGATAGATAGACAGATAGATAGATAGATAGATAGATAGATAGATAGATTTATATGTAGGTATACATCTGTATACATAGATATTTATCGTATGATATATCGTTAGGGATCGGCATATCATATAATTTTGACCAAAGGCAAGTATGATATCATATGATATCATACAAATTGCATCAAATGAAATCGTATTTAAATGGTAACTTTAGCCTAGTCAGACTGCCGGCATCAAATGATATCATATGATATCGTATGATGACATGATATCATACGATATCATACTGCCCCTGATACTGCTTATCCCTATATATCGTACAATTTTGTGCTATGTGTCGTACGATATTGTATGATATATCGCCCGATAGTCTTGGAACCAGAACGATATTGGCAACCCTAAACACATCGAGTATACAATTGCCGTACAATGCGCATTGCACAACTGAAAAAGTGAAATATCGATAACCCTAAAACGTGAAATATTAACAACAAGTGAAATATTGACAACCCCTAAAACATGAAATATTAACAACAAGTGAAATATTGACAACCCCTAAAACGTGAAATATTAACAACAAGTGAAATATTGACAACCCCTAAAACGTGAAATATTAACAACAAGTGAAATATTGACAACCCCTAAAACGTGAAATATTAACAACAAGTGAAATATTGACAACCCCCTAAAACGTTGAAATATTTAACAAAAGGAAATATGACAACCCTAAAACGTGAAATATTAACAACAAGTGAAATATTGACAACCCCTAAAACGTGAAATATTAACAACAAGTGAAATATTGACAACCCCTAAAACGTGGGTGGGTGCACGGCAATTTGTCGAGTACTAAAGCTGTACAGATTAAAGTACAGGGGGTTCAGACGCGTCAGCGTTACTGCGTGACCATCTTGTAGCCATTCAGCGGATGATTTGGATTTGGGTTTTCAAAACTCTTCGTTAGTAGTTTGTACCTCGAACTTGACATTTTGGCCTGAAAATCGAGAATTCTGAGAATTTCTGAGAATGCTGAGAATGCTGAGAATTGTTGGAAATTTTGCCTGAAAAAGCGGAGGTATGACTGACTCAGGACCCAAATCCAAATCCAAATCATCCTCTGAATTGCTCTAATTTAATTGATGTAGACATCTTTCTTGATACTCCACCTCGTCCCCTGAATTTGAGCGGGAACGTAGCAGAGTAGTAATTAGAATGCGATGGCTGTAATTCAATGCAAGGTGGGTGTGCATGGCTGAGATCTTGTTTTCAAGATTTTTGAGCAGCAAGATAATTGAGCTTAGGATGCAAGCTGTAATTCAATGCTGCTGCTGTAATTCTGTTGCTGCTGCTGTAATTCAATGCAAGATGTTTCAGCATGTTTGCAAGATGTTTTCAGCAGCTTAGGAGAGCATGTTTGAGATTTGTTCCAAGATTTCGAGTAGGTAAGAGTGTGACCTGTTGCAGCAAGCTGAAAATCTTGAATACAAAATCTCAAACGTGCTGACCCATCTTGCATTGAGTCGAGCTTGAGATGAGCTTGAGTTACACCCATCGCATTCTCATTACTACTGTGCTATGTTAGCACTCAAATTCAGGGGACGGGGTGGAGTTTCAAAAGAGATATCTATAGCAATTCAGAAGATGATTTGGATTTGGGTACTGAGTCGTTCGTACAATTTACTCCAGCTGCTTCGGTCTGCAATGCGGACCCTCCCACTCCAAAACAATTGCAGCTATGTGTATCCGAAATAACTAGGAAAATGAAGTTTGATGTAGTTTGAGGGATATAGGGGTAGGAAAAGAAAAAAACGCAGCTCGGTGTTTTAGGGGCGCTACAGTAGAGTCTTTAGGGGGTGCTTTGGGGGGGGGGCAGGGGAGGGGGGGGGGGGGGGGGGGGTCCCTGTGATCTGCCATGCGGACCCTTCCACTCTGGAACATTCATCAGCAGTTCTGCTTAAAGTTTTCGAGTTTCAAATTTCAAATTTCAAATTTCTGACAAGATGCAATTTTTAAAATTGTTATTTACATGAAAGTTCCCCCCAAAAATAATTTGGGTCGCTTGTTGAGTCATGACTAGGGAACGGCAACTAATATTAGTGTTTGAAAAACTAATGTTAACTAATATTATTAAAGTGTCACAATAATATTAGTTTTTCAAATAAATTCGAAATTCTTAGAGACGGCTCTTCCTACTAATATTATATACAATTATTTATTCACTAATAGTATACATCATAGCCGACCCCTAGTCATGATAGCTTGGGGGAGGCCAGAAGGGCAATGATAATGCGATGGCTGCAATTTGCAGCAAGATACGCATTTGCAGCAAGATGGGCATTTGCAGCAAGGTGTGCATGTTTGGCGGGAGAAATTTTTCGCTGTACGAAAATGAACTGCCATGTCACTCTTATCCACTTTATCTGAAGAGGGAATTTAGTGGATCAGAATGACATGCTGGCAGACTTTAAATGGACAGTTGCAGTTTTTGACAAATTGCCATGTGTGTGTGGGGGGTGGTGGGTGGGCTTTGGGGTGTGGAAGAGTGTTCGGGGTGGGTGTGTGGTTGTGAGGGGTGGGTGTTTTTGTTTGGGTATGTGTGTGGGCGTGTATATGTACGGGTGGTGTGTATGAGCGTTGTGT